>JAZKJV010011862.1:0-271471 GCA_037367405.1 Ottelia alismoides
TGTGGAGATCACTCTAGTCCACGACGCGACTCGCAAACGATGCTGGGAGGAAGCCTGTCACACTCTCTCGCACGGGCAATCGAAAGGAGGGGCTGGAATCGGTCCAAAAGCATTCAAATTTTGGTTTGAAAATCAGGCTCCTTATAAAGTGTTGACGGATGGGTAGAAGAACGAGACAAAGAGGCAGAATCGATGGTCCATGGCCCTAGGAAAGATGAGTGCGTGAATCACCATGTTCAAGAAGGAAAAGTCATGAAGACATTAACATGAAATAATGCAAGATCAAGCCTCGAAAAAACGAGAAAACGGTGTCAGAAACGTGGTTCTGACAAGGGGACAGGGGGGAGGACAGTCAGTTGACCGGGGGTTCAACGCTGACTGTCACTTGGTTGGTCCACGTGGACCAACCAGGAAAAACCTCCTGAAAGTTGTTTGAAAAACCTTAAAAATAGAAAATGATTTATTTAATTTTAGATTATTAAACGAAAAGTATTTATTATTTTATAAGTTGATTTATTATTATTTTTATTTATTTTTTAGAGTTTTATAATTACAAGTTGTATTTTAAGGGCTATATGGTATACATATCTATAATGTTTTATTTTTATTTTTATTTATTTAATTTATTTATTTAGGTTTATTATTTTATTATAATTATAAAATATTTTTATACACTTAAATATATATTTCTTTTATTTTTTTGAACTGTTTTGTTCATTTAATAAAATAGGAGAATTAATTATATAGGTATATGTACAGGTATTATACCTAGGTATTTTATACACGTATTTTATTTTTTGAGTTTTATTATGTTTTTATTACAATTTTACTACACACATATATCATAAATAATATTTACAAAATTATAAAAAAAATAAACTTGTAAAAATAATGAATAAATAATAAAATGAATATTTTAATCTGTACATGTATACATTAGGGGTCCAAAACTCAACTTTCAAATTGTAGCTCCGTAAAATACGAAACCACCTTTATTAAATAGCTTATTGAACATTATATACAATTAAAGATGATTTTGATACGTTTCGAGTTTTATTTGAGAGATACAGGTATGGGAAATTGGGATTCTGGAAACTTATTCAGATCATAACTTTTTATCTATACTTTATTTTTGTGTGGAGTCAATTTTGTATTTTTCTATATCAGATTATCTATGACTTTTATGTTCAAAGTTTCTTTATTTGAAGTCTAAAAAGTGGAACCAAAAATAGGTCTCAAAATGAATAAAGAATGGATAAAAATAGAAGGACTTTTTATTGTGTTCTGGCCCTTATCTCCCCCACTTTATTCCTTGTCGACCTATCCATCAAGATGCCTAGGTCTCGGGGTTTCGGGTCATAAATATTTACAATATTTTATTCCTTTTCTTTTCTCTTCTTTATTCTTTTATTTTGACTTTAAAAACCGTATTTTATACAGTATTTACACATGTATGCATGAATGCTAAAATACGGGTTTTTACATGCATTTGCTAGGGTTTTTTAGGCCAAAATGACAGAATAAAGATGTTGAAATGTGGATTCATCACCGACCTGGGATGGAGGTGGCTCAGATGCGTGAGGGGGGGGAGGGAGGGGGGCTTTGAGGCCGACCTGGGATGAAGGGTCAGGGGAGCTCGTCGGGGCAGGGGTCACGAGGGATCGGGCCGACCTGGGATGGAGGTGGGCGGAGGGTCAGTGGCTGGGGGCGATCTCGGTGGGAGCGGTGGCAGGGGGCGGGGGTCGAACTCAGGGCCATCCTGGGCATGATTTGTAAATAAAAGAACATTAGGGGCAATTTCTTCTTTTTCTCACGGAAGCCGTCAAATATAACGATCATACCAACGGAACATAACAAAAGGTTATACCATGTAAGAGTTAAATATTATTCGGGGTTACTCATGTAATTATGAATTATCAAGGATTTCTGGGGTAATTACGAAACTACTCAGGGTTATAGTTGTAAATATCCCATAATTTTTAACATAATGAACTCTAAAAGTGAGTTTAGTCAATTTCATATAGAGTGAGAATTTTGCCAGGAAGTTTGATTTTATGCCTTTTCGGTTCAAGATCTATTATCATTTATTCAAGGTGGGATCTATTCTATATTTTCTTATTTTTTTTATTTTTATATACATATTAGAAAAATATTTAGGTTAATTAGAGTGTGAATTCATGAAAAATACAATTATTTTTTACAATGTTTTGGGTTTTGCAAATTTTGTTGTTTTTTTTTAGTTTTTAAAAGCTAATGCGTGCTTCTTATTAATTGATGTATACCATGCTAATTACCTAATATAAACTCTATAATACAATTATTTGCAGAGAAAATTGAGCTCTATTTTTAAATTATATTTAGATGAATCATATATTCATCAAGGACAATCTATCATTCATATATAGAGTAGAAACTTTCCATCATGGTCTTAGAATATACTTTTGTTTACTACTCAGAAGATCAGGTTGACAAGGTAGTTTATCTAAATAATCAAAGCTTAAAAAGGCCTTTGTTTCATGTGCTCTCGAATTATAGACAAGTAATCTCTATATTGTAAATATTGACTTGATAATATAAACAGTGATTGGGGGTGATGAAAATCTAGGAGGATCTGCTTTTTATTATCTTGGTAGGGTACAACCATGGGATCATACGATATGTGAAATGAGGAATACTCAAGCAGGATCAAGTATATCGTTATCACTCATCACTATAGGCCCTTGTCCGTGAATATAATATGTGCTTAGGCAACTAGTTTTTTTTAAAAAAAACATAAAATCCAACGATCTGATTGAACTAAATTCTTGTATTTTCCACCAGTTTCATGAATCGATGCAAGTAGGTTTACGTTGGGTTTGTACTTGTGTGTGTATGCGACCACACATTCTTCTTCTGTCCCCGTTGTCTTGTCTTGGCATAGTATTCACACTATAACCTTGTGTGAATGAAGATGAGAGTTGGTGATATTTTAGTTTGGACTTTGCTGGTTGCATTCTGTCAACACCCACTTCTATTTCTTCATAAGTTCATGAAGACTCTTCACTTGAGCTTGGCTCTATAAAAGGGGAGATAAAATTCATTATAAACATGTATAAAAATGAACCATAATAACTCATTATATCATTTGTGAATCGAATTCAAAACCTCACATGCATTAGCTCGAAGTGCTAAAACCAAGAATATGTGGGTTCACTACAACAATAACACATTGTGGTAAAAAAAATTCAAACAATTTAAATTTGACTTGTGGCAACATTACCACCCATACAAGAAAATTGTCCTAAGGCAATGAAAACATTTGCCATTTTTTATTCTTGTAATTATAAAAAATCCTATTCATTGTTTAAGATTTATATAACAATGATAACTTCATTGACTTATTCGTTAAAACTTTATACTTATAATTGCAAACTATAATTATGATTTACATAAAAAAATTAAAAAAACAACTGTTGTTATAAGATTATGATTAAAGCACCGTCAATCGAGCATCAACAATGATGGATTGAGATCCATTAACCGATCGAGACCCATTATCTGCCATATCTAAGGTATGGGGGAAAACACAGGAACATGCCCAAGTCTGCAGTAGACATTCGATTGAAGCCTATGATTTATCTCTACCGTCAACCACCTCTATGACACACACATGCCGCTAAAGATATTTTGGGATTTTTGCTAAATAAGCCTCGAACATTGCATGAATTGGGAACATGTCTTTTGATCTCAACCACATGCTTCTAAGCACGTAGTATTTGAAGTTTTCCATAGAGGTCCTTGTCGATTTCGTAATCCATCATCCTTTATTCTTTCATTTTGGCTTAAAATCCCTTGCAAAACACATGTAATTAGACTCTAATTCTCACTTTTAACATCAATAGTTTATAATCTATATTTAACACTTAATTACACCGAAATAAAAGAATAAATAAATAAAAGGAAAAAGAAGAAAACTACAGATATACACCATAGATACAGAATGACCTTAAACCTCGAAATTAGGTCAAGACTTAACATGGTCGAAAAGGAATAAAGTAGGGCAAGATAAAGTAAACAAATTCTAATAAATAAAGAAAAATATAGATCACATTATACATATCCACCATATTCAATATGTAAATATCTTGTATTATTTTATTTATCATCAATATAAATCTAAATCAAAATAATTTATTCTAGAAACACATAGATAAAAACATATACTATTTAATTAAAATATTTCAATAATAAACCTTGCACAGGTAACATTGTACAACAAAATAGAAAAGTCATAAAATGAACATTAAAAGCTAATTATCTACTCTGCATGTGTTGGACTTGTATGCCCTTGGCGATCCATTATTGCAATAAAAATTATTATTTTATCAAATCCATCTGAAATGAATGATTGTGAATACACTTAATATTAAGGTCCTTTGTGCAATTAGGGTTATGTACCATTAAGAGGGCACAACTGACGTAACATGTGATATTCAATAAAGATCTCTAGTCAGAGAAAGAGGTGGCAGTCTTTCTCTAAGGATGATTTCTGATCGACTTCTTGATGCCTGGCCTATACATCAGACTTGCGATTTGTAGGTGTCGGAATAGTCAAGTCAAAGCGTTGACTTGATGAGATCAAGATAAACTAAGACTTGAATCGTAGCTGTCACGATTAGGCACATATCCTTTGACTGGAGACAGATATTGATGAATATCCATTCATCTACCTTTATTCTTCTATTTTCATTTAAATCCTTGTTAAAACATATATAAATAACAATAAATCACATAAACTAGCATTCAACATTCATTTGTAACTATAAATTAAAAAATGTATTTAAATAAATAAAGAAAGAAAAATAAATGAAGTACCAAAGATATTGAATGACCCTAAATCCCAAGATTAAGTCATATTGTCTGGGTCGATAAGGAATAAAGTATGGGTATATAAAGGTATATATTGTATATAGAAACCCTAATTTTCATTCTTTAAAATAACATTTTCCCCTTGATTTTATCTTCATTTTATGCACTTCAAATAATAAAATGATCTACATGAAAACTTATACACAAAAATACATAGAAAATTATAAAATAATTGCATATGAAAATAATACACTGTGCAGCTAGGACACACTTATGAAAAATCACCCAAATTCACATATCAATATCTACTTCGCATGAACTCAAAACCCACCAAACTCACCTCCATTGTTTTCAAAATTAAATTTCTTATATAATGAAGATATTTTCATTAAAATGGAGTTAACGTACAAAAGCCAACCTTCTAGGGTTCTATTGTATTATATAGATGTATATTTTATTCATATAATTCATTATGTATATTTTTACTCTTCTTATATTTTTAATTAATTGTAAATATTATTTTAAAACATATTTACTTTTATTAATGTGGTATAGCAACCGTGGTCAAACACAAGGAGCACAATCTAGAGCTAAGCAGTCAATTTCAACAAATTTTTATTATTTTTAGTGGTTTTTAATTTTCAAAATTTTACTTTTTCAATATAAGAATATAAGTACAACAACACAAACACTCTTTTTTGTCTTTTTCAATCGTATTAAAAATACTCAGAAAATTACAATAAAACTATTTTTGGAGTTTAGGTGTTTTACAATGTTTTCGATAAATTTTATAGATTTTTTAGACGTTTTTGTGTTTTTCTAAAAATCAAACAGTGAAAGAATAGACAAACAATGCACATGAAGGAGTAATTTATAAATTAAAAATACATAAAGTGCCTAAAACTCTTGAAAGAAATTTTTATGATAAAAGATAAGCAAATATCTACAAATAGGGGTTGGAATCACAATTTTTTTCTAAGATTTTATATATTTTTATGAGTTTCTGAGTGTTTTGCCATTTTTTTGGTTTTTATGAAATATTTTTGAACAAAAATGATATTCGAACTTAAGGATAATAAAAGACTACTACTCTAATTTTTATGTAATTTTGGATATATTTTCAAATTTTTATACATTTTATAAGGCAAACATGACATTTTTGGGGTTTTTGAATTTTTAATAATAGAAAAATGCAAAGAAAATAACTGACAAAATTAGGACAAATAAAGCATGCAAAAAAGTGTCACATATAATTTTTAGGTTTTTTTGGGATTAATTAACTATTTATTTCACTAGATAAAAAACATGTGATTAAAAATAGTGTAGAGGGACTTTCTGTAATTATTTTAGGTTTATGGGCCCTTGGAATAATAAGATCAAAAAGTAAAGGGAACCACTATGCAACTTGTCCACAAATTATTCGCATCGCACGTGAATAAGGTAACTAGGGGTATAAATGCAATTTCCAAAACTAACGATTCATTCCATAACAGGTGTAAAGTTCAAGACATAAACAACACATAACCCAAAAAATCACATGGGTATGCACGTGACTCTAACTCAAATGGACTGGGGTGTAAATATGAAAACTATAAGGGTTTAACTACAAATGTTTTTAACTACACATTTTAATTATTAGACTGAAACTAAATTGCAGAAAAGACAACGCGTAAAATATAATATACCCTTGCAATACACGAGGTAGGTGCATGAGGAACCTCTGACATACAATACTGATGTGCTTCTGCAAAAGATCTGACGGTCGGGATTATGGCACAATTGCACGATCAGATCTGACACTCCCAGTATGATCCAAACGGTACGTAGAAGGAATATGTCGGGCGACGCATATGAGGGACCGGCTTTGATCAGATGGCTAAGAGTTGGGTGCCCTCAGACGGTCTGGATCAAGTCTAGAACTCCCTCTTCCAATCAAACGGCAAAGGGAGTGCTGGAAGAACTCTTCTTAGGCGACTTTCAACCGGTTGTGGAAAGAGATCCATGGGCCAGATGAGGTCGCTAAAGGGTCTGACTTCATCGTGAAGTTTCATCGCTAAAGGGTCTGTCTCGCTAAAGGATCGCTAAAGGGAGAATGTGTGAAATATGAATGAAAGGGAAAATGCGGGTGATCTAAAGTGTACCTGGAGCTTTTGAAGGACTCATGAACTTCAGATGAAGTGAACGAAGGAGTAAAGGCCTCAACTTTGTTGCGGCTGCCGGAGGAGGTTCTTCACGGCGAAGGAGTCCGACTATAAGCAAGCTACGTCCAATCTGAGCACCAAATAAAGCAGGGAAGCGATCCTCGAGAAGCTCTCACCTTCTGGAAGAGGGTCCATGGTCTGTGGTGGTGCGAGGCACGAGCTACTAAGCTCAGGAGGCAGAGGAGATCTTTTATAGGGGTGTCTAGAGTTCTAAAAAGATCGGAGTGGTGCTCGAAACCCTAGGGTGATCCGACTGTGCCTAGGGATCCGTAAGGATCAAGGATCTTAGCATAGTATTGGGTGCAAAAATCAAGGTGAATGGAGATCAGACCTGACTGGGAAAACTCTAAGAAATCGGGTCCGGTGAAGGGGGAGTCGAGTCAGATCAATTGGGGGAGAAGGTTGATCGCGGTCAACATTCCAAGTGGACCAATTGGAAATAAGGGATTTACAAAATAAAAGAATACTGAATAAAATATAACAAATGATTTTAAAAAATGTATGAAATGAAATTTATTTATTTTTTCAAAGTATTTTTCTATGATTTTAATTATGTTTATGAAAAATATGGATAGGGTATACACGGTATAATGTATTATACACATGTATAATATACATATATACTATATACATGCATTTTAATTTATTTTATTACAAAAATATGTTTTATTTTATATTTTATTTATTTACAAAATAATTTAAGGAATGTAAAATTATTTTTATTTGATTTTTATAAAATAGATAAATTAATTAAATAGATGTTCTACAAAATATATACATGTGTGTCCTTTGTACAATGACTTTTGGATTTTATTTTTGTTTTCTTTTGTATTTCCTAATTTTTAATTTACTTTTATTTTATTATTAATGGTATAAAAATGTTAAAAAATACAAAGTATAAATCAAATATAATTATTTAAAGGTATAGATATCAAGAGGTTATACAAGGAGTCTATCTTCCCTACTTTATTCCTTGTAGATCAGGTCATTTATTGACCTTCTCTAAGGGTTTGGGTCAGTCTATATTTATTTCATAATTACATCCTTTTTTTATTTTCTCTTTATTCTTTTATTTTTGGAAAATATGTGCTAATTGTGCAATATTAACAAGGGCATGTACATTGTTAATTTATTATATTTACATATGTTTATATATGTATTTTCTAAAAGATAAAGCTAAAATAAAAGAATGAGAATCACATATCCATCACCCCCTATACTTTATCTTTTCTAGTCCCTTAGCAAACCCTTATTTGAAAAAGAAGTGAAAATTAGAAAGAAAAAGAAAAAGAAAGAACCAAGGTTGATTGTTTAAACTTATCTTCATTAAAATGGACAATGGAGCTCGTCAGACCTTTGGATTATTAATTTGGCGGAACCTTATTGGGAAATAGATTTTAGACTCAATAGCTTTCAAGTTCCGCAGTTCTATGTTTAGGTCTCCTCAATAACCAGGTCAGAATAAGTCTACATACGCAAATTCTAATGATTATGAATATTTCCTTGTACAGTGTTAAGTGACGTGTAGCTCCCCACCTCAAAAATGGCAAAGAAACAACCTCCCTCGACAAGGTAACTCTAATCCCGTAGTCTAGAAACTCTTTCCTCGAGGAGCAGGGTATTCCCTTCTAAGTTCAAGTACAACCAGCTCAAGAAGAGGGGAAAGAAGATAATGGATGGTGACCAGTGTAGCCACGTATCCCTTTGAGCTTAACCATTGTAGCTAAGTCTCTAGTTGCAAGCTTTCTTGATATGAGACGATGGAATACATAAGCTTTGCTTATTCACTGTACACACATGGGCAGATATTTTATTTTCAATCAGGCATGTCCATTTTTTTGGAGTTTTTGCAATTTTACACACATTTTTTTGACATATATACAACACATCTACAAGGTGCAACATATAAAAGGAGTTTTTCTTCTTGAGCCAATAGACTATCCCTCTTTTGAAGCATTATTGCAACCCACACTCTCCTGTCGTTAGAACTCAATGCTATTAGACTAGGTTGAGCTGCACATCCCTCCCTAGAGGAAGACGAGAGGTTTCAACTAGTTGTACTAACCCTGTGTGCTACTCCAAGCCAAAGGATTCTACCTCCTCACCACCTCATCCGTGTTGAGATACATGTGAGGTGCATGTCCAAGTCAATCCATTGGCTCTAAGAATCATGAATGCATTGTTAAGTTTTCTACTTAGGATCATCAAGATGACAAGTGAACATAGCCTAGTGGACTCAAAGAATTACGTCACTAAAGACCTGAAAAGTCTTAACTCCAAATCCTATAAAGTTACTCTGAAGTTAAGTGTATTAAGGTTTTAACCAAGCTCCATTCTTCAGTTTGATTCCAGACCAGTTTAAATGTCAACCATGATGCAAGTATTTACAAAAAATCTTTCTGTAGGGAATTTTCAAAAGTATGTAAATTTTTATGGAAATTTGGATTTTTAAATTTTTAGTTTTTTTTTAAAAATATGGAAAGATTTTACCAAGATATGTATTTTACAACAAGATTTATATACAAGTTTTATGTACAAAATGGGTTTTTTTACAAAGTACTTATACCAGTTTCATTAAGGACAGCGATGAATCATAGATTCATCGCCTTTATTCTTTCATTTTAGCTAAAATCCTTGGTAAAATGCATGTAAATATCCAATAATTTCCACTAATTAACACTCTAATCACAATTGCTAATATTGTACATGTAACTCTTATTTATCCAAAATAAAATAATAAAGAGAAAATGAAAACTAAAAGAAAAGGAAGGGTGTACATAAAATATATACAGACTTAAACCTCGAGACTAGGTCAGTATTGGCTTGGTAGATAAAATAAATAAGTAGGGGGAAGATAAAGATCTTAACTTATAAAAATAATAGAAAATCCAGTCAAAAAATACATAAAACATATTTTCTACCTTTAAATATTTCACCTCTTATTTATCACTTAGAAAATCTCAATTCAAAACACTTTCTTTACAAACGTTGTTCATAAAAATATAAATTATTTTATAAAACATCAAAAAAATATTCATTACAAAAATAAAGTATTACAATGAACTGAAAAAACTGCAAAAAGCAAACTTCTGAGATTGATAATTAGTTTTAGAAAACTCCAAATCGACCAAACTCACTTTTAAACTCCGTTGTATACCTAATAATATTTATTAAAAATATTAAAAAAATATTCGAAAAAGATAGGTGAGTTTTGACGTTTGGCCTCATTGTTTATATGTACTATTTGTAGAAACTTCTCGATTTTGTAATTAATTAACCGTAACTCCGTTTAACTTAATTTCCTTTCTATAATATTTCTAAAAATCAATATAAAAATATTAACATATAATTTAAGTCAAAATGCCAATAAATCATGAGGCCACGAAGCCATTACCTAAATTTCCCGGACTTCATAACTCGTTCATATGAACTCCGATTTGGGCAAACTCATTTTAAGTTCGTATTATTTAATTATCTATCAAATGAAATTAATTTCGCTAAAATCAGAGTTAATACACAAAAAATGGATTTCAGGACCAAATTAGTATATATATTGTATAATGTACCATGATTTATATTATTTAATATGTGTTTTATATTATATTTATATATTTTATTAATAATTAATTATTAAATTAAATTAATCTAATTATTTAACTATTAATTAACTAATAAGTTAATTTATTATATAATTACTAATTATTATTTAATAAGTCATTAAGTTGTTTAATTATTTCATTCATTATATATAATTAACTAATTAATTATTATTTAATTACATAATTAACTATTTAATTATTCTTTAACTTAATATAATTAATAAATTAATTTTACTTTATTTTTTCTTCTCTCTCCTACTGTCCCTTTCCCCTCTTCTTCCCTGTCATCTTCTTCCCCCGATACTTCTCCACATGTGTCGCTGCCTCCTTCATTCTCCTCTCCTTCGGCCAACGTCCCCAACACCTTGCTGTTAGGGTTGGTATGCCAACAACCTTCGGCGACGCCACCCTCGGCGGTGAGGACAACTGGATCCTTGGCCCTCACGTTTCCCTCGCCTATATAAGCCTCATCATCCCCCTTCGAGCCGGCCATCCGTCATTTCTCCACTCCATTTCTAGAGCTCCGAGGTTGCGATATAAAGCCGGTGACAGAGATTCTCATTCGCTTCTTCGAGCGAGGAGGAGCGGTGAGATCGCTGCCACAGCGAAGCCGTGAGTCAAGCCTTCACGAGCTTCATCGTCGCGTCGAGGCAATAATCCAGGAGCTCTACGAGCTCTGTTCATAGGTGACAACATCATTTTTATTCCACCTTCCTCCTTTCGGTTAGATTTTCAATCTCTTTTTTCATCGTCTCATTTTCTCCTCCCAGTCTTCTAGTTTTCCTCTATTATCCTCTCTGTTATCTAGTGTTCTTGTTGATTTCGATCAAAAAATCGCATCACACCACCGATTTTGGCAACCATCCAGCCTCCCTCTCCAGTTCTATCTCTGTCTTCCAGATCATTTCAACTCTGACGAAGAACGTCCTCGGATATCTAGCTCCTCTCCTTCATCTTTTGCTGGGAGCTATCCATAGACTCTTCTCCATATTCCTAATTCACAACCTCTTCACCATAATCCTACACCAATCTGATCTTTCGGTTCTTCCCCATCAACTCAAATTGGGATTTCCAATCACCTCTTTTACGTAGACATCTGGTACTGTTGCATTGATTTGTTCGCATCAAACGTGCGGTGTTTATCAAACTCAGGTTATATATTCATGATAGAAAGAAATTCCAACCACCTTCTGCTTAAACTAATGATTGAAGTTCATTTCTGAATGTCAAATCATTTGATATAGAGTTGAGATGCTAAAATATATATAGAGAGAGAGGGAAGGGAGCCTACTTTGTAAAGTAGGTAAGGTTACCTACTTCACATCTAATTTTTGCAATTTTTTATTTTTTTTGAAAAATGTCATCGTGGATTTTCATAATTATATCCCTCTAATATGTCATTCAAATTTCATCAGAAACAGAGACTCCTAAGGCCTTCATCCAGAACATGTAAAATACAAAAAATCTGTGCCCGTTAAAAAATGACCGTTTGGATGGAGGCCGTAGGAGTCTCTGTTTCTGACGAAATTTGAATGACATATTAGAGGGATATAATTATGAAAATCCATGGTGGTATTTTTGAAAAAAAAATAAAAAAATTTGCAAAAAATGAAATGTGAAGTAGGTAACCTTACCTACTTCACAAAGTAGGCTCCCTTCCCTCTCTCTCTCTCTCTCTCTCTCTCTATATATATATATATATATATATATATATATATATATATGAGGAAAAGGAGCCTACTTTGTGAAGTAGGTAACTTACCTACTTCACATTTCATTTTTTGCAAATTTTTTTATTTTTTTTCAAAAATACCACCATGGATTTTCATAATTATATCCCTCTAATATGTCATTCAAATTTCGTCAGAAACAGAGACTCCTACGGCCTCCATCCAAACGGTCATTTTTTAACGGTCACAGATTTGTTGTATTTTACATGTTCTGGATGAAGTCCTTAGGAGTCTCTGTTTCTGATGAAATTTGAATGACATATTAGAGGGATATAATTATGAAAATCCATGGTGGTATTTTTGAAAAAAAATAAAAAAATTTGCAAAAAATGAAATGTGAAGTAGGTAAGTTACCTACTTCACAAAGTAGGCTCCTTTTCCTCATATATATATATATATATGGGAAAAATGGGGCTGCCCCCTAGGGGTAGTCAACATGGCTGCCCCCACCCCATCTTTCGCAATTTTTTTAACTTATTTTTGAAAAAATATCACCATGTATATTCATCTCTATATCCCTCTTATATGTCATTCGAATTTCGTCAGAAACAGAGACTCAAACGGCCTGCATCCAGACGTCATTTTTTTAACGGTCGCCGGATTTTTTAAATCGACCCTGTCTAGATGGAGGCTGTAGAAATCTCTGTTTCTGCCGAAATTCGAATGGTATATAGGAGGGATATAGGGATGAATATATATGATGATATTTTTTAAAAAAAATAAAAAAAATTTACTCAAATATGGAATTTCTTTGATCTGGAGTTGAGTTCCGTACATTTATGATGCCTATTAGTTAGAATTATGTATCTAATCCAACTAAAATCTTTACACGTCGATCCAAGTTTCGATTCAAAACGAATCGAGAAGCTTTTTTCTCCTGCAGGAATTCCAATCGAAATCATATGCATCGAGCATCATCGTCTCTGCTTCATCTTGATCAGTATCGTCGATCAACAATCAACGATGGAGGGTAATACAATCTCGAATCTAAACGATCAATCGAAGAGCAACTGAACTTAGCACTACTGTAGTCGAGATCTGATACACCTATTCTAAAGATACAATTGGGTCCAAATGAGGAATTGCAAGAATCT
This sequence comes from Ottelia alismoides, assembly GCA_037367405.1. Taxonomy (NCBI): domain Eukaryota; kingdom Viridiplantae; phylum Streptophyta; class Magnoliopsida; order Alismatales; family Hydrocharitaceae; genus Ottelia; species Ottelia alismoides. The sequence continues at coordinate 13,473 of JAZKJV010011862.1, forward strand.
TATAATATGCACCATCGGGAGTTCGATCTGAGTGCATAGTCACCTGTGCACGGAGATTAGAAAATTCTAATCCGAGAATTCTTTCACATTGAGATAATTTGTCGATTGATTAGCGTTATATCATTTTTACTCGAGTTTAATTGCTGCAGATTGAGTCCGCACCAGCCGTCTCGGCTGATTAGTCGACTCCACCGTTCAAGCAGAGCACGTGACCAACAAGTGGGAACCAATATTTTGGTGAAATTGCAAAGTAGCCCTGAATTTTTAGCATATCTCAAAGAGGTCCAGGGAGCTGAAAGCACGTGCAAACACGTATTACGAGAAATTTTGCGTCGATCGCTTCGATATTTCTGAGAATTGCGAGCAGTTCCAGGCATAAGTTCATACGTAAATGGCACGTGCAGTGTTGAACAATTACACGGAAGCCCCTTGTGACTTTCTGCTATTTCACATACACCCCATACTTTTCCTATAATTACAATAATATCCCTATCCAGTATACCTATACCATACTTTTATAATACATATTAAATAAATACAAAATATAAAAACATAATAAAAATACCGTATTTTACACTATATATTGAATAAAAATAATTTTAAAAAATAAGAAGATTTTATATTTTTAATAAGTCATTGAAAATAAAAAACATAACGAACTTTAAAATTCATAAAAAATATAAAAACAACTTTAAAAATCCAATAAAAATTACCCTTAGCATAGTTTATATATCTTACACAATAAATTGAAACAAAATAGAACTCACATATTAAAATCAACAAAAAAATACAAAAAACATAAAAATTCAAAAATCCACAACTTATTCAATAAAAATCACAAAAATACGCACAACTATCATTTTAAAGATAACTTCATCTACTTTTTAATAATAATAAAATAAAAAGATTTTGTTATCGACCACTGTTCTTGAAATTAAAGTAAATTTCTATTTTATATAAAAACATTATTTCCTCAACTTAAAAATAATTCAAATTTCATAGAAATTCCTAAAAACCTCTTAAAAATTAATAAAAATGGTAAAACAAATTAAAAAGAAAAAAATTACAAAATAAAAATGAAACAAAAATTACAAAATAGTTTTTAACTTAAAAATTACAAAATACTAAAAATCACAAAAATAATATAAAATTTAATAAAATCATATAAAAATACCTAAAAATACATAAAAATTAGAAAACCTAATAAACCTTGATCTTATACAATTTTTATCCTAGTTTTTCCAAGAATTTATCTTTCTGAGTTCGACACTCCCCAACTTAACTATATACATCAAATTTTAGGAGTATAAATTAAAAAAATTCTACTAAAATCCACATTGTCGATACAATGACCTTTTTATCTATAGATGATGTGCGGTTTTTCAGATGGCGACGTAGTCGGGGACGCGTCGCTAGGATAGACCGTAGATCTTAAGTTTAAGGTTTCCTTTTTAGCCATATTATTTTTCTATCTTCACGACTTCTTGTTTCTGATTTATGAAGCACATGTTTCGAGCCAAATAGTTGAGAACTGATGAGCCGAAACATTTTTTTACGTTTTTATTACCATTGTAAAAATAAAAATTAAGGGCACTTGCTCATTTTCTTATTTTTGTAGAAGGGTCCCCGTAAGGGCATCCCGGCTTGTACCTTCCTCCATCTCTTACTCAGGGTCTATTTACCAAGTGTCATGCACTTGGGGGAACATGGCACCCACCGTGGATTTTCTCGCATAATGATTTTCTCGACGATTTCCGCAGCTTTTTCGAGGATAGGTGCTTATTCAGGATTTTTGATTTTCCTTGTCTGCACCTATGTAGGTAGATTTAGGATGCGTAACCTAGGTGTATGCTTATCCATGACTAAAATAAAAAGACATAAATGTTAGACTTTCTTTGAAAATACTAAAAAAAGTCATAATCGAAAATTAAAATAGGGACTGATAATTTTGTCTGTCTCTACAAGAAATGTAAAGTATTCACTTGTTTTGGGAGAGAAATATCCCCAGCGAATGACTTGCCAGTACTCTCCAGATTTGTGAGTGAGGGATGACCCTTAAGGCTAGAACTAGAGGTCGTATTTTTTTTAGAATATTACTGATTTCATATAGTTAATTACTTACTCTTTAGTGGGAACTCTCCGGTAGATGGAAACGATTCGAGTTTCCATAGAAGAGTGGGAGGTTTAGAGGACTCTAGGTAAGGCTCCGTCCTCAAGTAACACAAGTTACCGGAAATGGTTCATACTTACTCCCATACTAGATGCGAATAGGTAATTCTCTGTAAGAACTCAGCTTCTAGGGAAGTTTTGAGCACCTATCATCTCATGATAATCTCTGAAAAGACTTGCTTTGCCAATTATCCCTAAAACCGAAAATATAAACAACCGAACTTTTACTGTCATCACCGGGTTGGGTTGGTGAATCCGGGGTTTTCCTTGCGTTAATTTTTGTGGTGTGAGTCCCATCTTTTAGATATAGAATCAATTATCTGTCTTATTAAGATGATGGGTAGGTGGTCTCTTAGGCTGACTCTTACGACATCGCTTCCACGCACATCTAGGTTGGTTCAAGAAAACCATCTCTTTGAACCCGAATTATCTCAATCTCCTCCTTTAATCTCATCCCCCAGGTCAGTTCATGAGAACCTCTTATTTGAGCTAGATTCGGGACATCTTCCCTCTTCCAGGTGTGACCTTGACCTTGGGAAGTTTCTCTCAATCATCATGTTCTTCTCCAACCCCGATGACTATTACACAACTGTACATAGATTTATCAGAGCTAGACAAGGATACATTCTCCTTTCTAGAGACAATTCTGAATGAGAAGGGAGCACAGTCGCAGAATGCTTCGAAGATTCTAGAACATACGACGATCGATGCTAGTCTACTTGCTTCCCTTGAGATTATGCCGACTTAGATTAAGGAGCAAAAGCTTCTGATGATCGAGATCCGAGCTGAGTTGAGACAATTTGAGAGAGAAGAGACATATTTCAGAGGATGATGATCCAGATAGAGAGGAGACAGTTCCTACAGAGCCTATACATATAGTGAGAAATCTTCACACACTTGGAGCTTCTTTTACCAGTAGGTGGATTTGTCTTCCTTCGATTCACGGATCACTTGTCATCACTCCTGAGATTATTGAGACTTTACTAATCTTTCATGGGCAGTTCATAGCGGAGCCACATTCACACCTTTAAAGTTCGATATGATTTGTAGTACAGTATATGACTCTCGAGTTGATGAGGATATAATTCGGATGATAGCATTTCCATTCTCCCTGGTTGATAGGGTTGTGTACTGGTTGCGACTTTTAGGAAGAATAATTACTACATGGAAGTAGCTTCGTACTGAATTCCTGAGCATATTCTACACCATCGAACGTACGAATGTTGCAAGGTCTCTCATTACTAGTTTCACCATGTTAGGGAATGAGCCGTTCCAGGAAGCATGGGATCATTTTTGATACCTGATTGATAGGTGCCTCACCATGATATTTCTAAGGCTACCTTGGTTAAGATCTTCTTTAGTGGGTTGACACCTGATCTGCAAGGGTTGATGAGTGAAGCCTGTGGTGGCTCATGCTTTTCAAAGCATGAGGATGTTGTATGAGATATTTTCGAGGAGATGGAATCTCATCATGCCACTTTAGCAGATGCAAACTCTTATACTCAGATGGAGTCACCTGCATTCCTTCACCATCCTATTGTGGCACAAATCGAGGAGGGTCCATCGACTTTAATGTCTTCAGGATCTTCGTAAGATGAAATGAGGGTTCTTAGCTAGAGATTGGACCACCTAGAGCATATTGCGACGAGATGCCACCAGTTACACAAGCTCGATAAGATCAACATGCTTATAAGGAGCATTAGTGACCTGGAGAACCATATTGAACAGATGACATCTACCCCATCTTTGGGGTTACCAACTGATCCATACGATACACAGTATCCAGTACAATAGATACATTACTTTCAGCCGGATCCTGCAACCGAGCCTCGTTAGATTTAGACTTTTACTCAATGGATGTCAGGATCTCTTTCTCATGAGTTTTCAGATTACTCATTCAGTTCTCTAAGGCACTCCTATGAGAACTGGGCTTTAGATCATCTTGCCTATCAGATCACCAGCCAGTATGAGAAGAATAGGTAAGATATGGATGATTTTAAGCAGCAGATAATGGATTTCATGCTAGATAAGACCGCCACAAAGACTCAGCAAATAGACTATACTCCTCAATCACATACGCCACCTGATGATGTGAGTAATGTTGATTTCATATCTCTAACGAGTGGTAGAGTTCCAGCTGCTGGTAGCTCGGCTATGCCTGATACAGATACATCGGTAGATGATGCTTTTGAGGCAGTTGAGCATGATGCAGACATCGATATTGATGATGTTAGTATCCATGATGATATGGATGGTGGTGCTAATGCCATCAAATCTGATGATCGCAATGCATATATAGCTATGTTACCATCTTTCATACCTAGTAATGGGGAGGTAAAAATACAAAGAAATGGAAAAAGGAGGAGATCTAGAAAAAGAAATAAAGATAAGACAACCGATTCGTCTACTTCTGATGATCAACATAGAGATAGTCCCCATTTTCCCAAAACACTTTCTTATTCCTCCGATCCTCTTATTGTACAGACTGACAAATAGGATCTATAGATTCCTTTCCTCAAGAACTCTGCTTAGGAAAATGCGATAAAAAAGAAAATACCAAAAAAAATCAGATGTTAGATCTGATGAAAGAGATGCTCGATAAATTCACCATTCCGATAATTCTTTTGGAATCCTTGGCACACATCCCTCTTCTACAGAAAGGACTCAAGGAAAGAACCACACTTCGTAGAAAGAAGAGGTAGCACAATCATTACTAAGAATTCATGTGTTGACCAAGGAAACTTGTCACGCCATTGATGAGCTGAAAAATCCCCCAAAATCTGGGAAAAGGTAAAATCAATCAAGGGTCGTTGTGACCCGAATCTCAGAGATCGGATTCAATAAGAAAAATAGACCACCAAAATCAAAGTAATCAGTCAAAAACTGAATAGCGGTCTCACTATTTATTTAACCTGGTATAGCGACCAGGGTCGGACACAAGGAGCACGGGTTGGCCAAAGAGGCCTACGAAGTAGTCAAAAAAGTAAATAAAATAAAGAAAGTGTTTTTATTGGATTTTATATATATATATATATATTTATAATTTTTAATTATGAAGAAAATACAAAAAGAAGGCAAAAAGAACACAATCAACAATTTATTCACCACACAAAGACAAACCAGAAAATTAAAATAAAATTATTTTTGGGTTATATATTTTTTATGTGTTTTTGGTAATTTTTTAAGAAATTTGTGATTTTTTATGGATTTTATAAAAATGAAATAAGGTAAAAAAACAAGGGCTCAATGTGCAGCCAGACTTGAAAGGTTATTTAAAAATGGATAAACAACTATAAAAATCTGGAGACAATTTTTTTTAAAACTCGAAATGAAAACTAAGCTAAGAAATAAAAATTGCGTTTTTTTAAATTTTGTAGATTTTTTAATGATTTTTATAAGATTTTTTGTTTTTTCTCAATTTTTAGGTGTTTTATAAATTCAAATTAAGTAAAATTTGAACTAAAGAAAGAAAATACTAAAACAAACAATACCTAACTTTTTTAGAATTTTTGGGTGGTTTTTAATATTTTTAATGGATTTTCCAATTCAAACAATAACAAAAATAGAGGTTTTTGAATTTTTAAAAATAGCAAACAACAATAAAAATGTCCCAAAAATTTAGTGAAATTTTTACACAGTGGCAGAGCCAATAACCAAATTTCACCAAATTTGGAGTTGATTTGATATTTTATTCAATCATAAAATGAGGCACATCACACAGGGACCTATTCACAAGAGAAATAAATTTCAAGGGCTTAAAAATAACACGTGCAGAAAACCTAGGGATTCAAATGTAAATTTCACACTAATTCAACACATGTTCCAAACAACCATGCACATGGGTATATATGCAATTATCCAAAATATAACTTCAATCCATAACAGTCAATAAACCCAAGCCCTAACCATGCAAAAAACCCACAAAAGTCACGTATCGAAGCACGTGCATCCACAAAACAGGTACTAAAGTGCAAATACAATAAACTATAGGTCCTGATATGCAAATTATCCAAGTGTACTAAATTATTTAATAGACTAAATAATAACTAAAATAAAGAGTAGGGGGTTGGGCGCAATTTACCCAGCCAAAGCGAGTGTGGGGCACGTGGGGGCCAGGTGTCAGACAATGTATGGCTGATGGACATACGGCGCTGATGACGCCTCCTGGCAGATGTGACGGTCCGGACGAGGGGACGAGGGATCCAACGGTGGAGAGAGGGTCTGGATGAACTCCTCCCCAGAAACTTCGTCGGCGAGCTGGCATGGTTGTGCGTGTCCGATTAATGATCGGCAAGAGGGCTTTGATGTGCCTCATCGCTCCGCGTCTAGTGGTGGGTGGTCGATGGAGGTCCCAACGGTCATGTCCTTCGGTGAGGGATGGAGGACCTGGGCGACTCCGGCGAGAGATGCAAGGTGCGACTAAGGGGGGTATCCCGTGCTTATTCACCTTCAAAATAAAGTTCGTGCTTGGAGGAAAACTCCGGCATGGGTTATTTGAGAAAAGCAACGAGAAGCAGGGTGGTTTGGCGAATGGGGGTCCTAGCGGAGGTGACAGAAGGGACCTAACCCGATATTGGCTCGGATAGCCAAGATCGAGGTGATCAGACCGTGCAAGGAGGGTGACGATGAGTCGAGGTGTCTATCTGTATGGATAGGGTAAGGTGTTGGGGCTCCGACCACTGGGGCAGAGCTGGCGGAGCAAGATCGGAAGGATTGAATCTACTCGACGAACTAAAAGCTAATGGAAGTACCTGATGGTCGGACACGTCTAGGATGGAGATGTTGAGTCTCCGACGGTCTTCGCCTCGATGGAATGACGCCTCCAAAGGCTCGGGCTGCGCCGACGGTAGAGCTCGACGAAGATGGTCACCAGACCTAGTGCAAACGCCTCCAAATCCTCGCTGCAACACGCTCAACCACTCGCTGTCACTCAAGGATAACGGTGGAGATCCCTGGAATCGACGACGAGAGCCAAAGGTGCGGAGGAATGCGGCTGGAGCAGAGGTTATATACAGGTGCATGTCCGATAAGATGGAAGTGGAGCACGCGGATCGATGCACGGATCCCTAATAAGATGCCCGGGCGTGAATCTCGGATGTGAGCTTGTCAATCGAAGCCTGGGGTTTGGGTGGATGGCGATCAAATCACTCCAGGGAAATTGGACGAAATTGGGTCGGCTCAAGGTCCGCGAGAAGATGTGGTCCTGGGGGGAGAGTTGATCGGGGGTCAACATCCCCCGTGGACCAATGGAAAAATTCCGTTGGAAAATTATTTGAAAATTCAAAATAAAATCGAAAAAGGTTTTATTTCAAAGTATTTTCAACATGAAAAATGTTTATTTATTTTCAAAGTATTTTTTAGTGATTTTTATTTATTTTTTTGAAAAATAAATTATATTATATTATATACAAGTATATATACCTATGTAATTTTTATTTTTGTTTTTAATTATTTTATTTATTTATAATTATCCCAATTTTATATTTTATTTATTTACATCATAAAATTTGGGATATAGAATAATTTTTATTTGATTTTTATTAATTATTTACAAGGGTAAAATAAATAGTTCTTTTATTCTTATATACATGGTATATGTACACTGAGGAGAGAAATTATTAATTTTTGTTTTTAAATTTTCTCATTTTTATTTTATTTTTGTAAATATATACAAATTTTAAGAAACACATAAATATTTTATTTTATGAAAATAAAATACATACATAAGAGGGGGAATATCTGTACATAGATGAGTGGCCCTATCTCTCTCTACTTGTTTTATTTTGCGGTCAGGCCAATGATTGGCATTCCCTTGGGTTCGGGTCACTCAATATTTATTCTAAATATTTATCTCTTTTTCTTTATTTCTTTATTCCTTTATTTTTATGCAAAATCATGCTAATTATGGCTATTTACATGAAGCATGCATTTTAACAATTTATTATATTTACAAATAATTACATGGTGTTTTGCAAAAATTTTTAGCTAAAATAAAGGAATAAAGAGTGATGAATGGGGATTCATAACCCCCCTATACTTTACTTTTGCTAGTCCCTTACCAAACACTTATTTGAAAAAGAAGTGCAAATAGAGAAAAAAGAAAAAGATGGGAAATCAAGCTTGATTATTAAACTTTCCTTCATTAAATTGAAATATGGAGCTCAGTCACACCTTTGGATTATTAATTTGTCGGAACCTTATTTGGACTTATGCTTAAAACTTAACAGCCTCTAAGTTACACCAATCTATGGTCAAGACTCCTTAATAAACCATATTGGAATAATTCTACATACACAAACTCTAATGACCATGAATCTTTCCTTATACAGTGTAAGTGATATGTAGCTCCCCACCTCAGAAGTGACATAGAAACAACATCCCTCAATCTAGTAACTCCAATGCCTCGGTCTAGCAACTCTTTCATCGAGGAGTGGGGTATTCCCTTCTAAGTTCAAGTACAACCGACTCAAGAGGAGGGGGAAGAACAGAATGAACCATGACTAGTGTAGCCATGTTGGGAGCTCTAACCAGTGTAGCTGAGTCTCCCGCTGCAAGCTTCATGAGATGGTCATGTGTAGCATAAGCTTTGCTTTATTTGACTATATACACTTCGGTGGGATTATTAAATTTTCAATCCGACCCACCACTTTTTTTGAGTATTTTCTTTCATTGCACTTTTTTTTGATGTGCATATGTACAACATATCTACATGGTGCAGCATATATACATAAGGAGTTTTTCCTCTTGAGCCAGTAGACTATCCCTCTTTTGAAGCTTTATTGCAACCCACAACTCCTGTCTTTAGACTTCATAACCACCAGACCAAGTTGAGACACACTTCCTTCACTATAAGAAGAAGAGAGGTTCTGCCTAGAAGTACTACCCTCATATGCTACCCCAAGCCAAAGGAACTTGCCTCCTCACCACTTCATCCGTGGAGAGCTAAATGTAAAGTGCTGGTGCAAGTAAAGCCATTGTCTCTAAGAGTCATGTGTGCGTTGTTAAGTGCTCTCTTAGGCTCATCAAGATGACATATGCTCATATCCTAGTGAACTCAAAGAATTAAGTCCTAATGGACCTGAAAAGTCTTAATCCTAAGCCCTATAAGGTTCCTCTTAGAATTAGGTGGATTAAGGTCTTAACCAAGCTCCATTTTCCAATTTAGTTCCATGACAATTTAAGTGTCAAACATGATTTGGAAAAACTATACAAATATTCACAAAGATGTAATTTTAAAAATTTTTACAAATGTGCAAAAAAATTTGGAAAATATTTGGAAACATGAATGTATGCATGAATGCGATGTTTTGCAAAATATTTACAAAAATTTACACAAGGTTTTTGCAAAATTTTTATTTTTCAACATTTTACAAAAATTTTGTACTATATACATAATTTTGATATCAAAATATTTACAAAATATTTACACAAATCGTTTTTACAAAAATTTGTACAAAAATAATTTTTATAAATAGATAGGTATTTGCAAGAAGAATCTTGTGTATAAGGGAAATTTTTAAATTTTTATGGATTTTTAGCCATTTTATTTATTAACACACTCACACAAAGTACAAGTTATGGCTAAAGTATATATGAAGTATATACGACACCCCCTATACTTAGCTCGAACGATGTCCTCAGAGTGATCAAGAGCAATGGAGAAGACATAACTCATGCTTAGTATAGGGAAGTGAAAAGGAATGGTATGTACAAAGGCAGATCAAAGAATAGAATGAAGAGGACTCGGTGTTTCCCTCATACTTAGGATCAAGTAATCCTAAGTATAGTAAGCTGTACATGAAGGGAAATCCGAGTGGAAGGATGTACAAGGTCTACCCCCTATACTTAGGGTAAAATATCCCTGAGTATATGCAACAAAACAGAGGTAGAAATAATCAATAGAATACCCGGGAGTCCTACACCCCCCATACTTAGGGTAAAGTACACCTTAAGTATAGAAAAATCATAAGATAACGATGGGGAGTGGGACTAAAGAATAGAGTGATATGGACAACTGGATCTATACGAGTTGGAAGAATAGTGATAATCAGGCGTGAGATGCAATAGATGTGAGTCAAGAGATCACATCTCACGCAAAGTGAATAGGGGCAACGTCAAGGACCCGCGGCTCATGATCTAGATATGGCTTGAGCCGTTGACCGTTAACACGAAAGGTAGCATCAGAAGACAACTCAGATATGTCAATGAAAGATATTGAGCATCCTTGAGCGCATCACGGAAGCGTGTTGATTGCATCATATGCAATCGGAGAAACTAGTCGTACTAGATGCTAGATGCGACGGAAATTAAAATTTTTAAAACTAAAGATGAAACCACATGATCACGAGAACACTTCTCGGATGCGTGGCTGTGATCGTGAGATCCCAAACGAGAGATCCCCCTGTCTCAAGTCCGACCCATGAAGAACGCACTTGCGAGCACGATGATGAGTCACGTCCTATCCGCAATCTTTGACGAAAAATCCAAGCGTCGAAGGCGAAGCCAAGATGCTTTCCTTATCAATATGCAAAGTGGTCGTCCACTTGAGATTGAGAGAGAGCCCACACGAGAATGAGAGAGAGAGAGAGAGAGAGTAGTAGTTTTCTACAACTCTAGATGATGTACCTTGGAAGGCTACCTAGCCCTCCTTTTATATTAGTTTGGGATCCATTTGATCTCAATCCATGGACACATAGATCCAACGGCCATGCTTGGTCTATGTATGATCAATGGCTATGATTGTTGTTGGTTAAAACCAACAACATTAATTTATATTTAAAAATTAAAATATGTTGCAACATTATCAACATAATTTAATTTAACATAAATTAACTAATTAAGAGATAATGTGATAAAAAAAGGGAGTCAACCAACCAACCTTGATTTTAGGGGGCGTCACCTATGAATAATTCATAGGTGACGCCACCTATTAATTAGGTGGTTGTTTTGTCTCCTTTTTTATTTTATATTATTATTTCTTAATTAATTTTGTAATAACAATTATCACAAAATTATTCACCAAATTAATTCCAAATTAATTTGTGAATATTTCAATCATGCCATTGAACATTATGTGAATCATATTCACAACCCAAACTAATTTGTAAATTTCATTTCCAATTAATTAATTAATGTGAATCCAATCCACATCATTAATTAATAAATGCTATTTACATAAATTCTCTCTCTTCAATATATGTATTATAGATCATATTTATAATACACATATATCATGGATAGTATTATCCACATTCTCTAATCCTTGATAATTAAATCCCATTTAATTATCTTAGATAATAATTCTCACAATATCGATCTCATTCATATTATGCTTCATAATTAAATCTCATTTAATCATCAAGTCCTTCTTGCTTGGATATGAATTTCATCAAATGAATTATTCCTGAACCCTTTCAAGAATAATGTGCTTTCTCCACAGATACTTGGAGATAAGGACAGGGCGATTGTATTATTCCACGTATAGTGACTTGGATATTGAGATCTTATCTCAAATCCAGATCGTACGAACCTCCCACAGATGCTTGATTAAATCAAGACCGCAAATCTAATCTTCATTGAATCTGAATCTCATTCAGACCAATGTCCAACACTTGGACTAAGATTATATTGCTTCTCTACTGGAAGGGGTCACTAAAATCCAGGCCTGTTTCATCACTCCCTCGGAATGGAAGCGTCATGGCTATACAATCGTTTATGATCATATCACCCTTAGGTATTCCCAATACCTGTACATCCTGCATACTGGAAGACCCATGGTCAACCCGAAGATTAAGATCAATTTTACACTGTCTTCTTCAGGGTTTGATCACTAAGTTTCTCAATCTTGGTCATTGGGAGTTGGTATCGATCATATGCTTTCCCAAAGCATATATCATACCTTCAAATTCATGTCATGCTTCTAAAGCACGACGACCATGCATGGAATTTGATCGGGTCCCAATACCTCATGAGTGAGCTCATGTCTTCCGGTTCACAAGTGAACCTGTATGATCCTTTTGAGAGATCGTATTGATCATATGCCCTTATATGCACACCAGCTCGCCGGTGTATAGTCCTTGGTTGGGTCATCAACCTATTGGTATGCCAAATGTACACACTCAGACATACAACAATACATATGTCTCCGATCAGAGGATGCGTGCCTATGTTGTGACGACATTCAACATAGGACTTTGGTTATCTCGATCTCGTTAAGTCAACCCATTGAGCTAACTAATCTGACACTTCCGAATCACTATTCCTATGCAGAGGACCTGCATCGAGAGGTCGGTCAGATATCGGCCTATGTGAGAAAGGATTTCCATCTCCTACTCAGGCTGGAGATCTTCACTTGACAATCATTTGACGGTGCTTGATGAGTCCTCTATCTAACTCCTTAGATATTCATCCGAACACAAGCCTCTATGATTCAATTAATGAATCAACAACTATATGATTATCAAGATGGACATGGTACATAACCCTAATTGTACAGAGGGACCTTATAGTGCATTCATTCATATAATTTCCGAAAGGGAGTGAAACATCAATAGCTTTTATTGATAAACATAAATATTACAATAACATTTGTTGTAAGAATGGTTCGCACATGGCTCACATGTCTAACAATCTCCCACTAGCCCTCAGAACCATTAAGGTACAATCCGTAAACCCATACTCATTACATGCTGGTCAAAAACCTTCTGTGTCAGTGGTTTGGTAAGAGGATCAGCAATGTTGTCGGTAGAGGCCACCTTGGTGATGATGATATCACCACGCTTTTGAATCTCCCGAATTATGTGGTATTTCCTTTCCACGTGCTTGCTCTTTTGATGGCACCTAGGCTCCTTTGCTTGGGCAATCGCTCCAGTGTTATCACAGAGTAACGGGACGGGAGTATCAGAGGAAACTACGCCAAGCTCCAAGATGAACTTGCGCAACCACACCGCCTCCTTTGCAGCATCCGATGCGGCAATGTATTCGGCTTCTGTTGTTGAATTCGCCGTAGTGTCCTGCTTCTTGCTTCTCCAGCTCACAACACCACCGTTCAACAGGAATACAAACCCTGATGTCGACTTTCGATCATCAATATCCGACTGGAAGTCTGAATCTGTATATCCTAAGACTTGGAGATCACCATCCCGATAGACCAAGATGTAATCTTGCGTCCGTCTTAGATATTTGAAAATGTTCTTTATTGCATTCCAGTGTTTCTCTCCATAGCAGGATTAGTAACAACTTACCACTCCCACTGCATGGCAGATGTCTGGCCTAGTACACATCATAGCATACATTAAGCTTCCTACAACTGATGCGTAAGGGCATCCAGCCATGGCCTTCCTTTCCTCAACAGTTTGAGGAGCCATCCCTTTGGACAGATGGATACCATGTCCTAAGGGGAGGAATCCTTTCTTCGAACTATCCATACGGAATCGTTCAAGAATCTTCTTGATGTATCCATGTTATGATAATCCCAATATTCTCTTTTTTCGGTTTCTGAACAACTTCAGACCTAAGATGTAAGAGGCTTCTCCAAGATCTTTCATCTCGAAGGTATGGAATAGCCAAATCTTCACACTGGTCATCATTCCTGTATCATTCCCAATGATAAGGATATCATCTACGTAAAGCACGATGAACACAATGGCGCTCCCACTAAGCTTCTTGTACACACAAGGTTCATCAGGATTCTGCACAAAATCATAACTCTTTATGGTTTCGTCAAATCTGATGTTCCAGCTACGAGAAGCTTGTTTGAGCCCATAGATGGATTTCTTCAGCTTGCATACTTTACCAACCTCAACTATGAAGCCTTGGGGCTGCTCCATATAGATATCCTCCTCGAGGTATCCATTGAGGAAAGCTGTCTTGACATCCATCTGCCAGATGTCGTAGTCAAGAGATGCAGCTATAGATAGCAGTGTCCTGAAGGACTTAAGCATGGCCACAGGAGAGAATGTCTCATCGTAGTCGATGCCTTCTCTCTGTGTGTAGCCCTTGGCCACGAGCCATGCCTTGAAAGTCTCTACTTTCCCATCAGGTCCCCTCTTTATCTTGAAGATCCATTTACACCCAATGGGTTTTACCCCTTTAGGTGGATCCTCTAGGGTCCATACACCATTCTTATGCATGGAGTCAATCTCTGACTGCATTGCTAGCATCCATCTATCCATGTCATGATCCGCGAGAGCTTCATCAAATGAAGAAGGATCAATGTCAGTCTCAGCTGACACATGGAATCCATACCTTTCAGGTGGTGCAACCACCCTCGAACTCCTTCGAAGAGGTATGGGTGTTTTATCTTCATTTATCTCTTCAATTTTTGGTTCAGGAATCTCAGAATCCTCAGGGGATTCAATGAGTTCCTCTACTTCATTCTTGTCTTGACCTTTAAGGAAATCATCCTCCAGAAATTTCACATCCCTACAAACAAAAACCTTTTGGGTCTCAGGGTCATAAAGCTGGTATCCAATACCATATTTAACATACCAAATGAAGTAGCACTCACGAGTGTGAGATTCTAGCTTACTTGCGTCCATGTTCTTCGCATGGACCAAGCATCCCCAAACCCTCAAGTGATTGACACTAGGCTTGGTACCATACCAGAGCTCGTGAGGAGTCTTTGGTATAGATTTGCTAGGAATCTTGTTCAGGATATATATAGCAGTCTCTACTGCATATCCCCAGAAACTAAGAGGTAAATGTGCTTTGCTCATCATTGAACGAACCATGTCCATGATGGTCTTGTTGCGTCTTTCAGCAATACCATTAAGTTGGGGAGTTCCAGGGGGAGTGAGATTGGAGACAATTCCATTCTCTTTAAGATATTCTTTGAATTCATCTGAGAGGTACTCACCACCTCGATCAGATCGAATCCGTTTGATCTTCCTATCGGTTTGGTTCTCAACCAAAGCCTTAAACTCTTTGAACTTTTCAAAGGTTTCAGATTTATGACGTAATAGGAACATAAACCCATATCGCGAATGGTCATCAATAAACGTCAAATAATATCGATATCCATTTCTAGTCGCGATACTGAAGGGACCACATACATCAGTATGTATTAGGTCAATAATACCTTCGCATCTCGTAACCTTGTTACGGAAAGGCATCCTGGTCATTTTACCTCGAATGCAATGTTCACAGGTAGGTAAAGATTGAACCTGTAGAAAATCTAAAGGTCCGTCCTTTATCAATCTATTGATACTATCAACAGATAAATGACCAAGCCTTTGATGCCAAATCATATTCGAATGATTTCCATTCTCCCTGGATCTCTTAGGGTTTTTATTATCAGTGGTAGTGACATTTATGACTCATTCATCAATGCACAATTCATAGAGTCCACCAGAAGTCAGAACACCTTCCGCAACAAATTTATCATATTGATTAATGACTAATTTATTACAGAACAGGAAGGAGTACCCATGTCTAACAAGCTTAGACACAGATATCAAATTCCTTCTGACCTCAGGTACATAAAGACACTCTTTAAGTACTAGGACTCGACCACTAGGTAACGACAGTCTGCACGTCCCGATGGCGACTGCTGCAACATTTGCATTAGATCCCATCTGGATAACTATCTCCCCTTGCTCCAGATTTCTAGTTTCATGAAACAAATGCAATGAATTGCACACGTGAACAGAAGCACCAGAATCTATAACCCAACTTCCTTCTTGTCCAATGAGAAAGCTAGTTTCAATGATGAAAGTAGATTTCATACCTACTGGGGCTTTACCTTTGTCAGCAGACTTCAGGTAATCAGGGCAATTACGCCGCCAGTGCCCCGACTTCTTGCAGTGGTGACAGACATTGAACTTTTTCGATGTCATCAATGTGGAAGCACTAGAAGATGAACCAACTCCTTGATTCTTCTTCTTTCTCTTCGGGACCGGGCCCTTCCGAGAACCTTGCTTCCGCTCGCGCTTTCCTCTCACTTGTGCAACCATTGCACTAGCAGAGGGGCTGTCCTTCTTCATGACGTCTTCTGCAGACTTCAATGCAGCTAACAGCCCATTGTTGGTGAAATCAGCTTTGCTCATGTGATAAGACACGACAAAGTTGTTGAAAGACTTAGGGAGCGACAGGAGAATAAAATCTGCCTGCATATCAGCATCCATGAAGGCTCTCAGAGTTTCCAATTCAAAGAGGTACCCAAACACTTTTAGTACGTGTTCTTTGACAGAGATCCCTTCCTGCATCTTGCATCGAATAAGCTCTTTCATCAC
The DNA here is from genome assembly GCA_037367405.1 of Ottelia alismoides. Classification (NCBI taxonomy): domain Eukaryota; kingdom Viridiplantae; phylum Streptophyta; class Magnoliopsida; order Alismatales; family Hydrocharitaceae; genus Ottelia; species Ottelia alismoides. The sequence goes on from JAZKJV010011862.1 coordinate 29,873, forward strand.
ATTGTAACGCTGTGTGCGGTTTATGTCACCGAACATCTCCTTTAGATTCAGCATAATCTCTTGGCAATGGTTCATTTCCACATGTTGCTTCTGAAGCACATTGTACAATGACCCAAGGATGTAACACCTTGCCAGATTATGGTCTTCATCATATTTTTCATTGTATGATTTATCTTCCGCAGTCAGAGGGTCTGATATCTTGTCCTTGGATAGCACATATGAGATGCGCTCCGCGGATAGGACAAGATCCAAATTTCGGATCCAATTCGAATAATTTGATCCGGTCAACTGGTTGACCTCCAGGAGCCTGCTAAGTGGGTTCATGGACTTCATTTTCTGAAATGAAGAATGCACTATATTAGAATATATAAATAAATATATATTCATTTTAAAGAATTATTTGATTAAGGCATTTTAAATCAAATTTGTCCTGCCATGTCGACTTTGAAAGATTATTCCCTTATTTTTCTTTCAAAGCAAGATATACACTTACCGCTATATCTCAAGCAAGATCTCGGATCTCCTCTCTATCCTTATCACATCCCAATAATATGAGAACCCGTGACTCGAATAAGAGAAGCGGGAACACATTCCACCTTGCAAGTCCAACTTGCATTTCCCAATTCGGTCTTTAACACCCGGGCCTACCACCCCTAAGATGATGTTGACCCGTTGTTAATTGAACCAACCGTCAACATGCTTAATACTCGCTATACGCAATCCAATATCGCCCCAATAATATGAGGACCGATATTGGGGTCACTACTTATACGGCCTTACTCTTTCGAGAAGCAAAGAACCTGATCCAATTAAATCATGTACAGGATCTGTCACTTCGGAAAGGCGTCTCCTATACACAACAACTAGCGACGGAATCCTTTGCCTTGACGGGAGACCATGGATGTCACTTATGTGATCCTCCACCTCATATTCAAATTTTATAATTAATTATCGTGAATCATATTCACATAATTAATTCTTCCAAGGGAAATACACATCTATTCATAATAGACTGTTTATTGGATATAACTAATTTAATCATATTAAATTAATCATTAATCCAATCATCAATCAACAAACATGTCTTTTACTTGAATAGTAGGTATATTCTCAAAGTACGTATTATTCGAATTTTAATAATTAGAAAAATACACATTGATTTTCTCCGGCATTATACAGTCCCTACCCGTTGTCATGGCCACTACCGACGAGAGTGGGACGGACCACATACATTGTAACCCGCGACCCCAATGCTCTCCGACTAGGCACCACATCCACCTCGGGAAAGGATAATACCAGATAGATCATCATGTACTTTGAGATGCTCATTGGTTTTTCAACCGAAATTATACCATATAATATACATCAAAATAATTTTGATTATATTATAAGGAGATTTGCTAGACAAATCCCCAATCCTATTCAAGCAAAAGGGTTTTTCATGTAAAAGTTGTCCTATAACTATTGTAGGATAAACTATGGGTTTTCATGAAAGCAATGTTTGTTGATGAAACAATGATCAAGATCTAATATCTCATCATTGTGGTTTAGGCAAATGTCATTCAATGAAATAATTATCTCTTTAAATATTTCACAAATATTTATCACTAATTATTCCCGAAAATTAACAATTAATTTTCATCATGATAATTGAATGACTTATCACAAGATTCAAGATCAAAAATGTTAATTTCCAGCAGTGACCCCCAATCACTAAAATTAACTTATCTTAATCAATTTAAATCCAAAAATTACAAACTCAGTTTCCAAAGATTGCCTATTTGATTTATAAAAAGAATCAAGTGATAATTAACGCATTTTGAGGCGGATTAAAATCGTAATTATCTCATTAATCATGTTTAAATCCGCAGTTCCCGCAACAGTGAATATAGTCATATTCAAAAAGCCATATGTTGAGCAAATGAAGCCCAAATTTCACAAACTCAAATCCTATGATTTACTTAATTAATGGGGAATAAAATCCAATTGAAAATTTCGTTTTTAAATATTTAAACAGTACTGAAAAATTCAATTAGACAGAGGTGCGAAAATTGAAATGCAGTAAAATTTTCGCAACCCTTTCAAGAACCAAATCGTCTAAGGTCTATGGATCATATCCAAAACCTTATTCGACCTATGTCTCTGATACCACTTGAAAGATATTGAGTATCCTTAAGCGCATCACGGAAGCGTGTTGATTGCATCATATGCAATCGGAGCAACTAGTCGTACTAGATGCTAGATGGGGCGGAAATTAAAATTTTTAAAACTAAAGATGAAACCACATGATCACGAGAACACTTCTCGCATCGTTTCATCAAACCACAAAGTATAAGGAATACCTCTTGAAGCGTGGTTGTGATCGCGAGATCCCAAATGAGAGATCCTCCTGTCTCAAGTCCGACCCACGAAGAACGCACTTACGGGCACGATGATGAGTCGCGTCCTTCCCGCAATCTTTGACGAAAAATCCAAGCGTCGAAGGAGAAGTCAAGATGCTCTCCTTCTCATTATGAAAAGTGGACGGCCACTTGAGATTGAGAGAGAGCCCACTCGAGAATGAGAGAGAGAGAGAGAGTAGTAGTAGTAGTCTTCTACAACTCTAGATGATGTACCTTGGAAGGCTACCCTAGCCCTCCTTTTATATTAGTTTAGGATCCATTGGATCTCAATCCATGGACACATAGATCCAACGGCCATGCTTGGTCTATGTATGATCAATGGCTATGATTTTTGTTGGTTAAAACCAACAACATTAATTTATATTTAAAAATTAAAATATATTGCAACATTATCAACATAATTTAATTTAACATAAATTAACTAATTAAGAGATAATGTGATGACAAAAAAGGGAGTCAACCAACCAGCCTTGATTTTAGGGGGCGTCACCTATGAATAATTCATAGATGACGCCACCTATTAATTAGGTGATTGTTTTGTCTCCTTTTTATTTAATCTTATTATTTCTTAATTAATTTTGTAATAACAATTATCACAAAATTATTCACCAAATTAATTCACGAATTAATTTGTGAATATTTCAATCATGTCATTGAACATTATGTGAATCATATTCACAACCCAAACTAATTTGTAAATTTCATTTCCAATTAATTAATTAATGTGAATCCAATCCACATCATTAATTAACAAATGATATTTACATAAATTCTCTCTCTTCAATATATGTATTATAAATCATATTTATAATACACATATATCATGGATAGTATTATCCACATTCTCTAATCCTTGATAATTAAATCCCATTTAATTATCTTAGATAATAATTCTCACAATATGAATCTCATTCATATTATGCTTGATAATTAAATCTCATTTAATCATCAAGTCCTTCTTGCTTGGATATGAATTTCATCAAATGAATTATTCTTGAACCCTTTTAAGAATAATGTGCTTTCTCCACAGATGCTTGGAGATAAGGACATGGCGATTGTATTATTCCATGTATAGTGACTTGGATATTGAGATCTTATCTTAGATCCAGATCGTACGAACCTCCCACAGATGCTTGATTAAATCAAGACCGCAAATCTAATCTTCATTGAATCTGAATCTCATTCAGACCAATGTCCAACACTTGGACTAAGATCAGATTGCTTCTCTACTGGAAGGAGTCACTAAAATCCAGACCTGTTTCATCACTCCCTCGGAATGGAAGCGTCATGGATATACAATCGTATATGATCATATCACCCTCAGGTATCCCCAATACCTGTACATCCTGCATACTGGAAGACCCATGGTCAACCCGAAGATTAAGATCAACTTTACACTGTCTTCTTCAGGGTTTGATCACTAAGTTTCTCAATCTTGGTCATTGGGAGTTGGTATCAATCATATGCTTTCCCTAAGCATATATCATACCTTCAAATTCATGTCATGCTTCTAAAGCACGACGACCATGCATGGAATTTGATCGGGTCCCAATACCTCATGAGTGAGCTCATGTCTTCCGGTTCACATGTGAACCTGTATGATCCCTTTGAGAGATTGTATTGCTCATAGGATGCGTGCCTATGTTGTGACAACATTCAACATAGGACTTTGGTTATCTCGATCTCGTTAAGTCAACCCATTGACCTAACTAATCTGACACTTCCGAATCACTATTCCTATGCAGAGGACCTGCATCGAGAGGTCGGTCAGATATCAGCCTATGTGAGAAAGGATTGCCATCTCCTACTCAGTCTGGAGATCTTCACTTGACAATCATTTGACGGTGCTTGATGAGTCCTCTATCTAACTCCTTAGATATTCATCCGAACACAAGCGTCTATGATTCATTTAATGAATCAACAGCTATATGATTGTCAAGATGGCCATGGTACATAACCCTAATTGTACAAAGGGACCTTATAGTGCATTCATTCATATAATTTCAGAAATGGAGTGAAACATCAATAACTTTTATTGATAAACATAAATATTACAATAACATTTATTGTGAGAATGGTTCGCCCAGGGCTCACATGTCTAACAGTCAATACTTCCATTGTTATGTACCTTTCGAACCAAATAGGGTCCCTTCCATTTGCTCTGTAGCTTCCCTGGAAATAAACGAAGCCTAGCATCAAACAACCATACTCTCTGTCCTGGCTCAAACTGCTTGTGGCTGATATGAGAATCATGCCACTCCTTCAATCTCTCCTTATACTGTAGGCTGTTCGAAAATGCTGTATCACGAAGCTCCTCCAGGGCTGCTAACTCTACCCTCCTCTGATCTCCTACACTCTCTGGATCCAAAAGTATATCAGTAACAACCCAAAGTGACCTATGTCTCAACTCAACAGGTAAATGGCAGGGCTTGCCATAAACGAGGTGAAAGGAAGATGTACCCAAAGGAGTCTTGAAAGACGTCCTATATGCCCACAAGACCGAGTCCAAAAGCTATGACCAATCCTTTCGGTCAGGGCGAACGACTTTCTACAATATAGTCTTGATCTCCCTGTTCGACACTTCTGCAAGACCATTCGTCTGAGGGTGGTATGGAGTGGCTACTCGATGATCTATGTTGAACTCGCTAGCAAGGGACTTTACCTTATCGTTGACGAAATGAGACCCCCCGTAAGATATCAACACTCGAGGTACCCTGAAACGTGAAATGATATTCTTCCTCAGAAATCTACAAAAATTCCTAGCATCTGTGGTTTGGGCGGGAATGGCCTCAACCCAACGACTCACATAATCAACGGTCAACAGAATGTACTCAAATCCTTGACTCTTAGGGAATGGACCCATAAAATCGATGTCCCATGCGTAAAAAATCTCACAGAAGTGTATGGGCTACATCGGCATCATATCATGCTGTCCACAAGTCCCCATCCTCTGATAGTCAGTACACCTCTTCACGAACTCATTAGAGTCCTGGAAGAGAGTAGGCCACCATAGGCCGAATTGGAGCACTTTCTGTGCCGTTCTCCTCCCAGAGTGATGTCCTCCTACCTCAAGCTTGTGTCAGTAAGTAAGGACGCTATGGTGCTCCTCCTAAGGAATGCACCGACGCCAGATGCTATCCCCTCCTTCATGATAAAGGACGGGATCCTCCCAATGGTAAAACTTGGCCTTCACGAGGAAGGTCTCAAGTTTTTGTCTGGGCCAATCTTGTGGAACTTTCTTGGTGACAAGATAGTTCACAATATCAGCATACCATGGAAGAGAGGCGATAGCAAGCATCGCCTCATCAGGGAAGGTCTCACATATAGGCTCAGTCTGGTCAGAATCCTCAAGATACTCTAATCGGGAGAGATGATCCGCCACCACATTCTTGACTCCAGGCTTATCCTTTATCTCTATATCAAACTCCTAGAGTAGAAGGATCCATCTGGTCAATCTAGCTTTGACACCCTTCGTTGCCATGAGGTACCTGATGGCGGTATGATCAGTATAGATGGTCACTCTAGATCCAATGATGTAAGATCTGAACTTATCTATGGCAAAAACTACTCCTAGCATCTCCTTCTCTGTGACTGTGTAGTTCCACTGAGCAGCATTCAAAGTACGGCTAGCGTAATGAATAACAAAGGGGACTCCATCCCTCCTCTGTCCAAACACGGCCCCCACGACAAAATCGGAGCTCGAATCGGAGAGACCAATCAGGCGCCTGGAGAACAGGAGCCTCTACAACACGACTCTTGAGAGTCTCAAATGACGACTGACACTTATAATCTACAAGGATCTCGGTGTCTTTTGTCAACAGATCAGTCAACGGTCGGGCAATCCTACTAAAATCATGAATGAAGCGCCGGTAGAAACCGACATGCCCTAGAAAAGACCGTAACTGTCGCAAGTTGGACAGTGGATTGAGTTTTCTAGTGATATCCACCTTGGATGGATCAACCTCTATGCCCCTGTTGTAGAGGATATGGCCAAGCACCGTCCCCTGAGTCACCATGAAGTGACTCTTCTCCCAAGACAACATAAGGTGAACCTCTATGCATCGTTGAAGGACTCGGTCTAGGCAGTCAAGACAAGAATCGAATCTGTCGTCGTAAACCGAGAAATCATCCATGAAGACCTCCAAGCACTCCCCCACCATGTCTGAAAAGATAGACAACATGCATCTCTGGAATGTCAACGGAGTGTTGCACAATCCAAATCGCATGCGACTGAAAGCATATGTCCCGAAGGGACTGGTGAAGGTGGTCTTGTCCTGGTCCTCGGGAACGATGGCCACCTGATTATATCCGGAGTAGCCATCCAAGAAACAATAATGGCTCTTCCCTGCCAGCCTCTCTATAATCTGATCAATAAAGGGTAGGGGAAATGATCCTTCTTGGTGGCTTGGTTCAATCGTTTGTAGTCCACATAGACCCTCCAAGAAGTGGGTACCCGGGTAGCAATCTCCTCTCCAGACTCACTAACAACTATGGCGATACCCGTCTTCTTGGGCACCACATGCAATGGACTGACCCATTTGGATTAGGAGATGGGGTAGATAAAATCGGCGCTCCACCATTTTGAGATCTCCTTCATGACAACATCTCGAAGATTCGGGTTCAGCCGCCGCTGGAACTCACACGACAGCTTTGCATCCTCCTTGAGATAGATATGGTGGGAGCACAGGGCCGGACTTATCCCCTGGAGATCGGCTACACTCCATCCTATCGCCTTGCGGTTCTTTTCAAGAACCTCCATCAGACATGATTCCTGCTCTCCAGTCAAATCAACGGAAATATTGACTGGGTACATCTCATGCTCACCCGTAAGGAATCTATACTTCAGCGATGATGGTAGCGGCTTCAGCTTTGGACAAGTAGGTGCTGGCGGATATGGCCTCTGAAAGGTCTGAGATAATGCAACCACATCTACATGGGAGAATTAGAACTCTTGCTCGCAATCTGAATCTGGCGAAGGCTGCTCTGCTGGACTGTCTCTGCTCTGTATGGAATCCGCCTCCTCCCTAGCTGTAGGCTCAGTGGAAGTCAGACACGGTATCAAATCGTCAAACTCTGCCCAGTCTATATCTAACTCTGAGGGATCTGTATTAGACTCACAAAAATCTACCTCACGATCGGGCACTAGCTCTGCTGCTTGAGATGTATCCGGGTTTAGGAATGCGCTCTCCAAGCTCTTCTCTACTGGAATCTCTGCATCAATGAACTCTGAAGGTCAGAGGATGGTCTGTGCTACTGGATCTGCCCAAACCACCTCGTCATCTGTGATCAAAAAGTCGCAGTCCTGGTGGATGTCTTGCCCTGCCTCTGTCATCTGCTCTGAATCTGAAGTCGGCTCCGAGCAAGCTGAATCTCTGGCTCTAGTCTCCTCGACCGTCTCTATTTGTATACTCTCACCCTCGAAGCGAAAGTACACCTTCCCGCTATCATGATCGTACACTGCCTTGGTTGTGGCCAAGAACGGGCATCCTAAAATGATGGGGGTATCGGTTACGGACTCAGGGATCTCCATATCCAACACAACGAAGCCCACAGGGAATTTCAGGCCTTGAATCATGACGACAACGTCATTCAGCAACCCCTTGGGCCTCTTGACAGATCGATCAGCAAACTGAAGGACCGTCCTGCTATGTCGGAGAGGGCCTAACTCGAAGCGGTCGAGAAGGACTACCGAAAGAAGGTTGATCGAAGAACCACTATCTAATAGAGTGTGGTCGAACCTTTGCTCGTGAATGTGGCATCTGACATACGGAGCTCTTGCATCTAGCCTCTTGGCTGGCAGACGGTTCTGGATCGCGAAACATATGGCGTGAGTGAGCACATGCATTTCTGACTGGTGGTTCCGCCTCTTCCTCCTAACTATGGTCCTGTATCTGAGTGATCTCTAGAAGAGAGGTATGTGCTCCAAGGCCTCCTGTAGAGTCAGCTGTATCTGAAATCCGTCCATCATATGATGGCTGAACTCTATCTGATGGTTCTTTTTAGGATTTTCTTTTTTCCGCCCCTTATCCAAGTGGAGTGTTCGGGGAAAGGGGACTACAAGGTCCTTCTCAGATGAAGGACTAGGAGAGGGTCTGTCATGCTCATGAGCAGCGAAATCCACACATACATCATCAAGCAACACAGGTGGATCCGAAAATAATAAACCCTTTCCTTTATTTGCAGAAATTACCTGAGATACATGTATGGAAGGAAAAACAACAGGACTAGCATAATTGAAAATGGTGGCCTCAGTACCACCCTCAGCATCTGGATTCGTGACATCAGTACCACGCTATGGCTCAACGACTGAAATGGTGGCGTCAGTACCACCTCCTCCAACCGGTGAAGCGACAGCCTCAGTACCATCAGTTGTATCAACATCCTTGGTGGCATCAGTACCACCGTCATCATCTCTAGCAGCATCAGCACTGCTCTCCTCCTTGCCTAGCGCTCCGAAAGTGGCGTGGGATCGTCGCTCAGACGAGGTGCCACCTGCTGGTATCCTACCGCTCCTAAGTGTAACAAAATCAGCATCAAACATGTACGCAGTCATATCACCAAGTAAAGCACTAGGAGTGGTAATATCAAGTAAAGCACTAGGAGTGGATTTTATATTTTTAATTTTTTTTGTAATTTTTAATTATGAAGAAAATACAAAAAGAAGGCAAAAAGAACACAATCAACAATTTATTCACCACACAAAGACAAACTAGAAAATTAAAATAAAATTATTTTTAGGTTTTATATTTTCATGTGTTTTTGGTATTTTTTTAAGAATTTTATGATTTTTTATAGATTTATAAAAATGAAATAAGGTAAAAAACATGGACTCAATGTGCAGCCAGACTTGAAAGGTTATTTAAAAATGGATAAATAACTATAAAAGTCTGGAGATAATTTTTATGAAAACTAAAAATGAAAACTAAGCTACAAAAACAAAAATTTCATTTTTTTTGAATTTTATAGAATTTTTAATGATTTTTATAAGAGGTTTTTTTTTCAATTTTTAATGTTTTATAAATCCAAATTAATTGACATTTGGACTGAAGCAAGAAAAAAATAAAACAAACAGTACCTAATTTATTTATATTTTTTGTGGTTTTAATATTTTTAGTGGATTTTTCAATTCAGACAGTAGCAAAAATAAAGGTTTTTGAATTTTTAAAAATAGCAAATAATAATAATAATAATGTCCCAAAAATTTAGTGAAATTTTTATACAGTGGCAGGAGTCACATGTCCAAATTTCATCAAATTTAGAGTTGATTTGATATTTTATTCAATCATAAAATGAGGCACATCACACAATGACCTATTCGCAAGAGAAATAAATTTCAAGGGCTTAAAAAATAACACGTGCTGAAAACCTAGGGGTTCAAAAGTAAATTTCACACTAGTTCAGCGCATGTTTCAAACAACCACACACACGGGTATATATGCAATTATCCAAAATATAACTTCAATCCATAACAGTCAATAAACCCAAGCCCTAAACATGCAAAAAGCTCACAAAAGACACATGTCGAAGCATGTGCATCCACAAAACATGGACTAAAGTGCAAATACAATAAAATACAAGTCCTGATATGCAAATTATCCAAGTGTACTAAATTATTTAATAGACTAAACAATAACTGAAGAAAAAAGCAGGGGGTCGGGCGCAAGTTACCCAGCCAAAGCGCATGCGGGACACGTGGGAGCCAGGTGTCAAGCGGTGGATGGCTGATGGGCGTGCAGCGCTGGTGACGCCTTCTGGCAGATCTGACAGTCTGGACGAGGGGACGAATGTGTGGTGCACGTGGCCGTCAGATTGTAGATCTAACGGCCTGATCCTGGCAGACCTCGAACAGCTCAGATGGCAACTGGAAGCGAGGCGTGATCCAACAGTGGAGAGAGGGTTTGGATGAACTTCTCCCTGGAGAACTTTGTTGGCGAGCTGGCGTGGCTGTCCACATCCGATTGATGATTGACAATAGGGCTTCGACGCGCCTCGTCACTCCGCGTCTGGTGGTGGTGGTCGATGGAGGTCCCAACGGTCTGATCCTCCGGTGAGGGATGGAGGACCTGGGCGACTCTGGCGGATGTAAGGTGCGATTAAGGGGGGTATCTCATGCATATGCACCTGCAAAAGAATGCTCGTGCTCAGAGGAAAACTCCCGCATGGGTTATTTGAGAAACAACAACGGGAAGCGGGGTGGTTTGGCGAAGGGGGGTCCCGACGGAGGCGGCAGAAGGGACCTAACCTGATCTGGGATCGGATAGCCAAGATCGAGGTGATCAGACTGTGGAAGGAGGGTGACGATGAGTCGAGGTGTCTATCTGTACGGTTAGGGTAAGGTGATGAGGCTCCGGCCACTGGGGCGGAGCTGGCGGAGCAAGATCGGAAGGATTGAATCTACTCGACGAAGTAAAAGCTAATGGAAGTACCTGATGGTCGGACGCGTCTATGATGGAGATGCTGAGTCTCCGACGGTCTTCGCCTCGATGGAGCGACGCCTCCAGAGGCTCGGGCTACGCCGGTGGCGGAGCTCGACGACGATGGTCACCAGACCTAGGGCAAACACCTCCAAATCCTCGATGCAACACGCTCAACCACTCGCTGTTACTAGAGGATGACGGTGGAGATCACTGGTGATGAAGACGGGAGCCAAAGATGCGGAGGAATGCGACTGGAGTAGAGGTTATATACAGGTGCATGTCCGATAAGATGGGAGTGGAGCACGCAGATCGATGCACGGATCCCTAAGAAGATGCCCGGGCGTGAATGTCGGTGAGCTTGTCAATCAGAGCCCGGGGTTTGGGTGGATGGCGATCGGATCACTCCAGGGAAATTGGGCGAAATTGGGTTGGCTCAAGGTCCGCGAGAATATGTGGTCCTGGGGGGAGAGTTGACCGGGGGTCAACATCCCCCGTGGACCAATCGAAAAATTCCGTTGGAAAATTATTTGAAAATTCAAACTAAAATCGAAAAAGGTTTTATTTCAATGTATTTTCAACATGAAAAATGTTTATTTATTTTCAAAGTATTTTTTAGTGATATTTATTTATTTTTTTAAAAAATAAATTATATTATATTATATACAAGTATATATACTTATGTATTTTTTATTTTATTTTTAATTTTTTTATTTATGCATAATTATCCCAATTTCATATTTTATTTATTTACACCATAAAATTTGGGATATAGAATAATTTTTCTTTGATTTTTATTAATTATATACAAGGGTAAAATAAATAGTTCTTTTATTCTTATATACATGGTATATGTACACTGAGGAGAGAGAAATTATTAATTTTTGTTCATAATTTTTCTCATTTTTATTTTATTTTTATAAATATATACAAATTGTGAGAAATAGATAAATATTTTATTTTATGAAAATAATATATATACATAAGAGGGGGAATATCTGTACATAGATAAGTGGCCCTATCTCTCTCTACTTGTTTTATTTTGCGGTCAGGCCAATGATTGGCCTTCCCTTGGGTTCGGGTCACTCAATATTTATTCTAAATATTTCCCTCTTTTTCTTTGTTTCTTTATTCCTTTATTTTTGTGTAAAAACATGCTAATTATGGCTATTTACATGAAGAATGCATTTTGAAAATTTATTATATTTACAAATAATTACATGATGTTTTGCAAAGATTTTTAGCTAAAATAAAGGAATAAAGAGTGATGAATGGGGATTCATCAGCCATCCAGAATCGTCTCCTAGCCAAGCGATCTGACACATTAGCATTGTATGTAAGATGCAAGATCCCTGATCGGACTTTTGATCATACTCTCTTAGATAGCGGATCATCGATCAATATCATTCCATCTTCCTTACTCGACAAGTTCGAGTTCGGACCTCTTCGACCAAGAAGGACAATCTTGCAGTTTGTTAATAGATCACGCAAGAGGCTGAAGGTATTAATCAAGGATGTTATCGTCACCATTTAGGGTTTGCATTTCCTCGTGGACTTTGTTGTATTGGACATGGTGGTCCCTGAATGTGTGACCAATACCCCAATCATATTAGGACTGCCTTTTCTGGAAATAGCTAAGGCTATTTCCGATTATGGTACAGGGAAGGTGTACTTTCGCTTCCAAGGCAAGAGTATAAATATAGAGACGATCCAAAACCTCGGAGAAAAATAAGAAGAGTCAGAGAGAGCATCTGAAGATGGAGTCAATAAGAAGAGTCAGTAGAGGATCTCCATGGGATTAGTCTGTCTCTGTGCTCCAACTACATTTTCCTCAAGGATGACGCCAAACCATCTTGTGAATTTCAGTGTAGGATGAACCCGAATCTTCGAGAGGTGGTTATGAAGGAAATATCCAAGTGGTAGAGCACCAATTTAATCAATCCCATCTCTGACTCTAAATGGGTTAGTCCGTTACATGTGGTACCCAAGAATATGGATATCACTACAGTGATAAATGAGGATGGAGAGGAGATTGCTACTTGAGTACCAACTTCTTGGCGCATCTGTGTACACTACAGACGTTTGAATCAGCAACCAAGAAGGATCACTTCCTGCTACCATTCATTGATTAGATCATCGAGCAGTTAGATGAGAAGAGCCATTATTTCTTTCTTGACGGGTACTCCAGATAAAATCAGGTGGAAATTACACCTGAAGTTCAAGAAAAGATGACATTCACTTATCCATTCGAAACATATGCTTACAAACGGATGCCCTTGGATTATGTAATGCTCTAACTACATTCCATAGGTGCATGCTTTCGATTTTCACGGACATGATGGGCGACTTTTTGAAGGTCTTCATGGATTATTTTTTGTTCTACGATGATGATTTTGATTCCAGCCTTTCTAGCCTAGACCATGTGCTTCAGAGGTGCATGGAGGTTAACCTCATTGTTTTTTGGGAGAAGAGTCATTTCATGATGACTTAGGGGACGGTCCTTGGTCATATCATCTCCAACAGGGGCATGGAGTGGACCCAACCAAGGTGGATATCATAAAGAAACTCAATAAACCATCCAACTTGAAGCAGTTACAATCTTTCCTTAGGCATGTCGGTTTCTACCAACATTTCATTCAAGATTTCAACAAAATTTCCCGATTGTTATATGACCTTATAACGAAAGACGGTGAGTTTATTATCGATGATAAGTGTCTTTCAGCTTTTGAAACTATTGAGAGCATGGTTGTAGAGGCTCATGTCCTTCAACCACCCATTTGATCTCTCCCATTCCAGATCATGACGGATGCCTCCGATTTTGCCGGTGGGGCTGTGTTGGGACAGAGGAGGGATGACCTTACTTACACCATACGCCATGCTAACAAGACTTTGGATTCCACCCAATAGAATTGCATGGTTACATAGAAATAAATGCTAGTCGTAGTATTTACCTTGGATAAATTTAGATATCACATCTTAGGATCTATGGTTACCATTTTCACTGACCATACTGCCATCAGCTACCTAATGGACAAGAACGATTCCAAACCACGTCTTATCAGATGGATCCTTTTACTCCCGGAGTTTGATATTGTGATTAAGGATAAGTCTGGAGTTAAGAATGTGGTGGCAGATCACCTCTCCCAACAAGAACTCCTGTGACTTCTGAGTTCGATGCACCAATCACTGAGACCTTCCCCAACGAGGCGATTTTTTCAGTCACCTCGCTCCCATGGTATGTCAACATTGTGAACTTTCTTCCTGCTAAGAAAGTCCCAGAAGGTTGGTCCAGGTAGATACATGAGACTTTCCTCACGAATTCTAATTCTTACCATTGGGAGGACCCGATCCTTTATCATGAAGGAGCAGATTCCGTCTGGCGTCGGTGTATTCCTAAGGAGGAATACTTGAGTGTCCTCATGTATTGCCAAAGATTAGAAGCTAGAGTATGCTATTCATGGAAGAGGACAACACAGAAGGTGCTTCAGTTCAGTCTTTGGTGGCATACTCTCGTTGCACATGCCCATGCATTCGTAAAGAGATGTACTGACTCTCAGCGAATGGGCACTTGTGTATATAGAGACATGATGTCGATGCAGCCAATTCACTTATGAGAAGTATTTGATGCATGGGGTATCAACTTTGTAGTCTCATTCCCTAAAAGTCAAGGACTTGAGTATATTCTTCTAGCTATAGATTATATGAGTCGTTGGGTAGAGGCTTCTCCTGCTTGAGCTGCTGATGCGAACATAATCTGTAAGTTCCTAAGAAAGCATATCATTTCGTGGTTCGAGGTCCCTTGAGTTCTGATATCATATGGGGGTAGCGACTTCATCAATGATAAGGTAAGAGCACTTACTAACGAGTTAGGCATAAATCATCGATTGCTACTCCGTATCATCCTCAGATGAATGGTCTCGCTGATGTCTCGAATAGTGATATCAAGGCAATCTTGCAGAAGGTTGTTCGTCCAGACCGAAAGGATTGGTCACACCTTTTGGAATCTGTTGTTTGGGCCTATAGAACATCCTTCAAAACTCCAATGGGTACATCATCCTTTCGACTCGTTTATGGCAAGACATACCACTTATCTATTGAGATAAAGCACCTTTCTTGGTGGGCAATGGAAGAGGTTATATTTGGTCCAGACGATGCGGGAAATCAAAGGTAGACAGAACTCGCAGCTCTTGAAGAATTGAGAGATAAAGCCTTCTAAAGTAACCTGCATTATAAGGAGCATATGAAATAGTGGCATGATGCTCATATCAGCTACAAGCAGTTTAAGCTGAATTAGAAAGTCTGCCTATTCAATGCAAGACTAAAGTTATTTCCAAGGAAATTCAGAGCAAGTGGAAAGACCTGTATCTAGTATAAAAGGTGTATGACAATGGTAGCATTGATATATCTGAGTTGTACTTTGAGTCCACCTTTTGAATCAGTGGTCAGCGTTTGAAACCTTTCCTTGATCATAAGCCGTCGACTAATGAAGTTGCCCTGATTCATTTTGTATGACATGTGCTCTTCAAACATTATACTTTGCATCTCATACCTGATTTCTAAGATCAATTTTGTACGTATCTTTGATTTTGTTCTTTCATTCTTCCGTTTGTTTTACACCCCTAGATTTCAATTAGGATTTTTCTATATTTAGGATGCACTTTATCCTATGTATAGGGGGTGTAAACTTTGTGTTGTTCAAATTATTTTGTTCTATTAGCTCTATGCTTATATTTAGGGTGGTCTTTACCCTAAGTATGGGGGGGGGGAATATCAGTCACATCAACTTTTGATCATTTTCGATTTTGTATCATCTTCCTTCTCGCTTGTCCATCACCTGTTGATATTCTTTTATATACTTAGGGGTATTTTACCCTGAGTATAGTGGGGACAAGCCGAGATATTGAGTGTGTACATTCTGTTGACCTCGATCATCTTCGATTTTGAGTCTATTAACCTTAAGATTACTTGATCCTAAGTATAGAGGGGATGACTGACTTCTATTATTTTATTCATTATTCTTTAACTCTATGTAGTATAGAAATCTTTTCACCGATCTATACTTAGCCCGAGTTATGTCTTCCTTTGCCGCTTCTTTGGTCACTATGAGGACATAGTTCACGCTAAGTATTGGGGGTTTTGTATATATATGCTATATATACTTTAAAAGACGTAAATCATACTTTATTATATTTTTAATAATATGGCTCTCTAAAAATGGCTCTAAATTTTATATAAAAAATGTTGTAAAATTCTTGGATTAAATCATTAATTATTTTAAACTTATAAAATACTTGAAAAATCTTGTATAAGAGCCATATAATCTTGTATATAAAATTTGTATAAAATCCTTTGTAAGATGTACACAATTCTTGTAAAATTTATGTAAATTGAATTAATCCACTAACTCTTTCAAAAAGATCCTAAAAATTTAAAGTTTTAAAATCAATAAAAATTTACAACAATCTTTAAAAATCACTTAAAAAGTTTAAGCAAGAAAAAATCACTTCATAAAAAAATATTTCTTTCATTAGTATTTTCAGAACAAGTATGATTCTTGAACCAGATGGAGTCTGAGAGATGGAGCTTGGTATAGGACTTAATCTACTTAATTCTAAAGGAGCTTTATTAGGAACTGGAATTAAGACTCTTCAGGTCTTTTAGACTTAATTCTTTAGGTTACATGAGACCGTGTTCAACTTGAATGTCCCTAAGTAGGACATATGGTACCATCCGTTTTAACTCTTTCCCATTTGAACCGATTTGGAATTCATGCACTCTATATTTAGCTCAACATGCATAGGGTTGCGAAGGGCAATCCATTACGGTGGTGCGTTTCCATCGTTGTCTAGTGGTGCTGACGTCTAAAGATGGGAGAGACCGGGGTTGAAATAAAGCTTCAGACGAGGGATGGATCTTCTTGTACAATTTTTCCAAGACCTCAAAAAATGGACGGAAAGAAAGTATGCTATATCCATCAAGGCATGAAAGATTTATGTAGTGAAACAATCATTTCTACTAAAAATAAACCAAATACATCAAATAGAAATTTGACCACAATGGTATAAGCTTCAGAAAGCATACATTATCTTAGTAGACTTGGCTAAACTGCTCAGGCTTCACAAGGAGATGTGATTACACTGATCACACTATAGTTCTCTTCTCATTCATCATCATCATCATCTTCTTCTTCTACTCGATTGTGGACATAGTATGACCTGACCTTAGTGGGAAATACCCCCCTCCTCGAGGACAGAGTAGCCGGATGAGGACCCAATGGGAGTATATTACTAGGATGGGTGGTTTCTTCGCTTCTTTAAACGGGAAGAGTTAAAACATTTCCCACACAGTAAAAATTGCTTTCAAAGACGAAAAGTTTGCATGATGGATGGGTGGATCTGAGCTGATTGTTGAGGTGAACCTGGATAAGGATTTGTGGAACTTGAGGGTCATCGAGGCTAAAATCATAATTCTAATAGAGTCCCGACACACTATTAGTCCAAAGATCTAAATCCAAGTTCTAAATTTTGGGTGAAGTGATATTTAGTTTAAAGAAACAAGCATACTCTTAGTTCTTTTATTTTTTCTTTTTGCTTGCACTTATTTATAGAGTAAGTGTTTTCTAAGGGACTAGTAAAGGTAAAGTATAGGGGAATGATTCATCCCCTTTATTCTTTCATTTTGGCTTAAATTCTTGGTAAAATGCATGTAAATATCCACTAATTAACATTTTAACCACAATTGTTAATATTATATATTTAGCAATTATTTTATTCAAAATAAACTAATAAAGAGAAAACTAAAAATAAAAGAAAAAGAAGGTTGTATATAAAATATATACAAACTGATCCTAACCCTGAGATCGGGTCAGTATGGACTTGGTCGACAAAATAAACAAGTAGGAGGAGATAAAGATCTTAACTTATAAAAATAATAGAAAATCAGGACCAAAAATACATTAAACATATTTTCAATATTATAAATATTTCACATATTTTATTTATCACTTAGAAAAACTCAAATCAAAAGACTTTTGTTAAAAAAGTTGTTCATAAAAATTTTAATTATTTTATAAAAATATTAGAAAAATAATTCATTATAAAAATAAAATATTACAATGAACAGAAAAGACCACAAAAGTCGACTTCCGAGGTTCATAACTATTTCTCGAGAACTCCAAATTGACCAAACTCGCTTTTAAACTTCATTTTATACATAATACTATTTATTAAAAATATCAAAAAATATTAGAAAAAGACGAGTCAGTTTCGCCTTTTGGACCCTGTTGTCTATATGTGCCATATGTAGAAAATGTCTGATTTTCTAATTAATTAACTGTAACTCCATTTACTTAATTTATTTTCTACAATATTTATAAAAATGTATAAAAATATAATTTAAGTCAAAATACCAGTAAATCCCCCGGCACGAAACCATTACCTAAATTTTCCAGACCTCATAACTCGACCATATGAACTCCGAATTGGGCAACTCAGTTTTAAAGTTTGTATTATTTAATTATCTATTAATTGACACCGATTTCTCAAAATCAGAGTTAACATGCAAAATATGAGTTTTGGAACCGTATTGGTATATATACTGTATAATGTACCTTAATTTATATAATTTAATATGTGTTGTATATTATATTTATATATATTTTTTATACTTAATAATTAAATTAAATTAATTAAAATTTACATAATTGTTTAACTATTAATTTATTAATTTATTAAGTTAATTTATTATTTACTAATTATTATTCAATAAGTCATTAAGTTGTTTAATTATTTCATTAATTATATATAATTAATTGATTAATTATTTATTAAATTACATAATCAACCATTTAATTATTCCTTAACTTAATATATTTAATAAATTAATTTTACTTTATTTATTATCTTCTCACTCCTACTTTCCCTTTCCCTCTTCTTCCCATCGTCTTCTTCCCCATTTCTTCTCCATGTATACCGCTGCTTCCTTCCTTGTCCTCTCCTTCGGCCAACGTCCCCAACCACCTCGCCATTAGGGCCGATACACCAACAACCTCTGGTGACGCCACCCCCAACGGTGACGCCATCCAACTCCTTGGCCACCACATTTCCCTCGCCTATATAAGCCATGTCATCCCCCTCTGAACCAGCCTTCCACCATTTTCTCCACTCCATTTCCAGATCTCCGAGGTTGCGAGATAGAGCTAGTGACAAAGGTTCTTGATGAGCAATCATGCGATCGAGCCTAAGTGATATCAACGATCTTTGCGACCTCAATCACCCGAGCCAGACTCAACAAGAAAAGTAAAGACCATAAATAAAACAATCAAAGCATGAAATCAAATGTAGCGGTCTCAGTTAATTATTTAACCTAGTTTAGTGACTAGGTCGAACACAAGGAGCACGAGCGAAACCTACAAAGTAGTCGGGAATCAGAGAATACAAGGCATATTTTTGTGGTTTTTAATTTGTAATATTTTTTATATTTTCCAATAAGAAAACCAATGCAAGGATAATGAAAATCAAACTTCAACAATTTTTATTAAGATTGAAAATGTATAAAATTTTGAAATAAAAATATTTTTGTATTTGTAAAATATGCAAGTGTTTTGGTGATTTTATGGTGTTTTTCAGATTTTTACGAGATTTTATAAAAATAGAATAAAGTCAAAATAACAAAATAGTGTACAACTTGGACTAGAAGGAAGCTTTAGAATATATAAAGTGCCCCAAACGTCTTGGTTGTAATTTTTGTTAAAATAGACAACAATATCTAACTACAAAAACTAGAATCACATTTTTAAATTTTCTAGAATTTTTGAGATTTTTTATAAGTTTTTTGGTCTTTTGTGATTTTTAGGGGTTTTATAAAAGATAATGGAGCAAAAACGGTACTGAAGTTAAAACACACTAAAACACAAGAATTTTTGGTGGTATTTTTATATTTTCTGGTATTTTATAAAACAGACAAACATGTTTTTAGGGGTTTTTCATCTTTAGAAAATATCAAATAAAATCAAATTACGCCACAAAAATTACCAAAATATTACATAGGAGCAGGAGATACTTGTAATTTTTAAGGAATTTTTGGAGTAAATTTGATAATTATTTGTTTTGAAACAAATCACACAGGTTGTAAGACCTACTTATAAATACCTAAAGTTTCCAGGTGAAACAATAGCACCTATAAAAAGTCTAGGGATGTCAGTGAAAAATTCCCATGAAATTCATGCACATATCAATTAACCATGCACATGGGCATAAATGCAAATACGTAAAATATTTCATTCAAAACAGAACCTTCAAAGAGTCTAGGATAGAATATGAAAAAATACTACAAAGCACCTGACCATGCACATGTATTCAAATTAGGGGACTAAAGTGCAAATACTAGAAACAACAAGGACTAATATGAAAATAGTTCAAACTACAACTTTATTTAACGAATGAGGAATTAAAGCATAAAAACTATAGGGTAAATAATGCAATATACCCTCAAGGCACGGACGGAGCGTGTTGGTGGACACATGGCAGGCTCGGAACGAATCGGGAGCATACGACGTGATCGCCTGGTGTGTCAGGTCTGATGCTCAGGGAATGTCGCCTACGTGCAGTGCAGATGTGTTAGAGGATGGCAAATCAATGTCTCAAAGGCTGCAGCAACGGTCGACTCTGATGCAAACTGATGCCCTGCTCCTCATCCAACGGTGATGAAGGATGGTGGATGAACTGGAGGCTGGCAAATTTCTAACAAGGAAAGGTGCGAATCCTCTTGGCTGATCAAGCCTCCGACAGGTCGAGCACCTCCGGAGAGGTGCTCAACGTCGAGCAATGGAGTCTGATCATCTCGAGGACGGTTGGATGGATGGGAGGTTGGAGCTTCAGCTGGAGATACTCCGTCGAGCTGCTTGAGGGTCAATAGGGGCTCCATCGGGCGGGGGGGGGGGGTACTTGCAATGCAAAGCTAGAACTTGGGGCTATGCTCCGGTCTGGGTTATTGAAGCTGAAAACTAAAGAAGCGGAGGGGGTGAAGTTTGATATCTGGAAAAGGTGGTAGAGGCCAATGGAGTGCGAAGGATCGGCCAAAGGACCTGCAAGGATGTCAGAAGTACGGGGATTTTCGGGTCTGAATTTCGAGGCCAGTGGAGTGCGAAGTCATGTTGGGAAATATTGAGAAGAGGCTCCGGTGAATAGGATCCGGATCTGACCTGGGAAGAAGGAGTCATTGACCGAGGGTCAACAATCCAGCCGGTCAATCAGAAAATTAGGATTTACAAAATACTTACAAAATCAATAAGAAATAATAAATGATTTTAAATCAAAAAGTGTATAAAATGATAATTGTTTGTTATTTTTCAGACTATTTTTTCTGTGATTTTTATTTATTTTTATGAAAAATAAATTAATCGTTATACAATATAATGTGTTATATACAAATATAATATACCTATGTATTTTGTACAATTATTTTTAATTTGTTACTTTTACACAAATTGCCCAATTTTTATATTTTTTCTATTTATAACATCATTTTTTGAGTATGAAATATTTTTTATTTTATTTTTATTTTTTATATACATGTATATAATAAATAGGGAATGATGCATATATACATGTATTTTGCATAAGGGAGAGAGGATTTTTATTTTATTTTGTTTAATTTTGAGGACTATATACAAGGAGATAAAAATAACACATTATTTCCATTTTATCAAAAAAAATATTTAATTACACGAATAATATGTACAATATAGAGTAGGCCCTATCTCTCTCTAGTTGTATTATTTGGCGATTAGACCAATGCTTGACCTTCTCTCCAGTTCAGGTCTCTTTGTATTTATTCTAACTACCTCCTTCCTTTTTCTTTTCCTTTATTCTTTTATTTTTGCACAAATACATGCTATTTATGCAATATTAACAAATGCATGCATAATGCTAACTTATTGTATTTACATCTATTTACATGATGCTTTGCTAATATAAATAGATAAAATACAAGAATAAAGAGTGAGAATGAGGGATTCATCACCCCCTTATACTTTACCTTTGCTAGACCCTTAGCAAACACTTATTTAAAAAAAAGTAAAAAGGAGAAGAAAAGAAAAAGAAGGAGAATCAGGGTTGATTATTAAACTTGTCTTCATTAAATTGAAGTATGGAGCTCAGACAGACCTTTGGATTAATGATTTGTCGGAACCTTATTTGGATCTAGGTTTAAGACTCAACTTCCTCTAAGTTCCACCAATCTATCGTCAAGACTCACCAATAATCCAAATCAGAACAAGTGTACATACACAAACTCTAATGACCATGAATCTTTTCTTGTACTGTGTAAGTGATATGTATCTCCCCACCTCAAAAATGGCAAAGTAACAGCCTCCCTCAACAAGGTAACTCTAATGCCCTAGTCTGGCAGCTCTTTTCGCAAAGAACGGGGTATTCCCTTCTAAGTACAAGTTAAACCAATTCAAGAAGAGGGGAAAGAAGAGAATAGACCATGGCCGGTGTAACCACGTATCCCTGGGAGCCCAACCAGTGTAGCTAAGTCTCCCTGCTGCAAGCTTCATGAGATGAGAATGGGTAACATAAGCTTTGCTTTATTGACTATATACAATCCGACAGGTATTTCATTTTCTATCAGACCCACCACTTTTTTTAGAGTTTTTCTTTCCTTTTACACATTTTTTTAACATGCGTATATGTACAACATATCTACGTGGTGCAACATATATACTTAAGGACTTTTTCCTCTTGAGTCAGTAGACCATCCCTCTTTTGAAGCATTATTGAAACCCACAGATCCTGTCTTTAGACCTCAACATCGCCAGACCAAGTTGAGGCGCACTTCCTTCACTAAAAGAAGATGAGAGGTTCTGTCTATATGTACTACCCTCGTATGCTACCCCAAGCCAAAGGAAACTACCTCCTTACCACCTCATTGATTAACCAAGAATCACAGGGGTCTAAATGTCTCACACAAGGCGGAGACAAGGTCGCTGCAACGACCCTCGGTAAATCCCGGTTAGATCAACAATTAACCCACAAGCAAATCAATCAATGAAAAACAAGTGTGGAGTTAAAATTTATTATAACTCTACAAAATATGTGTATAGTGCAAGTAATGTAGAGTGTCGAACACAAGGAGCAAGCAGGATAGAACAAGCAAAATGCACAAAATGTGGTTGTGAATATTTGTCTAAATGTGCTATTTTTTGTGGGTTTTGAATTATATATATTTTTATTTAATTTTTGAAATTATATTTTTATATTTTGGCTTTTAATTTACTGATTTTGTATTTTCTTTTTAGATTTTTGTAGTTTTAGATTTTTTTAATAAAGATATAATGTATATAAGGAATATATATGTACACTAGAGATAAGAGAGGGATAAAAATTGGGGAAAATACTCAAAACACAGGAAATGGAATGTTTTTGTGATTTTTATATTTTTCTAATGTTTTTATGTTTTTTCTAGATTTTTCCTAATTTTTTTGGTATTTTTAAGGGCAAAAATACTAGTCAATAGTGAGATAGGTTGTTGGCTGAAATTAAAATGAGGATGAAAAATATCAAACAGAATCAAAACTTCCTCAACTTAATTTTATAATAAAGATAACAAAATAAGGAAAATTCAGAAACTGAAATTGTATTTTTACGATTTTTTTCGAGTTTTAAAGATTTTTGGAAGGTTTTTGGTGTTTTGCTATTTTTAGGGGTTTTCTTTCGAAATTTTTAATGATTTTTGGTCTGAAGTTAAAACATATAGAAACAAACAAAATATAATTTTTTTTGGAATTTTTTAAAAGGTAATGAATATATTAAAAATAAAAGTCCGTAGGAAGATAGAAATGATATTTTTGACTACTCAAACAAAAAGATAAAAATACGACAAAAATCTCTGATTATAGAACAAAGTCAGGGGAACATGGAAATATTTTTAGATTTTCAAATAGATGAAAGATGCTCCAGAAATAAATCAATCACTAAAACTGTTGTAGAAATTCTACATGACACAAATCGCAATATTTTTTTGTTGAAATTTGAACCCAAATTCGGCCCTGCTAATTAGTACAACATATCCAAAAATGAGCATGATATTGAGTATTTCAAGTGTTATCAACAAAACAAGCCCAATCACTACTCTAACTTCATTAATTCGCCATAAATAGTTCGCACATCAGGAAAATCTGAAATTTGTATATGATGTAGAACTCTTAAACAACTTTTTAACAAAAAATCTCACGAGAAACCGAGTTCAGAAGAATGAGTTATAGCTATTACAACATAGGCGTACAGATGAAAAAGTAAATACGAAACTGCAGTACAAAAATGTACTCGAAAACTTTCCGAAATATGCCAAAAATGCGGGGACGTGATTGCAAAATGCCCCACTAACCCAGGTGGCGTCAAGCTGCTCTTGGATAATAAGGGAATGTGCGTGAAAGTGCTCCGATGTACCTGCAATTAGAAGAAGGGCTCGAGTACAAAACTCGGCCAAGATGTTAGGTACACAAAAAAATGGGATGTGAATGGGTTTTCCTTCGCTTTGGTGAGGGAAGAAGGATGTGCTCCGACCACCGTATGTGGCCGAAGATGAAGGGGGTTGTGTATGAGGATACATAGAATCGCGGAGGATGGCGGCCGTGAGATGAAAGCCGCGTCGAGGAGGATGAATGAAGTCGAAATGATGGGATCGAAGCTCGCCGGAGCATGAACTAGGTGATTAAGTGACTAAAAAGCAAGTAAACAAAATGCTAGAATAAATCTACGATATACAAGTGAATAAAGATCAAGAAAACAAGAGAAAAAAAATGAAAGAAAATACGAAACCTCAAGCCAAGAATGGCGAGATGGACCTCACGACCAAGGTGACCGGAGATGGTGGTGGAGCCGCCCTTCGACTCGCCTAGCCGCGCCTCCGAGGAGCTGGGGAGCTCACTGTCACTTCACTCTATCTTGAGCTCCAAGGAGGGTGGCCAAAATGGGTCCAAGAGGGTTCAAAAACGAATTGGAAGAAGATGTGGTCTTTTTGTACATGTGAGGTGGGCGGCTCCAAAGAACGATGGATATCTAGCAAATCGTTGATCCAATCCTTCAAGCAACCTCTGGGCGTGTATGAGGGTACATCAAGGAGAAAAAGTTGTGAAGGAAGCTTAGCCATTGGGTGAAAGGGTCGACCTTGAAAAATCCGAGAAATCGGACAAAAACAAGGATCTGACAGGAGTGGCAGAGGCTGGTTAGAGAGTTGATGTGGTGGCAAGAAGATTGGTGTGTATGTTGAGAATAGACAACTCAACTCTAGATATAAAGGTTGGGCGTGTATAATGGATGTATGTAGAGAAAAAGTCTAGAAAGAAGCCCAGCGATTGAGTGAACGAATCAGCCTATAAAAATTCGAGAATATTGGCAAAAACTAATGTTCTGACGCATAGCTGAGGGGGGGTCAGACAACATGATAAACATGCTCCAAAGCTCGAAGAAAATAGGGCAAATACATGATCCAATGCTAAAACTGAAGGATATGGAGAAATCCTCAAGCGCATCATGGAAGCATGATTGTCGTATCGGATACGACGAAGAACGACTAGTCGTACTAGTTGTTCGGTGCAGCGGAATTTAAAAAAATTTTATCTGATGAAACCACATGATCCGAGAACCATTCTCAAATCGTTTCATCTATAACCACAGCAGGTATAATGCAATACCTCTTGAAGCGTGGTTGATCAAGTCTCTACGAAAAGAGACCTCCTGTCTCAAGTCCGATCGTCGGAGTAACGGCTTGCGAACGCGGGGATGAGTCGCGGTGTCCTCGCAATCCAAGATGATCCAAGCACGGTTGCTCCTGATCTCGTCGCACAAGATCAAACGTCTCCTTCGTGAGTGAAGCACTCCAAGTAGACGAAGAACCGTAGAGCGTCGAAGCGGCAACACATTGGCGCGGGCGTCGACGATTCTCTCCACCAAGGTGGATGGCCATCAAGAAGAGAGGGAGAGAGAGGGCTGTCGAGTATGAGAAAGAGAGAGAGAGAGAGAGAATATGAGCTACAATAGCATGTGTAAAGAGAGAGCATGGTATGCCTCTCTATTTATAGGGTTTTGGGATCCATGGATCTCAATCCATGGGACATATAAAATCAATGGATGAGATTGATTTATGTCAATCCAATGGTCAAGATTGTTGTTGGTGAAAACCAACAATTTGTGATTTAATTTTGATTAAATATATTTGATAAATCAAAAATATATTAATACCAAATTAAACCAACCAAATAAGGAGAGAGAGAACAATGGAGAGCCACCTTCCCCTTTGGAGGGAGGTGACGGCCACCAATCCCACAAGGGATTTGGTGCCACCCCTCCTTTCCTAATGGGAGGGCAATCCCATGGATCACCATGAGATTGCATATCTCCTTGTTTTTCTCTCAACTTAATTTCCAACAATTATTTGTTGGTATTTTATTCACCAAAAATAATTCTCAATTAATTTTGGGAATATTGCAATCTTGACATTGGAATATTGTGAATCATATTCACAACCCAAAACAAAATGTAATTTACATTTTCAATTAATTAGACAATGTGTATCCAATACACATTAATAATTAATCTACTAATATAAATTATATTTAACTCTCTTTTAATATATTATAAATCACATTTATAACATATTATGAATAATTGGATATTACTATCCACATTATTCTTATCCATAATAATTAAATCACATTTAATCATATTGGATAATTTCTCATACATCATGATAATTAAATCACATTTATTATCAACTTCTCTTTGCTTAGATCTTATGGACTTCTCTTTGCTTAGATCTTATGGAATTATTTTTAAACCATTTAAGAATAATGTTATTACTCCTCAGATACTTGGAGATAAGGACATGGCGATTGTATTGTTCCACGTATAGTGACTTGGATATTGAGATCACATCTCAAATCCAGATCCCATGGACTTCTCATAGATGCTTGACTAAGTCAAAATCGTAAACCTAATCTTCTCATTGCATCTGAATCTCATTCAGATCAATGTCCAGTATATGGACTAAGACTAGGTCACTTCTCTAATGAAAGGAGTCACTAAAATCCAGACCTGCTTCATCACTCCCTCGGAATGGAAGCGTCATGGTTATACAATCGTTTATGATCAAATCACCCTTCAGGTATTCCCAATACCTGCACATCCTATATACTGGAAGACTCATGATCATTATGAAGATATAGATCATTTTTACACTGTCATCTTCATAGTCTGATCATCAAGTTTCTCAATCTTGGTCCTTGGGATATGGTATAGATCATATGCTTTCACGAAGCATATATCTTTACCTTCAAATTCATATCATGCTTGTAAATCATGATGACCATGCATGGAATTTGGTCAATCCCAATACCTCATGAGTGAGATCATGTCTCCCGGTTCACAAGCGAACCTGTATGATCCCTTTGAGAGATCATATTACTCATATGCCCTTACATGCACACCAGCTCGCCGGTATATAGACCTTGGTTAGGTCATCAACCTATTGGTATGCCAAATGTACATACTCAGACATATAGCAATACATCTGTCTCTGGTCAGAGGATGCTTGCCTGTGATGTGACAGTATTCATCATAGGTCTTTGGTTATCTCGATCTCGTTAAGTCAACTCATTGACTCAACTAATCTGATACCTCTGAATCAATATTCCCATGCAAAGGACCTACTTCAAGAGGTCGATCAGATGTCAGTCTAATGAGATAGGATTGCCATCTCCCACTCAGACTGGAGATCACTACTTGTTAATCATTGATGATGCTTGATGAGTCCTCTATCTAACTCCTTAGATATTCATCCAAGCATCAACCTCTATGATTCAATCAATGAATCAACAGCTGTATGATTATCAAGTTGGCCATGGTACATAACCCTAATTGTACAAAGGGACCTTATAGTGCATTCATTTATTCAATATCAGAAAGGGAGTGAAACATTATTAATAACCTTTATTGATAAATCATTAATTACAGTAACATTTATTGTAGGAATGGTTCGCCTCGGGCTCACATTGCTAACAATCTCCCACTAGCCCTCAGAACCATTAAGGAAAAATCCTTAAACCCATACTCATTACATGCTGGTCGAAAACCTTTTGTGTCAAAGGTTTGGTAAGAGGATCAACAACGTTGTCGGCAGAGGCCACCTTGGTGATGATGATGTCACCACGCTTTTGTATCTCCCGAATGATGTGGTATTTCCTTTCTACGTGCTTGCTCTTTTGATGCCGTCTGGGTTCCTTCGCCTGGGCAATGGCTCCCGTGTTATCACAGAGTAGCAGGATGGGAGTATCAGAGGAAACTACACCAAGCTCCTGGACGAACTTGCGCAACCACACCGCCTCCTTTGCAGCATCCGATGCGGCAATGTATTCGGCTTTTGTTGTTGAATCTGCTGTAGTGTCCTGCTTCTTGCTTCTCCAGCTCACAACACCACCATTCAACATGAACACAAACCCTGATGTCGACTTTCGATCATCAATATCCGATTGGAAGTCAGAATCTGTATATCCCAAGACTTGGAGATCACCATCTCCGTAGACAAAGATGTAATCTTGCGTCCATCTTAGATATTTGAATATGTTCTTTACTGCATTCCAGTGTTGTTCTCCATAACAGGATTGGTAACGACTTACCACTCCTACTGCATGGCAGATATCTGGCCTAGTGCACATCATGGCATACATTAAGCTTCCTGCGGCTGATGCATAAGGACATCCAGCCATGGCCTTCTTTTCCTCAAAAGTTTGAGGAGCCATTCCTTTAGACAGGTGGATACCATGTCTTAAGGGCCTGTTTGGTTGCAGGGTTGGGCAGGGTTGGCCCAACCCTGGTTACTATTCACAAGGGTACTTCCTCCTCGCAGATTACTATTCACCCATCCCAACCCAGCCCAACCCAACCCAGTCCAACCCAGCAACCAAACAGGCCCTAAGGGTAGGAATCCTTTCTTAGAACTATCCATACGGAATCGTTCAAGAATCTTCTTAATGTATCCATGTTGTGACAATCCCAAAATCCTCTTTTCTCGGTTTCTGAACAACTTCAGGCCTAAGATGTAAGAGGCTTCTCCAAGATCTTTCATCTCAAAGGTATGGGACAGCCAAATCTTCACACTGGTCATCATCCCTGTATCATTCCCAATGATAAGGATGTCATCTACATAAAGCACGATGAAAACAATGGCGCTCCCACTAAGCTTCTTGCATACACAAGGTTCATCAGGATTCTGCACAAAATCATAACTCTTTATGGTTTCGTCAAATCTGATGTTCCAACTACGAGAAGCTTGCTTGAGGCCATAGATGGATTTCTTCAGCTTGCATACTTTACCATCCTCAGTCATGAAGCC
This sequence comes from Ottelia alismoides, assembly GCA_037367405.1. Classification (NCBI taxonomy): domain Eukaryota; kingdom Viridiplantae; phylum Streptophyta; class Magnoliopsida; order Alismatales; family Hydrocharitaceae; genus Ottelia; species Ottelia alismoides. The sequence goes on from JAZKJV010011862.1 coordinate 59,082, forward strand.
CTGGGGCTGCTCCATGTAGGTATCCTCCTCGAGGTATCCATTGAGGAAAGCCGTCTTGACGTCCATCTGCCAGATGTCGTAGTCAAGATATGCAGCTATAGCCAGCAATGCCCTGATGGATTTAAGCATAGCCACAAGAGAGAATGTCTCATCGTAGTCGATGCCTTCTCTCTGTGTGTAGCCCTTGGCTACGAGCCGTGCTTTGAAAGTCTCTACTTTCCCATCAGGTCCCCTCTTTCTCTTGAAGATCCATTTACACCCAATGGGTTTTACCCCTTTAGGTGGATCCTCTAGGGTTCATACACCATTCTTATGCATGGAGTCAAGCTTCATTGCTAGCATCCATCTATCCATGTCTTGATCCACAAGTGCTTCATCAAATGAAGTAGGATCAATGTCAGTTTCACTAGACACATGGAATCCATACCTTTCAGGTGGTGCAACCACCCTCGAACTCCTTCGAAGAGGTATGTGTGTTTCATCTTTATTTACTTCTTCAGTTTCTGGTCTAGGAAGCTCAGAATCCTCAGGGGATTCAATGAGTTCCTCTACTTCATTTTTATCTTGACCTTTAAGGAAATCATCCTCCAAAAATTTCACATCTCTGGAGACAAAAACCTTTTGGGTCTCAGGGTCATAGAGCTGGTATCCAATACCATCTCTAACATACCCAATGAAGTAACACTCACGAGTGCGAGATTCCGGCTTACTTGCGTCCACGTTCTTTGCATGGACCAAGCAACCCCAAACCCTCAAGTGCTTAACACTAGGTTTGGTTCCATACCATAGCTCATGAGGAGTCTTAGTACAGATTTGCTAGGAATCTTATTCAGGATATATATTGCAGTCTCTACTGCATATCCCCAGAAACTAAGTGGCAAATGTGCTTTACTCATCATTGAACGAACCATATCCATAATGGTCCTGTTGCGTCTTTCAGCAACACCATTAAGTTGGGGAGTTCCAGGAGTAGTGAGATTGGAGACAATTCCATTCTCTTTGAGGTATTCCTTGAATTCATCAGAGAGGTACTCGCCACCTCGATCAAATCGAATTCGTTTAATCTTCCTATCGGTTTGGTTCTCAACCAAAGCTTTGAACTCTTTGAACTTTTCAAAGGTTTCAGATTTATGACGTAATATGAAGACAAACTCGTATCGCGAATGGTCATCAATAAATGTCAAATAATATTGATATCCATTTCGAGTCGCGGTACTGAAGGGACCACATACATCGGTATGTATAGTCAATAATACCTTCGCATCTTGTAACCTTGTTACGGAAAGGCATCCTAGTCATTTTACCACGAATACAATGTTCACAGTTAGGTAAAGATTGAACCTGTAGAAAATCTAAAGGGCCATCCTTTATCAATCTATTGATCCTATCAACAGATAAATGACCAAGCCTTTGATGCCAAATCATGTTTGAATGATTTTCATTATTCCTGGATCTTTTAGGGTTTTTATTAGTGGTTGTAACATTCATGACATGTTCATTAATGCACAATTCATAGAGTCCTCCAGAAGTCAAAATACCATCTGCAATATATTTATCATAATGATTTATGACTAATTTATTACAGAACAGGAATGAATATCCACTTCTAACTAGCTTAGATACAGATATTAAGTTCCTCCTGACTTCAGGTACATAAAGACACTCTTTAAGTACTAGGATTCTACCACTTGATAATGATAGCCGACAAGTCCCGACGACGATTGCTGCAACACTTGCATCCGATCCCATCTGGATAACTATCTCCCCTTCTTCAAGTTTTCTAGTTTCCTGGAACAAATGCAACAAATTGCATACATGAACAGAATCACCAGAATCAACAACCCAACTTCCTTCTCGTCCTACGAGAAAGCTGGTTTCAATGATAAAAGTAGTTTTTATACCTGCTGGGGCTTTACCTTTGTCGATCGACTTCAGGTAATCCGGGCAGTTACGCCTCCAGTGCCCCGGCTTCTTGCAGTGGTGACAGACGTCGATTTTCTTCGACACCATTAAAGTGTATGCATTGGAAGAAGAGCCAACACTTTGTCCCTTCTTCTTTCTCTTCTGGGCCGGGCCCTTCCGAGAACCTTGCTTCCGACCGCTCTTCCCTTTGACCTGTGCAACCATTGCACTGCCAGTGGGTCCATCCTTCTTCATCACGTCCTCTGCGGACTTCAATGCAGCAAGGAGGGCAGCACTTGTCAATTCCAACTTATTCATATGGAATGACACTACAAAGTTATTGAAAGATTTGGGCAACGACAGCAGAATGAAGTCAGCCTGCATGTCTGCATCCATCGTTTCTCCAAGAGTCTCCAGCTCCGACAAGTACCCAAACATTTTGAGTACATGTTCACGGACCGAAGTCCCTTCCTGCATCTTGCAGCGAATGAGGTCTTTCATAACATTGTACCGCTGGGTGCGGTTAATGTCACCAAACATATCTTTTAGGTTCTGCATGATCTCCTGGCAAGCACTCATCTCCACATGTTGTTTCTGAAGAACATTGGAGAGAGAACCCAAGATATAACATCTAGCCAAGACATGATCCTCATCATACTTGTCATTGTATGTTTTATCTTCCTTGGATTTAGGGTTTTCAAGCTTGTTTTCAGAGAGCACATAGCTGATGCGCTCAGCCAAGAGTACAAGCTCCAAATTATGGATCCAATCCGAGTAATTTGGTCCGGTCAATTGGTTGACCTCCAGAAGCTAGCTCAGTGGGTTCATGGATTTCATTTTCTGAAATTGAGAATGCACTATATTAGAACATATAATCATATATTCAATTTAGTTTTATCTGATTAAGGCATTTTAAATCAAATTAGTCTTGCTATGTCAACTATGAAAGTTTATTCCCTTTTTCACTTTCAAAACAGGAGATATACTTACCGATATATCTAAAGCAAGAACTGGGATCTCCTCTTTGCCTTTGTCATATCCCAATAATATGAGAACTTATGACTCCAATAAAGAGAAGCAGGAATACATTCCGCCTTGCAAGTCCAACTTGCATTTTCCCAATTCGATCTTTAATACTCGGGCCCACCACCCCTAAGGTGATGTTGACCCGTCATTAATTGAATCAACCGTCAACAAGAATACAACTCGCTATGCGCAATCCAATATTGCCCCAATAATATGAGGACTCGATATTGGGGTCACTATGCATACGTCCTTACTCTTTCGAGAAGCGACGAGCCCGATCCAAATGGATCATATGCATGAGTTGTCACTTCGGACAGGCGTCTCCTACACATAATATTTGGCGACGAAACCCTTCGCCTTGACGGGAGACCATGGATGTCACTTATGTGATCCTCCATCTCTTATTCAAATTTAATTAATTAACATGAATCATATTCATATAATTAATTATTCCAAGGGAATTATCAACTCTAATCATATTAGAGTATTCTGATTGGATATAATTAATTCAATCATATTAAATTAATTATCAATCCAATTCAATCAATCAAACTTGATTTTCTTACTTGAATATATATGGTATTATTCTCAAAGTACGTATTAATTCGTATTTTAGTAATTAAGAAAAAAGTACATTTTAATCCCTCGGACATTATCCCGGCCCTACCCGCTGTCATGCCCAGTACCGACGAGAGTGGGACGGACCACATACGTTGCAACCTGCAACCCCAATGCTTTCTGACTAGTCACCATATTCGCCTCGGGAAAGGATAATGCCAAATTGATTAATTTGTACTCGAGATGATCATCGGTTATACAACCGAAATTATACCATATAGTAGAAATCAAAACATTTTTGATTATAAGGAAATTTGCTACTCAAATTCCCAAATCCTATTCAAGCATCAAGTTTGAAAGATTGTGGTTTCCAATTATGATTTAGATCACATCTTAATCAATTAATTGGTTTGGGGTCAAGTCAATTACGCAAATAATCAAGTTTCAATATTTCACAAATATTTTTCAAGATTATTTCACGAAATTAACAATTAATTTCACTAATTGACAATCACTTGGTTCTAGATTAGGAATGTAATTTCAGTAAGGACCCCTACTCACTAAAATTAACATATCTCAACCAATTTAAATCCAAATTAAGCAAACTCAATTTTTATAGATTGCTAACTTGATTTAGGACAGAACCTAAGTGGAGTTGCACGTATTTCGAAGCAGATGATAACAGTAATTAACTCTTTAATCATGTTAAAATCTACTGTTCCCGCAACAGTGCATACATGTTCATTAAAACAACCATATCTAGTGCCTACGAAATACGATTTACGCAAACTCAGTTCCTATGGTTTCCTTATTAAATGGGGAACAAAATCCAAGTATTAAATTTGTGTTTAAACAATTTAAACAGTGTCGAATTTTTCTACTAAACAGATCTACGAAATCAAATGCGATAAAAACATTCGTGACCTAAACGAACCCAAGTCATCCTCGGTTTTTCGATTCATATTCAAAACCGTCGACCTAAGGCTCTGATACCACTTCAAGGATATGGAGAATCCACAAGCGCATCACGGAAGCGTTATTGTCGTATCGGATACGACGAAGAACGACTAGTCGTACTAGTTGTTCCGTGCAGCGGAATTAAAAAAATTTTTATCCGATGAAACCACATGATCCGAGAACCATTATCAAATCGTTTCATCTATAACCACAACAAGTATAATGCAATACCTCTTGAAGCGTGGTTGATAAAGTCTCTACGAAAAGAGACCTCCTGTCTCAAGTCCGATCGTCAGAGTAACGGCTTGCGAGCACGGGAATGAGTCACGGTGTCCTCGCAATCCAAGATGATCCAAGCATGGTTGCTCCTGATCTCGTCGCACGAGATCAAACGTCTCCTTCGTGAGTGAAGCACTCCAAGTAGATGAAGAACCGCAGAGCGTCGAAGCGGCAGCACGTTGGCGCGGGCGTCGACGATTCTCTCCACCAAGGTGGACGACCACCAAGAAGAGAGGGAGAGAGAGGGCTGTCGAGTATGAGAAAGAGAGAGAGAGAGAATATGTGCTACAATAGCATGTGTAAAGAGAGAGCATGGTATGCCTCTCTATTTATAGGGTTTTGGGATCCATGGATCTCAATCCATGGGACATATAAAATCAATGGATGAGATTGATTTATGTCAATCCAATGGTCAAGATTGTTGTTGGTGAAAACCAACAATTTATGATTTAATTTTGATTAAATATATTTGATAAATCAAATATATATTAATACCAAATTAAACCAACCAAATAAGGAGAGAGAGAGAGAGAGAACGATGGAGAGCCACCTTCCCCTTTGGAGGGAGGTGATGGCCACTAATCCCACAAGGGATTTGGTGCCGCTCCTCCTTTCCTAATGGGAGGGCAATCTCATGGATCACCATGAGATTGCATATCTCCTTGTTTTTCTCTAAACTTAATTTCCAACAATTATTTGTTGGTATTTTATTCATCAAAAATAATTCTCAATTAATTTTGGGAATATTGCAATCTTGACATTGGAATATTGTGAATCATATTCACAACCCAAAACAAAATGTAATTTACATTTTCAATTAATTAGACAATGTGTAACCAATACACATTAATAATTAATCTACTAATATAAATTATATTTAACTCCCTTTTTATATATTATAAATCACATTTATAACATATTATGAATAATTGGATATTACTATCCACATTATTCTTATCCATAATAATTAAATCACATTTAATCATATTGGATAATTTCTCATACATCATGATAATTAAATCACATTTAATTATCAACTTCTCTTTGCTTAGATCTTGTGGAATTATTCTTAAACCATTTAAGAATAATGTTATTACTCCTCAGATACTTGGAGATAAGGACATGGCGATTGTATTGTTCCACGTATAGTGACTTGGATATTGAGATCACATCTCAAATCTAGATCCCATGGACCTCTCATAGATGCTTGACTAAGTCAAGACCGTAAACCTAATCTTCTCATTGCATCTGAATCTCATTCAGATCAATGTCCAGTATATGGACTAAGATTAGGTCACTTCTCTAATGAAAGGAGTCACTAAAATCCAGACCTGTTTCATCACTCACTCGGAATGGAAGCGTCATGGTTATACAATCGTATATGATCAAATCACCCTTCAGGTATTCCCAATACCTGCACATCCTGCATACTGGAAGACTCATGATCATTATGAAGATATAGATCATTTTTACACTGTCATCTTCATAGTCTGATCATCAAGTTTCTCAATCTTGGTCCTTGGGATATGGTATAGATCATATGCTTTCACAAAGCATTTATCTTTACCTTCAAATTCATATCATGCTTCTAAAGCATGATGGCCATGCATGGAATTTAGTCAATCCCAATACCTCATGAGTGAGCTCATGTCTCCCGGTTCACAAGCGAACCTGTATGATCCCTTTGAGAGATCATATTACTCATATGCCCTTACATGCACACCAGCTCGCCGGTATATAGACCTTGGTTAGGTCATCAACCTATTGGTCTGCCAAATGTACATACTCAGATATATAGCAATACATCTGTCTCTGGTTAGAGGATACTTGCCTGTGATGTGACAGTATTCATCATAGGTCTTTGGTTATCTCGATCTCGTTAAGTCAGCTCATTGACTCAACTAATCTGATACCTCTGAATCAATATTCCCATGCAGAGGACCTGCATCAAGAGGTCGATCAGATATCAGTCTAATGAGATAGGATTGCCATCTCCCACTCAGACTGGAGATCACTACTTGTTAATCATTGATGATGCTTGATGAGTCCTCTATCTAACTCCTTAGATATTCATCCAAGCATCAGCCTCTATGATTCAATCAATGAATCAACAACTGTATGATTATCAAGTTGGCCATGGTACATAACCCTAATTGTACAGAGGGACCTTATAGTGCATTCATTCATTCAATATCAGAAAGGGAGTGAAACATAATCACTAACCTTTATTGATAAATCATTAATTACAATAACATTTATTGTAGGAATGGTTCGCCTCGGGCTCACATTGCTAACAAAAACTATATACCGGGCGTGTATAATAGATATAAGAGGAGAAAAAGTCAAGAAGACTTCATTGTGAAAAGATGCACGATGCATCCTCCAAAAATCGGTGAAAATGGCCAAAAACGTGGTTCTAACACAGTACATTGGTAATTTTTTCTATGTATTTTATACAAGAATTTTATTTTTTAATGTTTTATTTATCATTTTATTCCAGTTTTAATATGTACATATATAATAATCTATGAAATAATAAAAATATGAATTAAAATAACAAATAATAAATAAAATGAATATTTTAATCGGTATAATATACAATAGGGGTCCAAAACTCAACTTTCAAACCGTAACTCCGAAAAATACGAAACCACCTTCATTAAATAGATTATTGAAAATTATACACAATTAGAGGTGAATTTGATAAATTTTGAGTTTTTATTTGAGAGATACGGGTCTGGGAAGTTGGGATTCCGGAATCTTATTCAGATCATAACTTTTTAATCTGTGCATTATTTATGAGTGAAATCAATTTTGTATTTTTCTTTATTTAATTATATACAACTTTTTTGTACAAAGTTTCTTTATTTAAAGTATAAAAGGTGGGACTAAAAATAGGTCCCAAAATAATTAAAGAATGAATTAAACAAAAGGAATTTTTATTGTATTTTGGCCCTTATCTCCCACTACTTTATTCCTTGTCGACTTAGCCATCGAGATGCCTAGGTCTCGGGGTTTCGGGTCATAAAATATTTACAATATTTTATTCTTTTTCTGTTCTTTGATTTATTCTATAATTTTGGCTTTAATTACAGTATTTTATACACTATTGACATACACATGCATGGGTGCTAAGATATGGGAATTAAGGGTATTTAAACGCATTTGCCAAGGATTTTGATGCCAAAATGATAGAATAAAGATGATGAAATGTGGCTTCATCATCCCCCTATACTTTACCTTTGCTAGTCCCTAGCAAACACTTATGCAATAAGTGCAGAAAGAAAAATAAAGAAAAGAAAAAGAAGAAGTTGGATCAAATTTGATTATCAAACTTGTCTTCACAAAATCAAAGTTTGGAGCTTAAGTCGGACCTTTGGAATTTTAGTGCGGGCGGAATCTTAATGAGAACCGAATTTGAAATCCAACAGTCCTTGAGAATCCCAAACTATGCCCAAGTCTCCTCAATAGCCAGGTCAGAAATATCTCAACTCATACACAAACCCTTACGACTATGGATCTGACTCATACAGTGTAAGTGATGGTGGCTCTCCCCAACTGAATTGACAAAGAGACTGACTTCTCCAATATGACAACCCAATGATTCCCTAATCCAACAACTCATCCCTCAAGGAGCAGGGTATTCCCTTCTAAGTTCAAGTGGCAACCAGCTCAAGAGGAGGGGGTGAAGAGAAGAATGGACGGTAGCCAGTGTAGCTACCTATCCTAGGATGCAAGACCAGTGTAGTCAAGTCATCCAGCTGCAGGCTCACATAATTCAACTTTGAAGCTCAAGCTTGCTTATTCGACTATACAACATATGTACACTCCGGCAGGCATTTTTATTTTTGTACTGGCCTGTCCACTTTTTTGGAGTTTTCTTTTTTTTGAATACTATATACAACAGCATTTACATAAGGAGTTTTTCCTTTTGAGCCAGTAGACTATCCCTCTTTTGAAGCTTTATCGCAACCCACGATCTCCTATCCTCAAAATTCATCATCACTGGATGGGTTGGGGCGCACTTCCCTCCCCAGAGGAGGACAAATGTTTCCACCTGTGTGCGTCTCATACCGACAAATCCAACCTCCTCACCACTCCAACTGAGTTGAGCCATGTGAAAGGTGCAGGTGTCCAAGTTAGGACATTATCAACAAGAGTCGTGCGTGTGCTCCGAAATACTCTACTTAGACAGTCAAGAATCCATTGAACTAAGTCTCGTGATCCTCAAAGAATTAAGTCAACTAGACCTGAAGTACCTCAATTCCAGTTCTTATAAGGTTCCTGTTAATTAGGTAGATTTAAGTTCCAACCAAGCTCCAATCTTCAGATTTTACTTAGACTCGTTCAACTATCAAACTCAATCCGAAAAATGCGAATGCCATGCAATGCGATGCAGAAAATATTTTTGTAATGCAATTTTCAAAGATTTTGAACTTTTTATGGTTTTTTTGAAAAGATGATGCATATGCATTTTTTTAGATTTTTGAAAAAGATTTTTCAAATGTTTTTGGATTTTAGTTTTGCAAATGTTTTTGGGATTTTTGAAAATCAAAAGGTTTTTGGCTAAAAACTAGGTACAAATATTTACATGGGAGTGCTTCTTATATTTACAAGAAGTGGATTTTAAGAATTTACAAGAGTAAGTGATCAATTTTATAGATATATATAGTGAATTTTTGGTGTGATGTATATATTCCTCAAACTTATTTGACACAGGTTTTGAAAACTATAGTCCAAAATAATTTTTGCAAACAGTTTTTACAAACATGTACACACATTTGAAAATCATTTTGCAAATAGGTTTTCCAAATAGTATATATAGATTTTTTACATATTTCTGCAACCAATTTTCAAACCATTTGCAAATCGTTTTTCAAACATTTTATTTTACACAAAGAAAATAAATTTTTCAACCAAAAAGTTTTTACAAAGGTTGAAAACATGTACACAGTGTTTTTCAAAATAGTTTTCAAAAGGTTTTTCAAAGAGATTGTCAAACTACTTTTCGAAGCACCTGATTTATTAATCAATATATATAGAATTTTGAGGAATAAAAGCATCTTTTTATTAAGAGTTTTTGATGAATTTTATTGGTATGATTAGCAATATTTATTAGAAAATACAAAAGTACGAGTTATGGCTAAAGTATATACACAGTATATACGACCCCCCTATACTTAGCTTGAGCTATGTCCTCATAGATCGGAGAGAAAAGAGAAGACATAACTCGTACTGAGTATAGAAAAGGTCTAAAGAATAAATAAAATGAATAAACGAATGTGAAGTTGACCGTCCCCCCATACTTAGGATCAAATAATCCTAAGTATAGCAGACTGTACACTGAAGGGAGGGTCAAGGGTGGGAATGAACAGATCGTACTCAGACTGTCTCCCCCTATACTTAGGGTGAGATATCCCTAAGTATAGACAAGAAGAGGAGATAATGGAGAGGATCTAATGAATAGAAAAACTCAGGGTACACACCCCCCCATACTTAGGACAAAGTACGTCCTAAGTATAGCAAAATCAAATGATGACGATGGGGTGTGAGCCATAAAGAATGAATGATTGATGTACAGATGAATATATACAATGTCGGATCTCAGTGATAATCATGTACGAGATGCCGAAGGTGTGAGTCAAAGAATCATCTCATACCAAATGAATCGGAGCAACAACAACGGTCGGCGGATCATGATCTATATATGGTTTCAAGCGCTGACCATTGACTCTAAAGGTGGAAGATGATGAAGGTTCGGATATATCAATGCTGCCATTATCATGCACCTTCCGGATCACATATGGTCCTTTCCATTTGCTTTGTAATTTCCTTGGGAATAATTTTAGCCTAGCATCAAATAACCATACTTGCTGTTCTGGCTCAAATTGTTTATGGCTGATTCGGGAATCATGCCATACTTTCACTTTTTCCTTATACTATAGGCCACTTGAGAAGGCTGTATCTCTTAATTCTTCCAGGGCTGCCAACTCTGCTTTCCTCTGATCTCCTACACTATTGGGATCCAATAATAGCTCTGTAACTGCCCAAAGTGACTTATGCTTTATCTCTACTGGTAAATGGCACGGCTTGCCATAGACAAGACGAATGGGAGATGTCCTAATGGTGTCTTGAAGGAAGTCCGATAAGCCCACAAGATCGAGTCCAAAAGTTGTGACCAATCTTTTCGGTCTGGGCGGACTACCTTCTGCAAAATTATCTTGATCTCCCTATTCGATACTTCAACAAGACCATTAGTTTGAGGGTGATACGGTGTGGCAATACGATGGTCAATACTGAACTCGTCTGTAAGGGCCCTGACCTTGTCGTTAATAAAGTGAGACCCCCCATCTGAAATTAAGACTCCAGGCACCCCGAACCGTGAAATAATGTTTTTCCTCAAGAAACGACATACGGTTTTAGCATCTGCGGCTCGGGCGGGGATGGCCTCAACCCAACGACTAACATAATCCACAGCAAGAAGAATATACTCAAACCCCTGACTTTTAGGAAATGGGCCCATGAAATCAATTCCCCATGCATCAAAAACCTCACAAAAGTGAATGGGCTTCATGGGCATCATGTCTCTCTGTTCGCAAGTACCCATCTTCTGACAGTCAGTACACCTTCTCACAAACTCATCAGAATCCTTGAAAAGGGTAGGCCACCAAAGGCCGGATTGGAGCACCTTCTGTGTTGTCCGTCTCCCAGAATGATGTCCTCCTGCCCCAAGCTTGTGACAGTAGGTGAGGACGCTATGTTGCTCATCTTGAGGAATGCACCGTCTCCAGATACTATCCCCTCCCTCATGATAAAGGACGGGATCCTCCCAATGGTACGACTTGGCCTTCGCAAGGAAGATCTCAAGCCGTTCTCTGGGCCAACCTTGTGGAATGGATTTGGCAACCAGGTAATTCACAATGTCGGCATACCATGGAAGAGATGTGATAGCAAGGATCTCCTAATCTGGAAAAGTTTTAGTGATAGGTGCTATGGGCTCAGATTCCTCAAGGTTTTCTAGGCGGGAGAGGTGATCTGCCACAACATTCTTAACTCCAGGCTTATCCTTCATCTCAATATCAAATTCCTGGAGGAGAAGGATCCATCTGGTTAATCTGGCTTTGGCATCCTTCTTCGACATCAAGTACCGAATGGCAGTGTGGTCAGTAAAAATTGTCACTCTAGATCCAAGAATGTAAGATCTGTACTTATCCAAAGCAAAGACTACCGCTAGCATTTCTTTCTCAGTCACTGTATAGTTCCTGTGAGCTGCATCCAAAGTCCGGCTAGCGTAGTGTATGGCATAGGATAATCCATCCCTCCTCTGTCCAAGCACGGCCCCAATGGCATAATCTGAAGCATCCGTCATGATCTCAAATGGAAGAGACCAATCTAGTGGCTGAAGGACAGGAGCCTCGACAACTAAATTCTTGAGAGTCTCGAAGGACTTAAGACACTTATCATCTACAAGGAACTCGGTGTCTTTAGTCAATAAATCCGTCAGCGGTCGGACAATTCGACTGAAGTCCTGAATGAACCGTCGGTAGAAACCGATATGCCCCAGAAAAGACCGCAACTGTTTCAAATTGGACGGTGGATTGAGTTTTCTAATGATATCAACCTTGGCCGGATCAACCTCCATGCCCCTGTGGGAGATGATGTGACCAAGGACCGTCCCCTGAGTCACCATAAAGTGACTCTTCTCCGAAGATAGTACAAGGTTTACCTCTATGCAGCGCTACAACACTCGGTCTAGGTAGTCAAGACAAGCATCGAACCCGTCACCATAAACCGAGAAGTCATCCATGAAGACCTCCAAACAGTCACCTATCATGTCCGAAAAGATGGACAACATGCACCTTTGGAATGTCGTAGGGGCGTTACATAGACCAAAAGGCATCCGTTTGAAAGCATACGTCCCAAATGGACAGGTGAACGTCGTTTTATCTTGGTCTTCGGGCGCGATAGCCACTTGGTTGTATCCGGAGTACCCGTCAGGAAAACAGTAATGACTCTTCCCGGCTAGCCTCTCGATAATCTGATCAATAAATGGTAGCGGGAAGTGATCCTTCTTGGTGGCCTCATTCAATCGTCTGTAGTCCATACAGACCCTCCAAGAAGTGGGTACCCAGGTGGCGATCTCTTCTCCAGACTCATTCACAACTGTAGTGATACCCGTCTTCTTGGGTACCACATGTAAAGGACTAACCCACTTGGAGTCGGAGATGGGGTAGATAAAATCGGTGCTCCACCATTTAGATATCTCCTTCATTACTACATCTCGAAGATTCGGGTTCAGCCGTCGCTGGAACTCACGTGAAGGCTTAGCGTCCTCCTTGAGGTATATATGGTGGGAGCACAGGGCTGGACTTATCCCCTCGAGATCGGCCACGCTCCATCCTATTGCCTTGTGGTTTCGTTCAAGAACCTCCATCAGTCGAGATTCTTTTTCTCCAGTCAAATCTCATGAGATAATGACTGGGTGCATTTCTGGTTCACCCGCAAGGAATCTATACTTGAGCGACTGCGGCAAAGGATTCAGTTCTGGCTTGGTGGGAGCTGGCAAATCTGGCTTCTGATATGTCTGCGTGAAAGCAACCAGGTCTGCATGTGAGAACTCTCGCTGTACGTGATCATCTGACGAAGGGAACCCTGGTAGTGTGTCTATCATCTGTGCTGGCTCGCTCTCCGTCCTATCTATCGGCTCATCAGGAAGCAGACATGGTAAATACGCATCGAAATCCTTCCAATCAAAGTCTGCCTCCGAGGGATCTGAATCAGAACAAACATCAATGTCACCACTCAGTACGTAACTGTCAACCTGTGTGGTGTCCTCTGCCAAGTGTGTGCTCTCCGAACTCTCGTTTGCCACAAAAGGTATGTACTCTGAATCTACAGACAAGGCGAGTGCTTGTGCTTCTGGATCTTCCCAAACTGCTTCATCATCGGTCATCACAAAGTCACACTCCTGGTGGACGTCTAACTCGGCATCTGTCATCTTCCCTACATCACTATTCTGCTCCGAGCAGGCTGAATCTCTCGCTTTGATCTTGTCGATCGTCTCTATTTGTATACTTCCACCCTCTACGCGAAAGTACACCTTCCCACTATCATGGTCGGATACTGCCTTAGCTGTGGCCAAGAATGGGCGTCCTAGTATGATGGGGGCATCAGTCACCGATTCAGGGATCTCCATGTCCAGTACAACAAAGTCCACGGGGAATTTTAGACCCTGAATGGTGACGACCACGTCTCTCAACAACCCCTTCGGCCTCTTAATCGATCGATCAACAAACTGAAGGACTGTCCTGCTCCGAAAAAGAGGGCCAAACTCGAATCGGTCGAGTAAGGCTGCCGGAAGGAGGTTGATAGAAGACCGTTGTCTAATAGAGTACGGTCGAACTGCTGCTCACTAATCTGGCATCTGACATAAGGAGCTCCTGCATCTGGGCGTTTGGCTGGCAGCTGGTTCTGAATGGCACAACATGTGGCACAGGTGAGCACATGGATCTCTCCTCTGTTGTTCCGCCTCTTCCTGTGTACAGTGGTCTTCTCTCTCAGATTCTTTTGGAAGAGGGGGATGTGTTCAAGTGCCTCCTGTAGAGTCAGCTGGATCTGAAATCTGTCCATCATCTATTGGTTGAACTCTAACTGCTGGGTCTTTTTGGGATTTTCTTTTTTATTCCCCTTAGTCAAGCTGAGTGCTTGAGGGAAGGGGATAGATGGGCCCTCCTCAGACAGAGGGTTAGGAGAGGTCTTCTGGGCCTGTGAAGGACTGCCATCCATGCAATCATCATCATTCATCACACATGGACTTGGAATAGATGGAGAAGCCTTTCCTTTATTCAATTTTTTGTTCTTTTTCATGGAGTCCAGAGATACAGCAAATGGTAGTACAGAAGGTTGGAATACAGATGGATTCAAAATGGGGGGTATCAGCACCACCCGAAATATTCTTCTTTGGGGCCTCAGCACCGCACTCTGGTTCATTATAAAAAACGGTGGCTTCAGCACCACCGTCTGCATCTGGTACTACGACGGCCTCAGTACCGTCGTCTGGAAGGTCATCCTTGGTGGCATCAGCACCACCTTCATCATCCTTGTTGCTGGCGGCATCAGCACCACTCTTCTCCTCATCTGGGGCTTTAGAGTCTCCATGGGGTTGTCCCTCAGATGAGCCGCCGCCGGCTGGTTTCCTACCGCTCCTAAGTGACACGAAGTGAGTATCAAACATAGAATGCATGTCATTCAAATAAGCACTTGGAGTGGTATCCTTTGTAAACTATACCTGCTCAGACTTTCTTTTTAAGTTGTTCCGATTCGGCTCGCTCTGTGCAGGTATGGCAGCTTTCCCTTTCATGATGTCCCTCATTTCCTGCCGGAACTCATCCATTTCTCGCCGGAAGGATGCCTGTTGTTCGGAGAGCAAGCGGACGAGATCGTCAAGTGCTGGGTTCTCCATGGTTGCGGGAGAACCGGGAGTGTTCCCTTGCTGGAATTGAGGTTGCTGGTGAGAAGGAGGGTACTGTTGCTGGTAAGGCTGTTGTCGCTGCTTCCACTGCTGTCCTTGATAGGCGTAACGAGGATTCTGCTGATATTGCTGCTGCTGTTGTTGGGAGTATTGGGGCTGCTGGTGTTGGCCACTATGATTGCTCTGAGCCGGAGGCTGCTGTTGGGATGACGTACCTCCGTTGGACCAACGAAATCCGGGGTGATCGCGGTGAATCCCGGGCTGCTGGGGGTACCGGTCGTACCATATCCCGTTGACTTCCATCAACGGCTCCTGCTCGAAGGGTGGAGGTGGTAGTGCTGCCAATGGCTGATCCGGTTGATAGATCACCATCTGAGTGTCCTGAGATGGTGGCTGCTGTGAATAATGCGGCAACTGCTGTACCGGCACCTCCTGAACATGGTGAAGTTGGCGGTATGCGGGAGGTTGTGGGGTAGAACGGCTACCTCTGGACTCAGCCAGTGACCTGGGAAGCTGATGTGAAAATGATTGTGCCTCCTGAATACTCAAGATGTGAGTCTTCAGGTCACTCATGGTCTTAGCCAACTGGTCTATTTGTGCCATGTCCTGGCCCTGCTTCTTCTCCAAAATCTCAAGGCGGTCCAACTTTTCACTGATTATGCCCATATCAGCTGCTGATGATTCATCTTGAGCTGCTGCTGAAGGAGTATGGGGACCGGCATCGATGCGGGCGATCCTCTGGTATGATCCTGCTCCTTGGGGAGGTTTCTACTGTGTGTAGACTCTGGCTTGGGACATAACTGTAGAGTTTTCTGCCATTCCTTCATAAATGGCCCAAACGTCATCTTCACCCTTTGAAAAGTATGATCCTTCACAAGAGGCATTAACAAGCCCCTGCAGCTTCGGTGTCTGCCCACAAAAGAAACTCTGAACCAAGTTGGGCTTTGATATGTCATGATGTGGACACCGGTCAATGAGCTCTCTAAAGCGATCCCAGGCTTCATGGAATTGTTCATTTGGGATCATTGTGAAGTTGCTGATCATAGCTCTTGCTGCATTTTTCCGGCCGAGTGGGTAATACTTATTTAAGTATGCGGTCCGGAGCTGTTCCCAAGTGTCGATGTACCTTCCCAAGTGTTTGAGCCAATAGGAGGCTCTATCAACCAAGGAGAACGGGAAGGCAATAATTTTGATGGTGTCCTCAGTCACAAATCTATCATGGATTGTACTGCATATCATCTCAAATTCTTGCAGATGGAGGTGCGGTTCTTCGGTGGCAAGCCCATGGAACTTCGGCAGTAGCTGAATAGTATGTGGGCGAAGCTCGAAGTCTCCATATATGGGAGGGAGTCTAATCCATCGGTGAGTGAGTGTTGCAGCTGGGTTATGCAACTGCCTCATGGTTGCTGGTTGTGGTCGTTCCTAATCAGGTCCTCCTCCTTCTGCATCTGGTCTTTCTCCGCCCTCATTTCTTTCTTCTCGTCCCTCACACATCTCTCTCATTATTTCACCCATGACCATCCCCTGATCTCGGATCTGTCTCTGCATGGTTTCCGGGGATGCTAATAGTGAGTTGTTGATGGCAGCTTGATCCAACAGGTATGGAGGTGGTCTCTGCTCATCTGGGTGTTCCTCTCTGCCTTCCACATCTTGGTTTTCTGCAAAGCCAAAGGAATCCATCTCAGGTGTCGTCAAATGTTCAGAACTCTGTGCTGCACTAAATTCTGACACCACTGGACTGATAGAAGAAGAAGGGTGGTCGAGGGGGAACATGGTGGATGTAAACTCAGGCTCAGAGAGTGGGTCTGGACTCCCCGAAGCCGACCTAGATGAAAAAGGAGGAGTGCTCGATAGCGGTGCCACCAGATGTGGCCTAAGGGATCTCCTTCCCATCCTCTTGATCTAGAGAAAGGCGGATGAGATCTGAAATGCAAACAGGATGATAAATCAAAACTCCCAATTCACCTACACAACTCTTGAGCTGATGACCGTGAGAGTTCGGTCTGTTATCTTGTCAAATTTTATTAGGTGATCAGTCAATCTATCAGAGCGTTAGAGCGAGCTGTTAGGTACCCTACTTTCTTAGCCGACTGTCCCAATCCACGTCAGATCTTTCCCAGCCAGTATGAATTGCGGACCGTAACCCAGTTGTTCCTGCTAATTCACTCTGCTAAGGACATCGCGATCCGCTTTACCGGTTACCGGAGAGATCCTCACTGGAGAACGACTAACCACAACCAGTAGTCAACTAAAATTTTGAATGTGGCTCTATCCTAGTGTCGGGTCACTCTCTCGCAACAGATAAATCAAAAAAGGAGGGGGTTACTCTCTCCAAGACAAAGTTTTGATGGGATGAGTTTTAAGGTCAAGTTTGCATTAGCAGCACCATTTTTTATTGTTTTCTCTTTTTATGTATTTTTCTGAGCAATCATCGTCTAACGAATTATCCAATTTCCTTGTTATTTAGAGTCCAATAAAACTGGGGGAGGAAATCAGAAAAGCCGATGTGCGATCAAAATCTATGATGCATGCAGGGATAGAAATGCGTACCTTTCCGCCAGCACTCTACATGCAAAGTGATCCGCGCATAATTTAAAGACAGTAAATAAAACTACCTAGATGCATGCACGAGGAAATGGTCCTAAGATGAGCAACTTCTATTAACGTGAAGAACGAGTAGCTATGACAAAGAAGAGAGTCCGGAGTCCGGTCTAGGCTCACCCCTCCTCTTCTCGACACATCGAGTTCAGGAGTAGCGCTTGACAGGGTGGGCTCGCGGCACGTGGTCTCTAGTCCAAGTCAAATAGCTTTTTCAATGGATTTTTAGCCAAGTCCAATTACGTTCTATAGGTACATGCAAGATATTAGGGATTGGGCCTTAGCTTCTTAGTTTGTCACAGTCAACAAAAATTCCTATGTCTAGGGGCTAAATCCTCGTGAAACAAATAGGAATAAAAGCGATAAAGCCACGAAAAACACAAAACCGCGGTGAGCCCCCAAGTGAGCAAACACTTGGAAATTAGGCCCGAGTGTCCTGGAGAGTCCAAGTTATTACAAATAAAGTCTCTCTCTCACTTTGAATTACAAAATTTTTAAACTACAAGAATTCTACAAAGATGATGATCTTCTCAAGCCTCCAAGTCTCTTTGATTCTAAGCAAGCCTTCACGTGGGTGCCCCTCGCTCAGCGGTACCTCGCACAAAATTCAACAAAAAGGGTGATTAGACCAATAAACAATAGAGTTCAATGAATGTATAAAAAGATAGGCAAATATCCACAATTAATCACAAAAGAATGCTCTATACGCTGTTGCTCCCCGACAACGGCGCCATTTGATTAACCAAGAATCACAGGGGTCTAAATGTCTCACACAAGGCGGAGACAAGGTCGCTGCGGCGACCGTTGGTAAATCCCGGTTAGATCAACAATTAACCCACAAGCAATCAATGAAAAACAAGTGTAGAGTTAAAATTTATTATAACTCTACAAAATATGTGTATAGTGCAAGTAATGTAGAGTGTCGAACACAAGGAGCAAGCAGGATAGAACAAGCAAAATGCACCAAATGTGGCTGTGAATATTTGTCTAAATGTGCTATTTTTTTGTGGGTTTTGAATTTTATATTTTTTATTTAATTTTTGAGTTTATATTTTTATATTTTGGTTTTTAATTTACAGATTTTGTATTTTCTTTTTAGATTTTTGTAGTTTTAGTTTTTTTAATAAAGATATAATGTATATAAGGTGTATATATGTACACTAGAGATAAGAGAGGGATAAAAATAGGAGAAAATACTCAAAATAAGGAAATGGAATGTTTTTGTGATTTTTATCTTTTTCTAATGTTTTTGTGATTTTTCTAGATTTTTCCTAAATTTTTTGGTATTTTTAAGGGCAAAAATACTAGTCAATAGTGAGATAGGTTGTTGGCCGAAATTAAAATGATGATGAAAAATATCAAACAGAATCAAAACTTCCTCAACTTAATTTTATAATAAAGATAACAAAATAAGAAAAATTCAGAAACTGAAATTGTATTTTTAGGACTTTTTTTCGAATTTTTAAGATTTTCTAGAAGGTTTTTGGCATTTTGCTATTTTTAGGGGTTTTCTTTTGAAATTTTTAATGATTTTTGGTCCGAAGTTAAAACATATAGGAACAAACAAAATGTAATTTTTTTGGAATTTTTTAAAAGGTAATGAATATATTAAAAATAAAAGACTGCAGGAAGGTAGAAATGATATTTTTGATTTTTTTGACTACTCAAACAAAAAGATAAAAATACAAAAAAATCTCTGATTATAGAACAAAATTAGAGGCACATGGATATATTTTTAGATTTTCAAATAGATGAAAGATGCTCCAAAAATAAATCAATCACTAAAAATGTTGTCGAAATTCTAAAGGACACAAATCACAATATTTTTTGTTGAAATTTGAGCTCAAATTCGACACTGCTAATTACTACAACATATCCAAAAATGAGCAAGTGATATTGAGTATTTCAAGTGTTATCAACAAAACAAGCCCAATCACTACTCTGACTTCATAAATTCGCCATAAATATTTCGCACATCAAAAAAATCTGAAATTTGGATATGATGTAGTAATCTTAAACTGCTTTTTAACAAAAAATCTCACGAGAAACCGAGTTCAGATGAATGAGTTATAGCTATTACAACACAGGGGTACATATGAAAAAGTAAATACGAAACTGCAGTACAAAAATATACTCGAAAACTTTCCGAAATATGCCAACAATGCGGGGACGTGATTGCAAAATGCCCCACTAACCCAGGTGGCGTCAAGCTGCTCTTGGATAATAAGGGAATGTGCGTGAAAGTGCTCCAATGTACCTGCAATTAGAAGAAGGGCTCGAGTACAAAACTCGACCAAGATGTTAGGTACACAAAAAATGGGATGTGAATGGGTTTTCCTTCGCTTTGGTGAGTGAAGAAGGATGTGCTCCGACCACCCTATGTGGCCGAAGATGAAGGGCATTGTGTATGAGGATACATAGAATCGCGAAGGATGGCGGCGGTGAGATGAAAGCCGCATCGAGGAGGATGAATGAAAGTCGAAATGATGGGATCGAAGCTCGCCGGAGCTTGCTCCGGCGAGGGATGAACTAGGTGATTAAGTGACTAAAAAGCAAGTAAACGAAATGCTAGAATAAATCTACGATATGCAAGTGAATAAAGAGCAAGAAAACAAGACAAAAAAAATGAAAGAAAATACGAAACCTCAAGCCAAGAATGGCGAGATGGACCTCACAACCAAGGTGGCCGGAGATGGTGGTGGAGCCGCCCTTTGACTCGCCTAGCCGCGCCTTCGAGGAGCTGGGGAGCTCACTGTCACTTCACTCTATCTTGAGCTCCAAGGAGGGTGGCCAAAATGGGTCCAAGAGGGTTCAAAAACGAATTGGAAGAAGATGTGGTCTTTTTGTACATGTGAGGTGGGCGGCTCCAAAGAACGATGGATATCTAGCAAATCGTTGATCCAATCCTTCAAGCAACCTCGGAGCATGTATGAGGGTACATCAAGGAGAAAAAGTTGTGAAGGAATCTTAGCCATTGGGTGAAAGGGTCGGCCTTGAAAAATCCGAGAAATCGGACAAAAACAAGGATCTGACAGGAGTGGCAGAGGCTGATTAGAGAGTTGATGTGGTGGCAAGAAGATTGGTGTGTATCTTGAGAATAGACAACTCCACTCTAGATATAAAGGTTGGGCGTGTATAATGGATGTATGTAGAGAAAAAGTCTAGAAAGAAGTCGAGCGATTGGGTGAACGAATCGGCCTATAAAAATTCGAGAATATTGGCAAAAACTAATGTTCTGACGCATAGCAGAGGGGGGGTCAGACAACATGATAATCATGCTCCAAAGCTCGAAGAAAATAGGGCGGATACATGATCTAATGCTAAAACTATATATTGGGCGTGTATAATATATATAAGAGGAGAAAAAGTCAAGAAGACTTCATCGTAAAAATATGCACGATGCATCCTCCAAAAATCGGCGAAAATGGTCAAAAACGTGGTTCTAACACAGTACATTGGTAATTTTTTCTATATATTTTATACAAGAATTTTATTTTTTTTAATATTTTATTTATCATTTTATTCCAGTTTTAATATGTACATATATAATAATCTATGAAATAATAAAAATATGAAATAAAATAATGAATAATAAATAAAATGAATATTTTAATCGGTATAATATACAATAGGGGTCCAAAACTCAACTTTCAAACCGTAACTCCGAAAAATACGAAATCACCTTCACTAAATAGATTATTGAAAATTATATACAATTAGAGTGAGTTTGATAAATTTTGAGTTTTTATTTGACAGATACGGGTCTGGAAAGTTGGGATTCCGGAATCTTATTCAGATCATAACTTTTTATCTGTGCATTATTTATGAGTGAAATAAATTTTATATTTTTCTTTATTTAATTATATACAACTTTTATGTACAAAGTTTCTTTATTTAAAGTATAAAAGGTGAGACTAAAAATAGGTCCCAAAATAGATAAAGAATGAATTAAACAAAAGGAATTTTTATTGTATTTTGGCCCTTATCTCCCCCTACTTTATTCCTTGTCGACTTAGCCATCGAGATGCCAAGGTCTCGGGGTTTCGGGTCATAAAATATTTACAATATTTTATTCTTTTTCTTTTTTTGATTTATTCTATAATTTTGGCTTTAATTACAGTATTTTATACACTATTTACATACACATGCATGGGTGCTAAGATACGGGAATTAAGGGTATTTACACGCATTTGCTAGGGCTTTTGATGACAAAATGATAGAATAAAGATGATGAAATGTGGCTTCATCATTCATCTGTAGAGAACTATGTGTAAGGTGCTGGTGCAAGTAAAGCCATTGTCCGTGAGAGTCATGTGTGTGTCGTTAAGTGTTCTACTTAGGCTCATCAAGATGACATACGATCATAGACTAGTGGACTCAAAGAATTAAGTCACCAGTGGACCTGAAAAGTCTCAAACCTAAATCCTATAAGGTTACTTTTAGAATTAGGTGGATTAAGGTCTTAACCAAGCTCCATTTTCCAATTTAATTCCAGGCTAGCTTAAATGTCAACTATGATTCAGAAGAATGTACAAGTATATACAAAAATCTTGTTATGCAATATTCTTGAAAATATGCAAAATTTTTTAAAAATGTTTGAATGCATGCATGAATGAAGAAATTTTGCGAATTCTTTACAACATTTACACAACAGTTTTTTGAAAACTTTTCTTTATAATTTTACAAATATTTTGTACTTTATACATAGTTTTGATATCAAAAATATTTACAATCTTTTTACAAACAAAACATTTTACAAACATTTGTACAAAAATGTTTTTTTATAAGTAGTTATGTATGTGCAAGAAAGAATTTTATGTACAAGAATTTTGTTTAATATTTTAACGATTTTTAGATAAAGGATTTTAGCCATTTTATTTATTAACACACTCACACAAAGTACCAAAGTTATGGCTAAAGTATATATGTAATATATACGACGCCCCCTATACATAGCTCGAACAATGTCCTTAGAGTGAATTAAGAGCGATGAAGAAGAAGACATAGCTCGTTCTTAGTATAGGGAAGTGAAAAGAAATGCAATACTACAACGACGAATCAAATAATAGAATAAAGAGGGCTCGGTGTTTCCCCCTATACTTAGGATCAAGAAATCCTAAGTATAACGGACTGTACATAAAAGGAAAACCAAATAAAAGGATGTACAGGGTTTTCCTCCCCTATACTTAGGGCAAAATATCCCTAAGTATAGGCATCAAAACAAGGGCAAAAAGAATCAAAAGAATAATCAAAAGTCTGATACCTCTTATATTTAGGCTAAAGTACACCCTAAGGATAGCATAATCACAAGATGCAGATGGGGTGTTAGACTAAAGAATGAGATGATATAGACATCTGGATCTATACAAGGTGGAAAACAATGATAATCAGGCATGAGATGCAACTGATGTGAGTCAAAGACCACATCTCATGCAAAATGAATCGGGGCGATGTCAACGATCAGCGACTCATGATCTAGATATGATTTGAGGTGCTGACCATTAACACGAAAGGTGGACTCAGATGACATTTCAGATATATCGATACTACCATTATCATGCACCCTTCGTACCAGGTATGGTCCTTTCCATTTGCTCTGCAAATTTCCCTGGAAATAATCTAAGCCTGGAATCAAATTACCGTACTCTCTGATCTGGCTCAAACTGCTTTATGGCTAATATGATAATCATGCCATATCTTCACTCGCTCCTTATAATGTAGGCTATTCGAAAAGGTTGTGTCTCTAAGCTCCTCCAGGGCTGCCAATTCTGCCTTCCTTTGATCTCCTATACTCTCTTGGTACAATAATATATCAGTGACAACCCATAGTAACTTATGCTTGATCAGGTAAATGGTAGGGCTTGCCATAAATGAGACGAAAGGGAGATGTACCCAAAGAAGTCTTGAAGGAAGTCCGATATGACCAAAAGATCGAATCCAAAAGTTGTGACCAATCCTTTCAGTCTGGGTGAACTACCTTCTACAATATCATCTTGATCTCCCTATTCGATACCTCAGCAAGACCATTGGTCAAAGGGTGATATGGAGTGGTAACTCGATGGTCTATGATGAAATCTTTAGCAATGGCCTTTACCTTGTCATTGATAAAGAGAGACCCCCATCAGATGTCAATACTCTAGGCACCCTGAACTGTGAAATGATATCCTTCCTCAAAATTTTGCAAACAGTTTTGGAATCTACGGTTCGAGCCGGAATGGCCTCAACACAATGACTCATGTAATTCACAACCAATAGAATGTACTCGAATCCCTGACTCTTAGGGAATGGACCGATGAAATCGATGCCCCATGCATCAAAAACCTCACAGAAGTGAATGGGTTTCATCGACATCATATCACACTGTCCTCAAGTTACCATCCTCTGATAGTTAGTACACCTTTTCATGAATTCATCAGAATCCTTGAAGAGGGTAGGCCACCATAGGCCGGATTATAGCACTTTCTGTGTTGTTCTCCTCCCAGGGTGATGTCCTCCTGCCTCTGAAGGATATGGTTAGATCCTCAAGCGCATCATGGAAGCGTGAGCATCGTATCGAATACGACGAATAATGACTAGTCGCACTAGTTGTTCTATGCAGCGGAATTTAAAAAAATTTCATGCAACGAAACCACATGATCCAAGAACACTTCTCGGATCGTTTCGTCTAAACCACAATCAAGTAATAGGATTACCTCTTGAAGTGTGGTTGTGATCGAGTCTCTAAATGAAGAGACCTCCTATCTCAATTCCGATCCGATGGAGGAGACGCTTGCGAGCATGGGGATGAACCGCGTGCTTCTCGCAATCCATGTTGATGATCCAAGCGGTGGATCTCCTGATCTCGACACACGAGATCCGATGTCTTCTCCACGAGCGAAGCGCACCGAAGGAGACGGAGATCCACGAGCAAACGATTGGGCAGCATAACGATGACGTTGCGACGATGGAGAACCTCTCTAGGGCATCCATGGTGGACGTCCATGAGAGGGAGAGAGAGAGGGCTGACGTGTAGAGAGAAAGAGAGAGAGAGATGTGCTTCTAAAGCATTGTGTTGTGTAAAGAAGAGCAAAGAGATGCCTCTCCTTTTATAATATTTTGGGATCCATGGATCTCAATCCATGGGCAACACAAATCCAGTGGCTCTCATTGATTTGTGTTTCTTTCAATGGCTATGATTTTTGTTGTTAAAAACCAATAACAATTAATTTAATAAAAAATCAAATATATAATAAATATAATTTGATTTATATCAAATCAATCTCCATTGGAGAAATAGGAAGGAGGCAAGTCTCCTTCCATAAAGGGGGGAGGATGGCTATGAGTCCTATAAGGACTTGGTGATTGTCCCCTCTCCTTATTAGGAAGGGAGCCTCCTTTCTATATTACATGAGATTGCATTATCTCATGATTCTCTCCAATATTTGCCACAACTTTTGTTGCAAATTATTTCACAAAAAATAAATCCAATTTATTTTGTGAACATTGCAATCATGTCATTGGAAATTTGTGAATCACATTCACAACCCAAAATAAAATGTAAATTACATTTTCAATTTAATGTCCAATGTGAATCCAATTCACATTAACATTTAATTAACAAATGTAAATTACAAAAAGCTCTCTCTTATATATTATAAATCATATTTATAATATATATGACTAATATGGATATTGCTATCCATATTATTCATATTCATGTTAATTAAATCACATTTAATCATCTTGGATCTCTATTATCTTGTTCTCAAATAATACGAATAAAATTCACATTATTTTCATCTTTGATAATCAAATCACATTTAATTATCTAAGATAGCTCTCTTTATAATATGAATCGAATTCATATTAATCATTATAATTAAATCACATTTAATTATCCATTTTCTCAATGCTCGGATACTCATATCAACAATGAAATTATCCTGAACCCTTTCAAGGATAATGCGCTTTCTCCGCAAATACTTGGAGATAAGGACATGGCGATTGTATTGTTCCATGTGTAGTGACTTGGATGTTGAGGTCATATCTCAAATCCAGATCTCGGGCATCCCATAGATGCTTGATTAAAACAAGACCGCAAATCTAATCTTCTCGTTGCATCTGAATCACATTCAGATCAATGTCCAACATTTGGACCAAGATGAGATTACTTCTCTACTAAGAGGAGTCACTAAAATCCATACCCGTTTCATCACTCCCTAGGAATGGAAGCGTCATGGTTATACAATTGTTTATGATTTCATCACCCTCAGGTATTCTCAATACCTGTTTATCCTGCATACTGGAAGACTCAGAATAAACCCGAAGTATTGGATCAACTTTATACTATCTACTTCATGGTTTTATCAGTAAGTTTCTCATTCGATCATTGGGAGTCGGTATGGATCATATACTTTCCAAAAGCATATATCATACCTAGGTCTTGATCATATACTTTCCTAAAGTATATATTAAACAACCAAATTCAGTCAAGCTTCCAAAGCGAGACGACCATGCGCACGGAATTTGATTCTTCCCAATATCTCATGAGTGAGCTCATGTCTTCTAGTGAACCTGTATGATCCCTTTGAGAGATCGTATTACTCATATGCCCTTATATGCACACCAGTGCACCGGTGTATAAACCTTGGTTAGGTCATCAACCTATTGGTCTGCCAAATGTACATACTCAGACATATAGTAACACATCTGTCTCCAGTCAGAGGATGCGTGCCTGTATCGTGACAGCATACGATATAGGACTTTGGTTATCTCGATCTCGTTAAGTCAACTCTTTGACCTAACTAATCTGACACCTCCGAATCTCTATTCCTATGCAGAGGACCTGCATCAAGAGGTCGGTCAGATATCAGCCTAATTGAGAAAGGATTGCCATCTCCTACTCATGCTGGAGATCATCTCTTAACAATCATTTGATGGTGCTTGATAAGTCCTCAATCTAACTCTTTAAATACTCATCCAAGCACCAACCTCTATGATTCAATAGTTGAATCAACAGCTGTATGATTATCAAGATGGCCATGGTACATAACCCTAATTGTACTAAGGGACCTATTATGCAAATTATTCATTCTTCATTTCAGATCAGGGAATGATATTCGCAATAACATTTATTGCATAATGGCTCACCGTGGGCTCGCATGTCCAACAATCTCCCACTAGCCCAAAGAGCCATTAATGGGTTAATCATTTAAACCCGCACTCATGTGACAATCATAGGCTATTAAGAAAATAGCTAGGTAAGCTAATCAGTCACTCTGTTCCCGCGAGACTACGTAAAGTCCTTTTACGACACTTGCATATCCCCAGTAACAGTGCTCGCATCTAATGCGAATTTTGCATCTTATGCAAACAATCCTCAATCTTGTTAGCTACAGTGTCCTTAACAATTATCATAACCAGTATTTCCATAATCCTTATCAGAATACCCGTATTCCTGGAGATCACTATCTCTTAAGGTATCCACAGTTAAGACCTTTTAGATCTCTATCTATATAGTCTTAAGTTTTTGAAGATAAGACTTTGAGATCACTATCTCAAAAATCTTGTCATCAATGAAGATTTTGTTATTACTGCAATCAAGTATTTTATCTCCATAGTAGGATTAGCAACACTTTACTACTCCCACTGTAAGGCAGATATCTGGCTTTTATACACATCTAGCATACACTCAGCTTCTCGTAACTAATGCACAAGTACAAGTAGTTATAGCATTTACTTCCTCAACTCTTTGTGGTGCTTTCCCTTTAGATAGGTCAGTACCATATCTTAAGGGATGGAAGCCATTCTTGGAATTTTCCAAAAATGGAATATGTTCAAGGTGTACTACTATTATGACAATCCTAATACCCTCTTCTCTTTGCTTCCGAGCACCTTCAGTACTAATATCCAAGAGGTATCCTTGAGATCATATATCAAGTTATAGAAGAACCAGATAATAAAACACTTATTATTTTCCTTATATCATTTTAAATGATTAGGACATCATCTACATTTAGCACGATGAACACAAAGGCACTCCTACAAAGCTTCACATGGCTCATCAAGATTCTATCTAAAATCATAACATTTATAATTTTATAAAATCTTATGGTACAACTTCAAGAAGCTTATTTGAGTCCATAGATGGATTCCTTAGCTTGCACACCTTGCTTTCCTCGACCTTGAAGCCGTGGGTCTACTTCATATGAATATCCTCAGAGAGGTATTCATAGAGGAATGAGATCTTGACTTACATCTTGAAGATGCAATAGTCAAGTTGTGTATCTAAGGTTAGCAATATTCTGATGATTTTAAGCATGGTTACTAGAAAGCAAGTCTCATCGCAAGCGATGCCTTCCTTATTCATGTGTAGCTCATGGCTACGAAACATGCTTTGAAGGTCTCTACCTTCTCATCAAGTTCCCTCTTCTCCTGAAGATCTATTTACACCTTTACAGGTCTTACCCATATAGATGGATCCTCGAGGGTCCATATACAACACTTATATATGAAGTCTACATTAGACTTTTATTGCTAACATCCATCTATCCATCTACGATCTTCAGAAGCTTCATCACATGAAGTTCGATCATTGTCAGATTTCTCTAACACATGGAATCCATCCTCAAATTCTTTTGAAGAGGTATTAGTGTATCATCTTCAATTGTCCTTTTAGTTTCCAATTTCAGGAGACTCATTATCTTCTCAAGATTGAATGAGTTCCTACACTTCATTTTCATTTTGATTCTCAAGAGTCTCAATATCTAAGAATCACATTCTCAAAGATGAGATATTTTAAGAATCTCAAGGTCATAAAGTAGGTATCCAATACCATCCTTTATTTTCCTAATGAAACAGCACTCTCAAGTGCTAGATTCCAGCTTGCATGCATGGAATTAAAGATATATATTGTAGTCTCTACTACATATATACCTAGATACTAAGAGGAAATTATGCTAAAATTCATCATTGATCAAATCATGTTACACATGATCCAATTGTATCTCCCTATAACTCTATTGCGTTAGGGTGTGTTAGGAAGATTGAGATAGAAATGATATTTATATCTCCATAAGGTATTCTTTGAATTTAAACATGTACTTGCTACCTAGATTAGATCAAATTCATTTTATCTTCCTTCAAACTTTGATTCTAAACCAAAATAATGAAATCTTTGAACATTTCAAAGGTTTCTTAGGTGAAGAGAAGAAATCTCATATCATACATAATCATCAATAGATATCACATATTCATAATGTTTACTATGATATAGATGATCCGCATACATCAATATGTGTGAGATCCTAAATACCTTGACATCTTACACCTTTCCCAAGGAAGGGTGTATTGGACATTTTTACTTTTAAATACAATATTCACAAGTATGTAATATTTGAACCTTTAGACAGTCTAAGGTTTCATCTCTTACTAGTCTTATTGATCAATCAATAGACAAATGTCCAAGGCTTGATGCTAGATCATTGTCAAATGATCTTCATCCTCCTATTGATCTTAAGGTTTAATTTCAGTATTAGAAATTTCAATGAACCATTCATTAATTTTCTAATTTTTTATGGAGTCCACTTGATATTAGATTACTATCTGAAATATATCCATCATACCTCTTTATGATAGTTTTATCTCAGAGTTCATGTTTATTTCCAACATTTAGAAACAAACAATGAGTGTATTCTTATATCTAGGTCATAGAGACATTCTCTAAGACTAAGGGCTCTCCCACTGATATTAACAAGTCTATCAATCCAACAGAGATTGTTGCAACAATTGCATCAATATCCATGTGGATAACTATAAACCTTAAGATCAAATTTTCCAGTCTTCTAAAACATATGCAACCTATTGCAAGTGATGTTAGAAGATTGAGATACAATTATTAGACTTTATCTTATCAAATAAGAAAGTCAAAGTCAATGATTATATGTAGATTATTCTGATGCTCTATCTGAGTCCTTCACTAAGGATCCTAGATAATACATCGACTCATTGCAGTATTGGCATTCATCCAACTATCTGGATGCCATATGAAAGTCACAGAAGTAGGTCAACTCTTCGACTTTCCTTCTTACTCGGGTCTGGCCCATGCTTCCACTGCGCTCCCTTCATCTATAAATAACCATTGCTTAAGACGAAGGATCTCTTATATTAAATTCAAAAGAATTCAATGTAAGAGCATTCCAACATTTATGCATGCTTCATTAAATTCGTACAATATGAACATTATGAAGCTTCATGAATGACTAGAGTATAGACAGTAGAACGATGACACTTATCGTATCTACATCCATCTAAACTCTTGAAACATTGGTTCAGGTAGGTATTCAAACATTTTGAATACATCATCTCTTATAGAGCTACCATTCTGCATGATGCAGTGAACCATCTCATTCATGATAAATGTCAAGAGTACATATGTATGCCAGAATATCTTCATTGATTTTATAAGGATTATTTGACAATTACGATCATCATCGACATGTCACTTCCAAAGTACATTCGATGATATCAAGACTATAGAGACATACAAACCCTAGGGTTGTAGTCCTATTATCTATTTAATTGTCATTCCTCAATATTATGAGGAAACTTGCACATTGCAACCACATACATTATGTGTCCAATGCAAGTACAGTATCTGGATCATGAGTCCAATCCATGATATTTTACTGGTTAGCATTGAGTTTAACATTGAGTGGGTTTAATGAAGGATTATCTGAAATAAGAAATTTGCATAAATGTATATATATATACATATTTTACTTTGATTTAGGAATTTTTACATCAAAGTTGTCTTGCCTTGTCAACACTGAAAGTTCATTCCCTTCATCACTTTCAATGTAAGAGATATACTTTCCATTATATCTCAAGCAAGATCTGGGATCTCCTTCCTTATCTTTGTTGCATCCCAATAATATGAGAACCTACAACTCGGATAAAAAGAAGCGGGACACACATTCCGCCTTACAAGTCCAACTTGCATCTCCCAATTCGGTCTTTAACACCCGGGCCCACCACCCCTAAGGCGATGTTGACCCATCATTAATTGAACCAACCGTCAATAGGAATACAACTTGCTATGCGCAATCCAATATCGCCCCAATAATATGAGGACCCGATATTGGGGTCACTACGCATACGTCCTTACTCTTTAGAGAAGCGAAGCACCCGATCCATATGTGCTTGCATACAGGAGTTGTCACTTCAAACAGGCATCTCCCACATGCAATCCCTGGCGACGGAACCCTTTGCCTTGACGGGAGACCATGGATGTCGCTTATGTGATCCTCTACCTCATATTCAAAATTTAATTAATTATCATGAATCATATTCATATAATTAATTCTTCCAAAGAAATAACAACTCTATTCATAATAGAGTGTCTCAATTGGACATAATCAATTTAATCATATTAAATTAATTATCAGTCCAATTCAATCAACAAACTTGATTAATTTACTTGAATATATATATGGTAATATCTCAAAGTATGTATTAATTCGAATTTTAATAATAAGAAAATACACCTTGATTTTCTCTGGCATTATCGAGTCCCTACCCATTATCGTGGCCAATACCGATGAGAGTGGGACGGATCACATACGTTGCAACCCGCAACCCCAATGCTCTCCGACTAGACACCATATCCACCTCAGGAAAGGATAATGAAAAATATATCAATTTGTACTTGAGATGATCATCGATTATTCAACCGAAATTATACCATATAGTAATAATCAAAACATTTTTTATTATAAGGAAATTTGCTACACAAATTCCCAATCCTATTCAAGCATCAAGTTTGATGATTGTGTTTCCAATTATGATCTAGATCAAATCTAATCAACTAATTGGTTGAGGCCAAGTCAATTAAGTAAAAATCATCTTCTAATATTTAATAAATATTTTTTATAATTATTTCATGAAACTAACAATTAATTCACTAATTGACAATCACATGGTTCTTGATTAGGACTGTAATTTCAACAGTGACCCCTACTCACTAAAATTAACATATATCAATCAATTTAAATCCAAATTAGACAAACTTAATTTTTAAAGAATGCTAACTTGATTTAGGACAGAACCCAAGTGATGTTTCATGCATTTCGAGGCGGATCAAAATAGTTATTAACTCATTAATCATGTTAAGATTCACAGTTCCCGCAACAGTGCATACATGTTCATTAAAACAACTATATCTCGAGCAAACGGAATCCAGATTACGTAAACTCAGATCCTATGATTTCCTTATTTAATGGGGAACAAAATCTAATTATATTTTCGTGTTTAAACAATTTAAACAGTGCCGAAAATAATCTCAAAACAGAGATGCGAAAATGAAATGCAAGAAAACTTTCGCAAACCCTAACGAACCCAAGTCGTCCTCGATTTATGGATCGTATACAAAACCACCGACCTAAGGCTATGATACCACTTGAAGGATATGGTTAGATCCTCAAGCACATCATGGAAGCGTGAGCGTCGTATCAAATACGACGAATAATGACTAGTCACACTAGTTGTTCTATGCAGCGAATTTAAAAAAATTTCATGCGATGAAACCACATGATCCAAGAACACTTCTCAGATCGTTTCGTCTAAACCACAATCACGTAATAGGATTAACTCTTGAAGTGTGGTTGCGATCGAGTCTCTAAACGAAGAGACCTCCTGTCTCAAGTCCGATCCAACGGAGGAGACGCTTGCAAGCATGGGGATGAACCGTGTGCTTCTCGCAATCCATGTTGATGATCCAAGTGGTGGATCTTCTGATCTCGATACATGAGATCCGGCGTATTCTCCACGAGCGAGGTGCACCGAAGGAGATAGAGATCCACGAGCAAACGATCGGGCAACATAAGGACGACACTGCGGCGATGGAGAACCTCTCTAGGGCATCCATGGTGGACGACCATGAGAGGGAGAGAGAGGGCTAACGTGCAGAGGGAAAGAGAGAGAGAGATGTGCTTCTAAAGCATTGTGTTGTGTAAAGAAGAGAAAAGGGGTGCCTCTCCTTTTATAATATTTTCGGATCCATCGATCTCAATCCATGGGCAACACAAATCCAATGGCTCTCATTGATTTGTGTTTCTTTCAATGTCTATGATTTTTTTTGGTAAAAACCAACAACAATTAATTTAATAAAAAATCAAATATACAATAAATATAATTTGATTTATATCAAATCAATCTCCATTGGAGAAATAGGATGGAGGCAAGCCTCCTTCCATAAAGGGGGGAGGACGGCTATGAGTCTTATAAGGACTTGGTGGCCGTCCCCTCTCCTTATTAGGAAGGGAGCCTCCTTTATATCTTACATGAGATTGCATTATCTCATGATTCTCTCCAATATTTGCAACAACTTTTGTTGCAAATTATTTCCAAAAAAATAAATCCAATATATTTTGTGAACATTGCAATCATGCCATTGGAAATTTGTGAATCACATTCACAACCCAAAATAAAATGTAAATTACATTTTCAATTTAATGTCCAATGTGAATCCAATTCACATTAACATTTAATTAATAAATGTAAATTACAAATAGCTCTCTCTTATATATTATAAATCATATTTACAATATATATGACTAATATGGATATTGCTATCCATATTATTCATATCCATGTTAGTTAAATCACATTTAATCATCTTGGATCTCTATTCTCTTATTCTCAAATAATATGAATCACATTCACATTATTTTCATCTTTGATAATCGAATCACATTTAATTATCTAAGATAGCTCTCTTTATAATGAATCGAATTCATGGTAATCATGATAATTAAATCACATTTAATTATCCATTTTCTCAATGCTGGGATACTCATATCAACAATGAAATTGTCCTGAACCCTTTCAAGGATAATGTGCTTTCTCTGCAAATACTTGGAGATAAGGACAGGGTGATTGTATTGTTCCATGTATAGTGACTTGGATGTTGAGATCATATCTCAAATCCAGATCTCGGGCCTCCCATAGATGCTTGATTAAATCAAGACCGCAAATCTAATCTTCTCATTGCATCTGAATCACATTCAGATCAATGTCCAACATTTGGACCAAGATTAGATTACTTCTCTACTGAGAGGAGTCACTAAAATCCAGACCCATTTCATCACTCCCTAGGAACGGAAGCATCGTGGTTATACAATCGTTTATGATCACATCACCCTCAGGTATTCCCAATACCTGTACATCGTGCATACTGGAAGACTCGGAATAAACCCGAAGTATTTGATCAACTTTATATTGTCTACTTCATGGTTTTATCAGTAAGTTTCTCATTCGATCATTGGGAGTCGGCATCGATCATATACTTTCCAAAAGAATATATCATACCTAGGTCTTGATCATATACTTTCAAAAGCGAGAAGACCGTACGCACGAAATTTGATTCTTCCCAATATCTCATGAGTGAGATCATGTCTTCCGGCTCAGTAATTGAACCTGTATGATCCCTTTGAGAGATCGTATTACTCATATGCCCTTATATGCACACCAACGCGCCGATGTATAGACCTTGTAGGTCATCAACCTATTGGTCTGCCAAATGTACATACTCAGACATATAGTAACACATCTATCTCCGGTCAGAGGTTGCGTGCCTGTATCGTGACAACATACGATATAGGACTTTGGTTATCTCGATCTCATTAAGTCAACTCTTTGACCTAACTAATCTGACACCTCCGAATCTCTATTCCTATGTAGAGGACCTGCATCAAGAGGTCGGTCAGATATCAACCTAATTGAGAAAGGATTGCCATCTCCTACTCAGGCTGGAGATCATCTCTTAACAATCATTTGACGATGCTTGATGAGTCCTCAATCTAACTCTTTAGATATTCATCCAGGCACCAGCCTCTATGATTTAATAGTTGAATCAACAGCTGTATGATTATCAAGATGGCCATGGTACATAATCCTAATTGTACTAAGGGACTTATTATGCAAATTATTCATTCTTCATTTCAGATCAAGGAATGATATTCGCAATAACATTTATTGCATAATGGCTCGCCGTGGGTTTGCATGTCCAACAACCTCAAGCTTATTACAGTATGTGCGGACGCTATGGTGCTCCTCCTGAGGAATGCACTGATGCCTGATGCTATCCCCTCCTTCATGGTAGAGGATGTGATCCTTGTTGGAAATGCGAGCCCACGGCGAGCCACTATGCAATAAATGTTATTGCAATTCACTCCTTGATCTGAAATGAAGAATACATAATTTGCATAATACGTCCCTTAGTACAATTAGGGTTATGTACCATGGCCATCTTGATGATCATACAGCTGTTGATTCAACTATTGAATCATAGAGGCTGGTGCTTGGATGAATATCTAAAGAGTTAGATTGAGGACTCATCAAGCACCGTCAGATGATTGTTATTCTCCAGCCTGAGTAGGAGATGGCAATCCTTATCTTTGAAGGCTGATATCTGACCGACCTCTTGATGCAGGTCCTCTGTATAGGAATAGAGATTCGGAGGTGTCAGATTAGTTAGGTCAAAGAGTTGACTTAACGAGATCGAGATAACCAAAGTCCTATATCGTATGCTGTCATGATATAGGAACGCATCCTCTGACCGGAGACAGATGTGTTGCTATATGTCTAAGTATGTACATTTGGCAGACCAATAGGTTGATGACCTAATCAAGGTCTACACACCGGCGCGCTGGTGTGCATATAAGGCCATATGAGTAATACGATCTCTCAAAGGGATCATAAAGGTTCAGTATTGAACCGGAAGACATGAGCTCACTCATGAGATATTGGGAAGAATCAAATTCCGTGCGCACGGTTATCTCGCTTTGGAAGCTTGACTGAATTTGTAGGTTTGATATATACTTTTTGGAAAGTATATGATCAAGACCAAGGTATGATATACGCTTTTGGAAAGTGTATGATTGATACCAACTCCTAATGATCGAATGAGAAACTTATTGACAAAACCATGAAGTAGACAGTATAAAGTTGATCCAATACTTCGGGTTTAGTCTGAGTCTTCCAGTATGCAGGATGTACAGGTATTGGGAATACCTGAGGGTGATGTGATCATAAACGATTGTATAACCATGACGCTTCCATTCCTAGGGAATGATGAAACGGGTCTGGATTTTAGTGACTCCTCTCAGTAGAGAAGTAATCTGATCTTGGTCCAAGTGTTGGACATTGATCTGAATGTGATTCAGATGCAATAAGAAGATTAGATTTACGGTCTTGATTTAATCAAGCATCTATGGGAGGCCCGCGATCTGGATTTGAGATATGATCTCAATATCCATGTCATTATACGTGGAACAATACAATCGCCCTGTCCTTATCTCCAAGTATTCGCGGAGAAAGCGAATTATCCTTGAAAGAGTTCATGGATAATTCTATTGTTGATATATGTATCCGAGCATTGAGAATATGGATAATTAAATGTGATTTAATTATCATGATTAATATGAATTTGAATCATATTATAAAGAGAGATATCTTAGATAATTAAATGTGATTTGATTATCAAAGATGTAAGTAATATGAATATGATTCATATTATTTGGACACAAGAGAATAGAGATCCAAAATGATTAAATGTGATTTAATCATCATGGATATGAATAATGTGGATAGCAATATCCATATTAATCAAATATATTATAAATGTGATTTATAATATATAAGAGAGAGATGTTTGTAATTTACATTTGTTAATTAAATGTTAATGTGAATTGGATTCACATTGGACATTAAATTGAAAATGTAATTTACATTTTGTTTTGGGTTGTGAATGTGATTCACAAATTTTCAATGGCATGACTGCAATGTTCACAAAATAAATTGGATTTATTTTGGTGAAATAATTTGTAACAAATGTTGTTGCAAATATTGGAGAGAATCATGAGATAATGTAATCTCATGTAATAGGAAAAAGGAAGCTCCCTTCCTAATGAGGAGAGGGGACGGCCACAATTCCATAAGGAATGTGGTGGCCGTCCACCCTCCTTATGGAAGGAGGCTTGCCTCCTTTCCTATCTCTCCAATGGAGATTGATTTGATATAAATCAAATTATATTTAATATATATTTGATTTTTATTAAATTAATTGTTGTTGTGTTTTTAGCAACAAATCATGACCATTGAAAGAAACACAAATTAATGTGGACCATTGGATTTGTGTTGACACATGGATTGAGATCCATGGATCCCAAAACCCTATAAAAGGAGAGGCACCCCATTGCTCTTCTTAGCACATAAGTGAGACAACAAGTCTCTCTCTCTCTCTCTCTCTCTCTCTCTCTCTTTCTTTCTCTTTCTCTCCCTCTCATGGTCGTCCACCATGGATGCCCTAGAGAGGCTCTCCATCGTCGTAGCACCGTCGTTATGCTGCCCGATGTTTTGCTCGTGGAACTCCGTCTACTACGGCATGCCTTGATCGTGAAGAAGACGTCGGATCTCGTGTGTCGAGATCAGGAGATCCACCGCTTGGATCATCAACATGGATTGCGAGAAGCACGCGGTTCATCCCCGCGCTCGCAAGCGTCTCCTCCGACGGATCGGACTTGAGACAGGAGGTCTTTTCGTTTAGAGACTTGATCGCAACCACGCTTCAAGAGGTAAACCTAATACTTGTTTGTGGTTTAGACGAAACGATCCGAGAAGTGTTCTTGGATCATGTGGTTTCGTCACATGAAAATTTTTTAATTTCCGCTGCATAGAACAACTAGTGCGACTAGTCGTTCTTCGTCGTATTCGATACGACGATCACGCTTCCGTGATGCGCTTGAGGATTTCACCATATCCTTCAAGTGGTATCAGAGCCTTAGGTCGGTGGTTTTGGATACGATCCATAAACCGAGGACGACTTGGGTTCATTAGGGTTTGCGAAAGTTTTTTTGCATTTCATTTTCGCATCTCTGTTTTGATACTATTTTCGGCACTGTTTAAATTGTTTAAACTCGAAAATAATATTTTAATTTTATTCCCCATTAAATAAGGAAACCGTAGGATCTGAGTTTGCGTGATTTCGATTCCGTTTGCTCTAATATGCTCATTTTAGTGAACATGTATCCACTGTTTCGGGGACTACGGATCATGACGTAATTAAGATGTTAATTGCGGATTTGAAACGCCTTGAAATGCGTACAAATCACTTGGATTCTGTTGTAAATCAAGTTAGCAAACTTTAGAAATTTATTTTGCTTAATTTGGATTTAAATTGATTGAGATATGGTATTTTTAGTAAGTGAGGGTCACTGCTGAAAATACTTTCCTAATCAAGAACCTAGTGATTGTCATTTAATTAATTAGTGAAATTAAATTGTTTAATTTCCTGGAATAATTATGCATAAATATTTATGAAATATTTGATGATAACTATGTCCTTAAATGACTTTGCCCTAACCAACAAATGATTAGATGTGATCTAGATCAAGATTGGTTACATGATCTACATGATCAACATTCCAACAAACATGTTGCTTGAATAGGACTTGGGATTTGTTTAACAAATCTCATTATAATGTTAATAAAAATTGTTTTGATTATTACTATATGGTATAATTTCGGTTGAAGAACCGATGATCATCTCAAGTACAAAATGATCTATTTTGCATTATCCTTTCCCAAGGTGGATATGGTATCTAGTCGGAGAGCATTGGGGTTGCGGGTTGCAACGTATGTGGTCCGTCCCACTCTCGTCGGTACTGGCCATGACAGCGGGTAGGGTTAGTATAATGCTTAAGAAATCATGATGTATTTCTAATTATTAAAAACGAAATAATACGTATTTGAGATAATACCATAATTCAATTAACTATTAAAATGTTTGTTGGATATTAATTGGATCATTAATTTAATATGATTAGATTAATTGGAATCCAATTAAAATTAAAACACTCTATTATGAATAGAGATGTTATTTCCCTTGGAAGAATTAATCATAATGAATATGATTCATAATGATTAATTAGAATTTGAATATGATATGGAGGATCACATAAGTGACATCCATGGTCTCCCGTCAAGGCGAAGAGTTTCGTCGCCAGGGATTGTATGTAGGAGACACCTGTCTGAAGTGACAGCTCCTATATGAAAGCGCATCTGGATCGGGCTCTTTGCTTCTCGAAAGAGTAAGGCCGTATACGTAGTGACCCCAATATCGGATCCTCATATTATTGGGGCGATATTGGATTGCGTATAGCGAGTACTATTCCTGTTCACGGTTGGTTCAATTAACGACGGGTCAACATCGCCTTAGGGGTGGTGGGCCCGGGTGTTAAAGACCGAATTGGGAGATGCAAGTTAGACTTGCAAAGCGGAATGTGTTCCCGCTTCTTTTTATCCGAGTTGTAGGTTCTCATATTATTGGGATGCAATAAAGATAAGGAAGGAGATCCCATATCTTGTTGAGATATAATGGTAAGTATATCTCTTACATTGAAAGTGATTAAGGGAATGAACTTTCAGTGTTGACAAGACAAGACAACTTTGATATAAAAAATCCTAAATCAAAGTAAAATATATATATATATATTTATGCAAATTTCTTATTTCAGATAATCCTTCATTAAAACCCACTCAATGATATACTCAATAATAACCATTAAAATATCATGGATTGGACTCATGATCCAGATATTGTACTTGCAATTGGACACATAATGTATGTGGTTGCAATGTGCAAGTTTCCTCATAATATTGAGGAATGACAATTAAATAGATAATAGGACTACAACCCTAGGGTTTGTATGTCTCTATAGTCTTGATCTCTCATCGGATGTACTTTGGAAGTGACATGTCGATGATGATCGCAATTGTCAAATAATCCTTATAAAATTAATGAAGATATTCTTGCATACATATGTGCTCTTGACATTTAACATGAATGAGATGGTTCACTGCATCACGCAGAATGGTGGCTCTATAAGAGATGATGTATTCAAATTGTTTGAGTACCTACCTGAACCTATGTTTTAAGAGTTTAGATGGATGTAGATGATGAGTGTCATCATTCTACTATCTATACTCTCGTCATTCATGAAGCTTCATAATATTCATACTATATGAATTTAATGAAGCATGTATAAATGTTGAAATGCTCTTACATAAGAAATCCTTAGTCTTAAGCAATGGTTGCTTATAGATAAAGGGAGCACAGTGGAAGCATGGGTTGGACCCGAGTAAGAAGTATGATCAAAGCGTTGACTGTACATCTATGACTTCCATATGTCATCCGAAGAGTTGGATGAATGCCAATACTGCAATAAGTTGATGTGTTGATAGTATGACTATCAAGTCTATCTATAATCCTTAGAGAAGGACTCGGATGGAGCATCAGATTAATCTACATAAATCATTGATATTGACTTGCTTATTAAATAAGATAAAGTCAAATAATTGTATCTCAATCTTCTGATGACATTTGCAATAGGTTGCATATGTTTTAGAAGACTGGAAAATTTGATCTTAAAGGTTTATAGTTATCCACATGGATATTGATGCAATTGTTGCAACAATCTCTGTTGGATTGATAGACTTGTTAATTTCAGTGGGAGAGCCCTTAGTCTTAGAGAATGTCTCTATGACCTAGATATAAGAATACACTCATTGTTTGTTTCTAAATGTTGGAAATAAACATGAATTCTGAGGTAGAACTATCATAAAGAGTTATGATGGAGATATTCAGATAGTAATCTAAAATCTAGTGGACTCCAGTAAATTAAAAAATTGATGAATGGCTCATTAACATTTCTAAATGCTGAAATTAAAACTTAAGATCAATATGAGGATGAAGATCATTTGACAATGATCTAGCATCAAGCTTTGGACATTTGTTTATTGATTTGATCAATAGACTAGTAAGAGATGAAACTTTAGAATGTCTAAAATTTCAAAACTTACATACTTATGAATATTGTATTCAAAGTAAAATGTCCAATACACCCTTCTTAGAGAAAGGTGTAAGATGCCAAGGTATTCAGGATCTCATGCATATTGATGTATGTAGATCATCTATATCATAGTAAACATTATGGATATGTGATATCTGTTGATGATTATGTATGATATGAGATTTCTTCTCTTCACCTAAGAAACCTTTGAAATGTTCAAAGATTTCATTATTTTTGGTTTAGAACCAAAGTTTGAAGGAAGATAAAATGAATTTGATCTAATCTAGGTAGCAAGTACCTGCTAGATAAATTCAAAGAATACCTTATAGAGATATGAATATCACTTCTATCTCAATCCTCCTAACACACCTTAACTCAATAGAGTTATAGGGAGATACATTTGGATCATGTGTGACATGATCTTATCAATGATGAATTTTAGCATAATTATCCCTTAGTTTCTAGGTATATATATGTGTAGTAGAGACTACAATGTATATCCTTAAAAAGGTTTCATGCATGAAGGAATCTAGCACTTGAGAGTGTTGCTTCATTAGGAAAATAAATGATGGTATTGGATACCTACTTTATGACCTTGAGATTCTTAAAGTATCTCATCTCTAAAAATGAGATTCTTAGAGGTAGAGACTCTTAAGAATCAAGATGAAAAATGACGTATAGGAACTCATTTAATCTTGAGAAGATAATGAGGCTCCTGAAATTGGAAACTAAGAGGACAATTAAAAATGAAACACTAATACCTCTTCAAATGAGTTTGAGGATAGATTCCATGTGTCAGAGAAATCTGACAATGATTGAACTTCATGTGATGAAGCTTCTGAAGATCATAGCATGGATAGATGGATGTTAGCAATAAAAGTCTAATGTAGACTTCATATGCAAGTGTTGTATATGGACCCTCGTGGATCCACCTATATGGGTAAAACCTGTAAAGGTGTAAATGGATCTTCAAGAGAAAGGGAACCTGATGAGAAGGTAGAGACCTTCAAAGCACGGTTCGTAGCCATGAGCCACACACCGGAAGAGAAGACATTGCTTGCAAATGAGACTTGCTCTTCGGTGACCATGCTTAAAATCGTCAGAATATTGCTAACCTTAGCTACACAACTTGACTATTGCATCTTCAAGATGTAAGTAAATATTTCATTCCTCTACGAATACCTCTTTGAGGATATTCACATGAAGTAGCCCCAGGGCTTCATGGTTGAGGGAAGCAAGGTGTGCAAACTAAGGAATCCATCTATGGACTCAAATAAGCTTCTTGAAGTTGGACAATAAGATTTGATAGAATTATAAATGTTATGATTTCGTATAGAATCTTGATGAGCCATGTGAAGCTTAGTGGGAGTGCCTTTGTGTTCATCGTGCTAAATGTAGATAAAATCCTAATCATTTGGAATGTTATAAGGATGATAATAAGTGTTTTATAGACTGGCTATTCCATATCCTGAAATATGATTTCAAAGATACCTCTTAGATCTTAGTTCTGAAATTGTTCAGGAGCAAAGAGAAGAGGGTATTGGGACTGTCATATTAGTAGTACACCTTGGACATCTTCCATTTTATGGAAAATTCCAAGAAAGGCTTCCATCTCTTAAGACATGGTACTGACCTATCTAAAGGGATAGCACATCAAAGAGTTGAGGAAGTAAATGCTACAGCTACTTGCACTTGTGCATTAGTTACGAGAAGCTGAGTGTATGCTAGATGTGCAAAAAGAGCCAGATGTCTGCCATACAGTGGGAGTAGTAATCTGTTACTAGTCCTACTCTGGAAATAAAACACTTAGTTGCAGTAATAACAATATCTTCAAAGATGATGAAACTTAGAGATAGTGATCTCAAAGTCTTATATTCAAAAATTTAAGACCATGAAGATAGTGATCTATAAGGGTCTTAACTTTAGATACCTTAGGAGATAGAGATCTCCGGGAATGAAGGTATTCTAATAAGGATTATGGGAATACTGGTTATAATAATTAATCGAGCTAAAGTGTCAAGGACACTATGACAAAATTGAGTATTGGTTGCATAAGATGCAACATTCGCATTGGATGCGAACACTGTTACTGGGGATATACAAGTGCCGTAAAAGGACTTGGCGTAGTCTCTTGGGAACAGAGTGACTGATCAGCTTACATAGCTATTTTCTAAATAGCCTATGATTGTCACATGAGTCTGGGTATAAATGATTAGCCCATGGCTCTTTGGGCTAGTGGGAGATTGTTGGAAATGCGAGCCCACGGCGAGCCACTATGCAATAAATGTTATTGCAATTCACTCCTTAATCTGAAATGAAGAATACATATTTTGCATAATAGGTCCCTTAGTACAATTAGGGTTATGTACCATGGCCATCTTGATGATCATATAGCTGTT
This sequence comes from Ottelia alismoides, assembly GCA_037367405.1. Taxonomy (NCBI): domain Eukaryota; kingdom Viridiplantae; phylum Streptophyta; class Magnoliopsida; order Alismatales; family Hydrocharitaceae; genus Ottelia; species Ottelia alismoides. Next base: position 102,158 of record JAZKJV010011862.1, read on the forward strand.
GATTCAACTATTGAATCATAGAGACTGGTGCTTGGATGAATATCTAAAGAGTTAGATTGAGGACTCATCAAGCACCGTCAGATGATTGTTAAGAGATGATCTCCAGCCTGAGTAGGAGATGGCAATCCTTATCTTTGAATGCAGATATCTGACCGACCTCTTGATGCAGGTCCTCTGCATAGGAATAGAGATTCGGAGGTGTCAGATTAGTTAGGTCAAAGAGTTGACTTAACGAGATCGAGATAACCAAAGTCCTATATCGTATGCTGTCATGATATAGGCACGCATCCTCTGACCGGAGATAGATGTGTTGCTATATGTCTAAGTATGTACATTTGGCAGACCAATAGGTTGATGACCTAATCAAGGTCTACACACCGACGCGTTGGTGTGCATATAAGGGCATATGAGTAATACGATCTCTCAAAGGGATCATACAGGTTCAGTTACTGAACCGGAAGACATGAGCTCACTCATGAGATATTGGGAAGAATCAAATTCCGTGCGCACGGTTGTCTCGCTTTGGAAGCTTGACTGAATTTGTAGGTTTGATATATACTTTTTGGAAAGTATATGATTAAGACCAAGGTATGATATACGCTTTTGGAAAGTGTATGATTGATACCAACTCCCAATGATCGAATGAGAAACTTATTGACAAAACAATGAAGTAGACAGTATAAAGTTGATCCAATACTTTGGGTTTAGTCCGAGTCTTCCAGTATGCAGGATGTACAGGTATTGGGAATACTTGAGGGTGATGTGATCATAAACGATTGTATAACCGTGACGCTTCCATTCCTAGGGAGTGATGAAACGGGTCTGGATTTTAGTGACTCCTCTCAGTAAAGAAGTAATCTGATCTTGGTCCAAGTGTTGGACATTGATCTGAATGTGATTCAGATGCAATAAGAAGATTAGATTTACGGTCTTGATTTAATCAAGCATCTATGAGAGGCCCGCGATCTGGATTTGAGATATGATCTCAATATCCATGTCACTATACGTGGAACAATACAATCGCCCTGTCCTTATCTCCAAGTATTCGCGGAGAAAGCGCATTATCCTTGAAAGAGTTCATGGATAATTCTATTGTTGATATATGTATCCGAGCATTGAGAATATGGATAACTAAATGTGATTTAATTATCATGATTAATATGAATTTGATTCATATTATAAAGAGAGATATCTTAGATAATTAAATGTGATTTGATTATCAAAGATGTAAGTAATATGAATATGATTCATATTATTTGGACACAAGAGAATAGAGATCCAAAATGATTAAATGTGATTTAATCATCATGGATATGAATAATGTGGATAGCAATATCCATATTAATCAAATATATTATAAATGTGATTTATAATATATAAGAGAGAGATGTTTGTAATTTACATTTGTTAATTAAATGTTAATGTGAATTGGATTCACATTGGACATTAAATTGAAAATGTAATTTACATTTTGTTTTGGGTTGTGAATGTGATTCAAAAATTTTCAATGGCATGACTGCAATGTTCACAAAATAAATTGGATTTATTTTTGTAAAATAATTTGTAACAAATGTTGTTGCAAATATTGGAGAGAATCATGAGATAATGTAATCTCATGTAATAGGAAAAAGGAAGCTCCCTTCCTAATGAGGAGAGGGGACGGCCACAATTCCATAAGGAATGTGGTGGCCGTCCACCCTCCTTATGGAAGGAGGCTTGCCTCCTTTCCTATCTCTCCAATGGAGATTGATTTGATATAAATCAAATTATATTTAATATATATTTGATTTTTATTAAATTAATTGTTGTTGTGTTTTTAGCAACAAATCATGACCATTAAAAGAAACACAAATTAATGTGGACCATTGGATTTGTGTTGACACATGGATTGAGATCCATGGATCCCAAAACCCTATAAAAGGAGAGGCACCCCATTGCTCTTCTTAGCACATAAGTGAGACAACAAGTCTCTCTCTCTCTCTTTCTTTCTCTTTCTCTCCCTCTCATGGTCATCCACCATGGATGCCCTAGAGAGGCTCTCCATCGCCGCAGCACCGTCGTTATGCTGCCCGATGTTTTGCTCGTGGAACTCCGTCTACTTCGGCATGCCTTGCTCGTGAAGAAGACGTCGGATCTCGTGTGTCGAGATCAGGAGATCCACCGCTTGGATCATCAACATGGATTGCGAGAAGCACGCGGTTCATCCCCACGCTCGCAAGCGTCTCCTCCGACGGATCGGACTTGAGACAGGAGGTCTTTTCGTTTAGAGACTTGATCGCAACCACGCTTCAAGAGGTAAACCTAATACTTGTTTGTGGTTTAGACGAAACGATCCGAGAAGTGTTCTTGGATCATGTGGTTTCGTCACATGAAAATATTTTAATTTCCGCTGCATAGAACAACTAGTGCGACTAGTCGTTCTTCGTCGTATTCGATACGACGATCACGCTTCTGTGATGCGCTTGAGGATTTCACCATATCCTTCAATCCTCCCAATGGTAAGACTTGGCCATTGCAAGGAAGATATCAAGTCGTTGCTTGGGCCAACCTTGTGGAACTTTCTTGGCAACAAGATAGTTCACAATGTCGGTGCATCATGGGAGCGAGGCGATAGCAAGGATCACATCACTTGGGAAGGTCTTAGAAATGGGATCAGTCTGCTCAGATTCCTCAAGATTCTCTAATCGGGAGAGATGATCTGCCACCACATTCTTGACCCTAGGTTTATCCTTAATCTCAATATCGAACTCCTGGAGTAGAAGGACCCATCTAGTTAGTCTTGCTTTGGCTTCCTTCTTAGCCATGAGGTACATGATGGTGGTATGATCAGTAAAGATAGTCACTTTGGATCCAAGAATATATGATCTGAATTTGTCTAAGGTAAAGACTACGACTAGCATCTCTTTCTCCGTGACAATGAGGTTCCACTTAGCAGCATGTAATGTACGGCTAGCGTAGTGAATGGAAAAAAGGTACTCCATCCCTCCTCTGTCCTATCACGGCCTCTACGGCAAAATCGGAGGCATCCATCATGATCTCGAAGGGGAGAGACCAATCAGGCGGTTGGAAGACAGGAGCCTCAACAATTAGATTTTTGAGAGTCTCAACTGACACAAGACACTTATCACCTATAATGAACTCGGTGTCTTTTATCAACAAATCAATCAATGGTCGGGCAATCCTATTGAAGTCATGAATGAAGCATCGGTAGAAGCCGATATGCCCCAGAAAAGATCGTAACTTTCGTAGATTGGATGGTGGATTGAGTTTCCTAATGATATCCACCTTGGCTAGATCCACCTCCGTGCCCCTGTTGGAGACGATATGACCAAGCACCGTCCCTTGAGTTACCATGAAATGATTCTTCTCTCAGGATAAAACAAGATGAACCTTAATACAACGTTGAAGGACACGGTCTAGGCAGTCAAGACAAGCATCAAACCCATCGCCATAGATCTAAAAGTCATCCATGAAGACCTCTAAATAGTCACCCACCATATCCGAAAAAATGGATACATGCAACATGGGAATGTCGTCGGGGTGTTACATAGATCAAAGGGCATCAATTTAAAAGCATAAGTCCAAAACAGATAGGTGAATGTCGTCTTGTCTCGGTCTTCTAGTGCAATGGCCACCTAGTTGTAGCCGGAGTACCGGTCAAGAAAGCAGTAATGGCACTTCCCAGCTAGCCTCTCTATAATCTGATCAATAAAAGGCAGCGAGAATGATCCTTCTTGGTGGCCTAGTTCAATCATCTGTAGTCCACATAGACCCTCCAAGAAGTGGGTATCCGGGTGATGAATCTGCGATTCATCACTCTAAAAGTTGAAAATAGAGCTTTGTTCCCGAGAAATTAGAGGCATATTTCTACTTATATTGTATAATTAGCATTCATGCATGCATTGATAACATTTGCATTTTAGTATTCATATCTTGTACATAATGACCGTTTTACCCCTGTATTTTATCTTCTTATTAAAAATCTAAAAAAAAATTAGATTAAGTTGTAAATATTCTTTTCATATTTTATCTAACCTTATTTTAATTTTTCTCATTTAAAAATGACAAAAAAATTGCAAAAGATAAAATGCGGTATTTTATATCTATAAGGTACCACCCAAAAATACATTTTTGCACAGATGATTTCATTTAATTTTCGGCCCTTCACGAAAGTTGCAGATCTCGTTTGCTATCTCTTATCCAGACTCACTCACAACTGTAGTGATGCCCGTTTTCTTAGGCACCACATGTAATGGACTAACCCACTTGGATCAGAGATGGGGTAGATAAAATTAGCACTCCACCATTTCGAAATCTCCTTCATGACTACCTCTCGAAGATTTAAGGTTAGTCGTCTCTAGAACTCACACGATGGCTAAGCATCCTCTTCGAGATAGATATGGTTAGAGCACAGGGCCGGACTTATCCCCTAGAGATCTGCTACACTCTGTCCTATTACCTTGCGGTTCTTTTCAAGAACCTCCATTAAATGAGATTCTTGCTCTCCAGTCAAATATGATGAGATAATGACTGGGTACATATCATGCTCACCCGTAAGGAACCTATACTTCAACGACTGCAGCAAAGGCTTCAATTCTGAATAACTGGACGCTGGCAATTCTGGCTTCTGAAATGTATGAGTGAATGCAACCAAATCTGCATGTGAAACCTCTCACTGATCATGCAAAACTGGTGAAGACGACCCTGTTGGTGTATCAGTACTCGGTGTAGGCATGGTCTCCACCCTACCTGCTGGCACTGTGGAAATCAGACAAGGTACTAAATCATCAAACTCTGCCCAATCTATGTCTGAATCCGAGGAATCTGAATTAAAATCACAAGAAATATACTCTGCCTCGCTATCCAGAATATTGTTTGTACCCTCGATTGTGTCCTCTGCCAAGAGTGTGCTCTCCAAGCTCTCCTCTGCTCGAATCGGTGAGTCTACAGTCTCTGAAGGTGAAAGGAAGGCTCGTGAAACAGGATCGGACCAAGAAGCTTCATCATCAGTGATCACAAAGTTGCACTCCTGGTGGATGTCTTGTGCTGCCTCTATCATCTACTCTGAATCGCTGTGCTGCTATGAGTAAACTGAATCTCATGTTCTAGTCTTGTCGATCATCTCTATTTGTATACTCTTGCCCTCATCGCGAAACTATACCTTCCCACTATCATGGTCGGACACCGCCTTGGCTGTGGCCAAGAATGGACATCCTAAAATGATGTGGGTATAGGTCACAAACTCAAGGATCTTCATGTCCAACACAACAAAGTCCACAAGGAATTTCAGGCCCTGAATTGTGATGACCATGCCCTTCAACAACCCCTTTGACCTCTTGGCAGATCTATCAGAAAACTGAAGGATTGTCCTGCTCTGTTGAAGAGGGCCAAACTCGAATTGGTCAAGTAAGGCTTGCAGAAGAAGGTTGATGGAAGAGTTGCTATCTAATAGAGTCCGATCAAATATCTTCTCATGAATATGACATCTGACATAAGGAGCTCCTGCATCTGGCCTCTTGGTTGGCAGACGATTCTAGATAGCGAAGCAGGTGGTACGAGTGAGCGCATGGATCTCTGCATTATGGTTCCTCTTCTTCCTATGGATCATGGTCTTCTCTCTCAGGTTCGTCTGGAAGAGGGGAATGTGCTCATTTGCTTCTTGTAGTGTAAGATGAATCTGAAATCTATCGATTATCTACTGGCTGAACTCTAACTGATGGTTCCTTTTTTTATTTTCTTTTTTATTAGCCAAGCAGAGAACTTGAGGGAAGGGGATGGCTGGGTTCTCCTCAGATAGATGGTTATGAATGGGTCTCTGCCACTGAGAAGAAATGGAATCCATACAAGTACCACCATGCATTACATATGGACTCGAAGATGAGAACCCTTTCCTTTATTATTTTTTGGTATTTTTCATATTATCCCATGGTACAGAAATTGGAGAAAATACTACTAGAATAGAAGGGGTGGCCTCAATACCACCCACAACATCATGAACTGCGGCATCAACACTGCACTCTAGCACAACATCTAGATCTATGGTGGCATCAACACCACCCTCTACATCTGGGGACACAATGGCCTCAATACCGTCAGCTGGATCAATATCCTTGGTGTTGTCAACACCACCATCATCATCATCATGAGCATCATCATCATTGCTATCCTCCTTGTCTGGTGCTCCTACATCCTTATGGTGTTATCGCTCAAACGAGGCACCCCCCGGCTGGCATCGTACCGCTCCTAGGTATAACAAAGTCAGCATCAAATGTATATGAAGCCATGTCACCCAATACATCACTAGGAGTGGTAATCTCTGTGAACTGTACATGCTCAGATTTTCTTTTTAAGTTATTCATATTGGGTTCGATCTGAGCGGGTATGGCAGCCTTGCCCTTGATGATCTCCCTCATCTCCTGGCGGAACTCGTCCATCTCTCGCCTTAATGTGGCATGCTAAACGGAAAGAATGCAGGCTAGATCATCGAGTGTTGGGTTCTCGTAGGCTGGCTCATTAGAACCGGATGGGTTGTGATGCTGCCTCGACTACCCTTGTTAATTCAAGCAAGTTATCAATCAAATTAAATGTTAAGTTCGTTGCAGTCGGGTTATCGAGACCATCAAAAAGACCACTCAGACTTCATAGACAATCAAGTCCAAGCGGCAGTTTTATTTTACTTGGGCAATGTCTCCTTAGGCAAATCTTTAGTTAATTCTTAGGTCTGATTTTTAGAAGAATATTTTTGGTCTTTTTATCAATTTTTATGCAAATAAAAATGCAAGTTCAAGCCAAATTTGTAAGTTAAATCAAGAAATATAGTCAAATGAGATCCAAAATAAATGAAACTTGGCAAGATGATGGAATTGTTGGACATGTGAGCCCACAGCGAGCCATTATGCAATAAATGTTATTGCGAATATCATTCCCTGATCTGAAATGAAGAATAAATAATTTGCATAATAGGTCCCTCTGTACAATTAGGGTTATGTACCATGGCTATCTTAATGATCATACAGCTGTTGATTCAATTATTGAATCATCGAGGCTGGTGCTTGGATGAATATCTAAAGGGTTAGATTGAGGACTCATCAAGCACCGTCAAATGATTGTTAAGATGTGATCTCCAGCCTGAGTAGGAGATGGCAATCCTTTCTCACATAGGCTGATATCTGACCGACCTCTTGATGCAGGTCCTCTGCATAGGAATAGAGATTCGGAGGTGTCAGATTAGTTAGGTCAATGGGTTGACTTAACGAGATCGAGATAACCAAAGTCCTATGTTGAATGCTGTCACAGCATAGGCACGCATCCTCTGACGGAGACAGATGTATTGCTATATGTCTGAGTATGTACATTTGGCAGACCAATAAGTTGATGACCTAACCAAGGTCTATACACCGGCGAGCTGGTGTGCATATAAGGGCATATGAGTAATGCGATCTCTCAAAGGGATCATACAGGTTCACTACTGAACCGGAAGACATGAGCTCACTCATGAGATATTGGGAAGAATCAAATTCCGTGCACGGTCGTCTTGCTTTGGGAGCTTGACTGAATTTGTAGGTTTGATATATACTTTTGGAAAGTATATGATCAAGACCTAGGTATGATATATGCTTTTGGAAAGTATATGATCGATACCAAATCCCAATGATCAAATGAGAAATTTAGTGATCAAACCCTGAAGAAGACAGTGTAAAATAGATCTTGATCTTCGGGTTGACCATGGGTCTTCCAGTATGCAGGATGTACAGGTATTGGGAATACCTGAGGGTGATGTGATCATAAACGATTGTATATCCATGACGCTTCCATTCCGAGGAAGTGATGAAACAGGTCTGGATTTTAGTGACTCCTTCCAGTAGAGAAGCAATCTGATCTTAGTCCAAGTGTTGGACATTGATCTGAATGAGATTCAGATTTAATGAGAAGATTAGATTTGCGGTCTTGATTTAATCAAGCATCTATGGGAGGTTCGTAAGATCTGGATTTGAGATAATATCTCAATATCCAAGTCACTATACGTGGAACAATACAATCGCCCTGTCCTTATCTCCAAGTATCTGCGGAGAAAGCACATTATTCATGAAAGGGTTCAAGAATAATTCTTTTGATGAAATGTCCAAGCAAGGACTTGATGATTAAATGAGATTTAATTATCAAGCTTAATATGAATATAATTCATATTATGAAAATGATTGTCTAAGATAATTAAATGGGATTTAGTTATCAAGGATTAAGAGAATGTGGATAACACTATCCATGATATATGTGTATTATAAATATGATTTATAATATACATATATAAGAGAGAGAATTTATGTGAATAGCATTTGTTAATTAATAATGTGGATTAGATTCACATTTATTAATTAATTGGAAATGCAATTTACTAACTAGTTTGGGTTGTGAATGTGATTCACATATCTTCGATGGCATGATTGAAATATTCACAAATTAATTTGGAATTAATTTGGTGGATATTATTGCAATAATAGTTATTGCAATTTATTAAGAAGTAATAAGATAAAATAAAAGGAGACAAAATAACCCCCTATAATTTAGGGTGGTTTGTTGACTCCCTTTTTTTTGTTGTCACATTATCTCTTAATTAGTTAAATTAAATTATGTTGATAATGTTGCAACATATTTTAATTTAAATTAATGTTGTTGGTTTTAACCAACAACAATCATAGCCATTGATTTAGCATGGACCAAGCATAGCCCTTGGATCCATGTGTCCCATGGATTGAGATCCATTGGATCCTAAACTAGTATAAAAGGAGGGCTAGGGTAGCCTTTCCAAGTTACAACAACATTCTTGAGTTGAAGAACTCTACTCTCTCTCTCTCTCTCATTCTCGTGGGGTCTCCCTAATATTCAAGTGGCCGTCCACTTTGTGTATTAGGAAGGAGATCATTTTTCTACGCCTCGACGCTTGGATCTTCGTCAAAGGATTGCGGGAAGGACGCGACTCATCATCGTTCCCGCAAGCGCATTCTCCGTGGGTCGGACTTAAGATAGGAGGATCTCTACTTTGGGATCTCGCGATCACAACCCCGCTTCAAGAGGTATTCCTAATACTTTGTGGTTTGATGAAACGATCCGAGAAGTGTTCTCGTGATCATGTGGTTTCATCTTTAAAGTTAAAATTTTAATTTCCGCTGCATCTAGCATCTAGTACGACTAGTTGCTCCGATTGCATACGATGCGATCGACACGCTTCCGTGATGCGCTTGAGGATACTCAATATCCTTCAAGTGGTATCAGAGCCAGGTTGAATAAGGTTTTGGATATGATCCATAGACCTTAGACGATTTGGTTCTTGAAAGGGTTGCGAAATTTTTACTGCATTTCAATTTTCGCACCTCTGTCTAATTGAATTTTTCTCTACTGTTTAAAATGTTTAAACACAAAATTTTCAATTTGATTTTGTTCCCCATTAAACAAGGAAACCATAGAACTTGAGTTTACTAAATTTGGACTTCATTTGCTCAAGATATGGTCTTTTGAATATGACTATATTCACTGTTGCGGGAACTGCGGATTTGAACGTGATTAATGAGATAATTACGGTTTTAATCCGCCTTGAAATGTGTGAATTATCACTTGGATTCTTTAATAAATCAAATAGGCAATCTTTGGAAACTGAGTTTGCATTTTTTGGATTTAAATTGATCAAGATATGTTAATTTTAGTGATTGGGGGTCACTGCTGGAAATTGACATTTTTGATCTTGAACCTAGTGATATGTCATTCAATTGTCATGATGAAAATTAATTGTTAATTTTCTGGAATAATTAGTGATAAATATTTGTGAAATATTTAAAGAGATAATTATTTCATTGAATGACATTTTCCTAAACCACAATGATGAGATGCTAGATCTTGATCATTGGTTCATCAACAAACATTGCTTTCATGAAAACCATAGTTTATCCTACAATTGTTGTAGGACAACTTTTACATGAAAAACCCTTTTGCTTGAATAGGATTGGGGATTTGTCTAGCAAATCTCCTTATAATCAAAAATGTTTTGATTTATATTATATTGTATAATTTCGGTTGAAAAACCGATGAACATCTCAAAGTACATGATGGTCTATCTGGTATTATCCTTTCCCGAGGCGGATGTGGTGCCTAGTCGGAGAGCATTGGGGTAGCGGATTGCAACGTATGTGGTCCGTCCCACTCTCGTCGGTACTGGCCATGACAGCGGGTAGGGACTGTATAATGCCGGAGACAGACAATGTGTATTTTTCTGATTATTAAAATTCGAATAATACGTACTTTGAGTATATACCTACTATTCAAGTAAAAAGACATGTTTGTTGATTGATGATTGGATTAATGATTAATTTAATATGATTAAATTAATTATATCCAATAAACACTCTATTTTGAATAGATGTGTATTTCCCTTGGAAGAATTAATTATGTGAATATGATTCACGATAATTAATTACAATTTGAATATGAGGTGGAGGATCACATAAGTGACATCCATGGTCTCCCGTCAAGGCGAAGGGTTCCGTCGCCAGGGATTGTATGTAGGAGACGCCTGTCCGAAGTGACAGATCCTATATGCAAGCGCATCTGGATCGGGCTCTTTGCTTCTCGAAAGAGTAAGGCCGTATACGTAGTGACCCCAATATCGAGTCCTCATATTATTAGGGCGATATTGGATTGCGCATAGCGAGTTCTAATCCTGTTGACGGTTGGTTCAATTAGCAACGGGTCAACATCATCTTAGGGGTGGTGGGCCCGGGTGTTAAAGACCGAATTGGGAATGCAAGTTGGACTTGCAAGGCGGAATGAGTTCCCGCTTCTTTTTACTGGAGTCGTAAGTTCTCATATTATTGGGATGCGACAAAGATAGGAAAGGAGATCCCAGATCTTGCTAGAGATATAATGGTAAGAATATCTCTTACATTGAAAGTGATTAAGGGAATGAACTTTCAGTGTTGACAAGGCAAGACAACTTTGATATAAAAAATTCCTAAATCAAAGTAAAACATGTATATATAATATATATATACCCTTATGCAAATTTCTTATTTCAGATAATCCTTCATTAAACCCACTCAATGTTATACTCAATGATAACCAGTAAAAATATCTTGGATTGGACTCATGATCCAGATATTGTACTTGCAATTGGACACATAATGTATGTGGTTGCAGTGTGCAAGTCCCCTCAACATAATGAGGAAGGGCAATTAAATAAGACAATAAGACATCACATTAGGGTTTGTATGTCTCTATAGTCTTGATCTTTCATCGAGTGTACTTTGGAAGTGACATGTCGATGGTGATCGTAATTGTCGAATAATCCTTATAAAATAAAAGAAGATATTTTGGCATACAAATGTGCTCTAGACATTTAATCATGAATGACATAGTTCTCTGCATTATGCAGAATGGTGGCTCGAAAGAGATGATGTATTCAAAATGTTTGAATACCTACCTGAACCTAAGTCTCCAAGAGTTAAGATGAATGTAGATATGATGAGTGTCATCATTCTACTATCTATACTCAAGTCATTCATGAAGCTTTATGATATTCATATTGTACGAATTTAATGAAGCATGTATAAATGCTGAAATGCTCTTACATTGAAATTCTTAGAATTCAACATAAGAGATTCTTTGTCTTAAACAATGTTTTTTTTAGATGAAGAGAGCGTAGTGGAAGCATGGGTCAGATCCGAGTAAGAAGGAAAGTCAAAGAGTTGACCTACTTCTGTGACTTCCATATGACATCCGAAGAGTTGGATGAATGCCAATACTGCAATATGTTGATGTGTTGATAGTATGACTATCAAGTCTGTCTAAAATCCTTAGTGAAGGACTCAGATAGAGCATCAGAATAATCTACATATAATCATTGACTCTGACTTTCTTATTTCATAAGATAAAGTCTGACAATTGTATCCCAATCTTCTAATGACATTTGCAATTGGTTGCATATATTTATTAGAAGATTATAAATTTGATCTTAAGGTTTAGTAGTCATCTACATGGATATTACTGTAATTGTTGCAGCAATCTCTATTGGATAGATAGACTTCATATTCTCAGTGGGAGAGCCCTTAGTCTTAGAGAATGTCTCTATGACCTAGATATTAGAATACCCTCATTGTTTGTTTCTAAATGTTGGAAATAAACATGAATTCTGAGATAGAACTATCATAAAGAGTTATGATGGAAATATTTCAGATAGTAATCTAACATCTAGTGGACTCCACAAAATTAGAAAAATTAATGAATGGTTCATTAAGATTTCTAACACTGAAAATCAAACCTTATAAGATCAATAGGAGGATGAAAGATCATTTGACAATGATCTGGCATCAAGCCTTGGACATTTGTTTGTTGATTTGATCAATAGACTAGTAAAATATGAAACTTTAGAATGTCTAAAATTTCAAATCTTACATACTTGTGAATATTGTATTCAAAGTAAAATGTCCAATACACCCTTCTCTGGGAATGGTGTTAGATGTCGAGGTATTCAAGATCTCATACATATTGATGTATGTAGATCATCTATATCATAGTAAACATTATGGATATGTAATATCTATTGATGATTACGTATGATATGAGATTTCTTCTCTTCACCTGAGAAACCTTTGAAATGTTCAAAGATTTCACAATTTTGGTTTAGAACCAAAGTTTGAAGAAAGATGAAATGAATTTGATCTAACCTAGGTCGCTTGTACCTGTTAGATAAAATTCAAAGAATACCTTATGGAGATATGAATATCATTTCTATCTCACGCCTCCTGATAAACCTGAACTCAATAGAGTTGTAGGGAGATACAATTGGATCATGTGTGACATGATTTGATCAATGATGAATTTTAGCATAATTATCCTCTTAGTTTCCTGGTATATATGTGTGGTAGAGACTACAATATATATCCTTAATAAGGTTCCATGGATGTAAGCTGGAATCTAGCACTTGAAAGTGCTACTTCATTAGGAAAATAAAGGATGGTATTGGATACCTACTTTATGACCTTGAGATTCTTAAAAGATCTCATCTCTGAGAATGTGATTCTTGGACGATTGAGACTCTTGAGAATCAAGATGAAAATGAAGTGAAGGAACTCATTTAATCTTGAGATGACAATGAGGCTCCTGAAATCGGAAACTAAAAGGATAATTAAAGATGAAACATTAAACCTCTTCAAATGAGTCTGAGGATGTATTCCATGTGTCAGTTAAATCTGAGAGTGATCGGACTTCATGTGATGAAGCTCCTAAGGATCATGACATGGAAAGATGGATATTGGCAATAAAGTCTAAAGTAGACTTCATATACAAATGTTGTATATGGACCCTCGAGGATCCACCTATATGGGTAAGACCCATAAAGGTGTAAATGGATCTTCAAGAGAAGAGCGAATCTGATGAAAAGGTAGAGACCTTCAAAGATCGATTCGTAGCCATGAGCTACACACTGTAAGAAAAGACATTGCTTGCAATGTGACTTTCTCTTCGTTAATCGTGCTTAAACTCATCAGAATATTGCTAACCCTAGCTACACAACTTGACTGTTGCATCTTCAAGATGTAATTCAAGATTGCAATCCTCTAAAGAATACCTCTCTGAGGATATTCACATGAAGTAGCCCCAGGGCTTCATGATTTTGGAAAGTAAGGTGTGAAAGCTAAAGAAATCCATCTGTGGACTCAAATAAGCTTCTTGTTGTTGGAAAATAAGATTTGATGAAATTATAAATGTTATGATTTCAAATAGAATCTTGATGTACCATGTGAAGCTTAGTGGGAGTGCCATTGTGTTCATCGTGCTAAATGTAGATAATATCTTAATCATTTGGAATGATATAAGGATGATAATAAGTGTTTTATGATCTGGCTATTCCATACCTTAAGATATGATCTCCAGGATACCTCTTAGATCTTAGTTCTGAAGTTGTTCAGAATCAAAGAAAAGAGGGTATTGGGACTGTCACATTAGTAGTACACCTTGGATATGTTCCATTCTTGGAAATTCCAAGAAAGGCTTCCTTCCCTTGAGATTTGGTATTGACCTATCTAAAGGGATAGCACCTCAATGAGTTGAGGAAGTGAATGCTAGAACTGCTTGCACATGTGCATCAGTTACGAGAAGCTAAGTGTATGCTAGATGTGTGCAAAAGCCGGATATCTGCCATGCAGTGGGAGTAGTAAACTGTTACTAATCCTACTATGGAGAAAGAAAACACTTGATTGCAATAATAATAAAATCTTCAAAGATGATAAGATTTTTTGAGATAGTGATCTCAAAGTCATATCTTCAAAAGCTTAAGACTTTATAGATAGAGATATAAAATGTCTTAACTGTGGATACCTTAAGAGATAGTGATCTCCCGGAAAAAGGGTATTCTGATAAGGATTATGGAAATACTGGTTATAATAGTTATTGAGTAATAGTGTCAAGGACACTATAACTGCTTTGACTAGATTGAGTATTGGTTGCATTAGATGTAACATTCGCATTGGATGCGAGCACTGTTACCTAGGGATATGCAAGTGCCGTAAAAGGACTTGGCATAGTCTTTTGGGAACAGAGTGACTGATCAGCTTACCTAGCTATTTTCTAAATAGCCTATGATAGTCACATGAGTGTGGGTTTAAATGATTAGTCCATTAATGGCTCTTTGGGCTAGTGGGAGATTGTTGGACATGTGAGCCCACGGCGAGCCATTATGCAATAAATGTTATTGCGAATATCATTCCCTGATCTGAAATGAAGAATAAATAATTTGCATAATAGGTCCCTCTGTACAATTAGGGTTATGTACCATGGCTATCTTAATGATCATACAGCTGTTGATTCAATTATTGAATCATCGAGGCTGGTGCTTGGATGAATATCTAAAGGGTTAGATTGAGGACTCATCAAGCACCGTCAAATGATTGTTAAGATGTGATCTCCAGCCTGAGTAGGAGATGGCAATCCTTTCTCACATAGGCTGATATCTGACCGACCTCTTGATGCAGGTCCTCTGCATAGGAATAGAGATTCGGAGGTGTCAGATTAGTTAGGTCAATGGGTTGACTTAACGAGATCGAGATAACCAAAGTCCTATGTTGAATGCTGTCACAGCATAGGCACGCATCCTCTGACCGGAGACAGATGTATTGCTATATGTCTGAGTATGTACATTTGGCAGACCAATAGGTTGATGACCTAACCAAGGTCTATACACCGGCGAGCTGGTGTGCATATAAGGGCATATGAGTAATGCGATCTCTCAAAGGGATCATACAGGTTCACTACTGAACCGGAAGACATGAGCTCACTCATGAGATATTGGGAAGAATCAAATTCCGTGCACGGTCGTCTTGCTTTGGGAGCTTGACTGAATTTGTAGGTTTGATATATACTTTTGGAAAGTATATGATCAAGACCTAGGTATGATATATGCTTTTGGAAAGTATATGATCGATACCAAATCCCAATGATCAAATGAGAAATTTAGTGATCAAACCCTGAAGAAGACAGTGTAAAATAGATCTTGATCTTCGGGTTGACCATGGGTCTTCCAGTATGCAGGATGTACAGGTATTGGGAATACCTGAGGGTGATGTGATCATAAACGATTGTATATCCATGACGCTTCCATTCCGAGGAAGTGATGAAACAGGTCTGGATTTTAGTGACTCCTTCCAGTAGAGAAGCAATCTGATCTTAGTCCAAGTGTTGGACATTGATCTGAATGAGATTCAGATTTAATGAGAAGATTAGATTTGCGGTCTTGATTTAATCAAGCATCTATGGGAGGTTCGTAAGATCTGGATTTGAGATAATATCTCAATATCCAAGTCACTATACGTGGAACAATACAATCGCCCTGTCCTTATCTCCAAGTATCTGCGGAGAAAGCACATTATTCATGAAAGGGTTCAAGAATAATTCTTTTGATGAAATGTCCAAGCAAGGACTTGATGATTAAATGAGATTTAATTATCAAGCTTAATATGAATATAATTCATATTATGAAAATGATTGTCTAAGATAATTAAATGGGATTTAGTTATCAAGGATTAAGAGAATGTGGATAACACTATCCATGATATATGTGTATTATAAATATGATTTATAATATACATATATAAGAGAGAGAATTTATGTGAATAGCATTTGTTAATTAATAATGTGGATTAGATTCACATTTATTAATTAATTGGAAATGCAATTTACTAACTAGTTTGGGTTGTGAATGTGATTCACATATCTTCGATGGCATGATTGAAATATTCACAAATTAATTTGGAATTAATTTGGTGGATATTATTGCAATAATAGTTATTGCAATTTATTAAGAAGTAATAAGATAAAATAAAAGGAGACAAAATAACCCCCTATAATTTAGGGTGGTTTGTTGACTCCCTTTTTTTGTTGTCACATTATCTCTTAATTAGTTAAATTAAATTATGTTGATAATGTTGCAACATATTTTAATTTAAATTAATGTTGTTGGTTTTAACCAACAACAATCATAGCCATTGATTTAGCATGGACCAAGCATAGCCCTTGGATCCATGTGTCCCATGGATTGAGATCCATTGGATCCTAAACTAGTATAAAAGGAGGGCTAGGGTAGCCTTTCCAAGTTACAACAACATTCTTGAGTTGAAGAACTCTACTCTCTCTCTCTCTCTCTCATTCTCGTGGGGTCTCCCTAATATTCAAGTGGCCGTCCACTTTGTGTATTAGGAAGGAGATCATTTTTCTACGCCTCGACGCTTGGATCTTCGTCAAAGGATTGCGGGAAGGACGCGACTCATCATCGTGCCCGCAAGCGCATTCTCCGTGGGTCGGACTTAAGATAGGAGGATCTCTACTTTGGGATCTCGCGATCACAACCCCGCTTCAAGAGGTATTCCTAATACTTTGTGGTTTGATGAAACGATCCGAGAAGTGTTCTCGTGATCATGTGGTTTCATCTTTAAAGTTAAAATTTTAATTTCCGCTGCATCTAGCATCTAGTACGACTAGTTGCTCCGATTGCATACGATGCGATCGACACGCTTCCGTGATGCGCTTGAGGATACTCAATATCCTTCAGGAATACCATGAGATTAAGTGTCTACAATTTTTTTTTGGAATTTTTAGACTCTAGACAAATTAACTATGAATAAAACATGAATGCATGATAGTTTTTACAAGATTAATTCTAATAAATACCAAAGCACAATATTTTTAGATATAAAAATTACCCTAGATAGGTCTATGTCAGAGTAATCCAGAAAAATTAATAAACCTAAAAATCTATGTGAATTGGACCTATTAAAAATCAATTAGGAAAATTAGTGTTTGATTTATTCAGGCCTCATGATGCGTGCAAATGCAATAATTTTTGGGTATAATGTAGAGCAACTTAACCTAAGTATAATGTGATTTTATGGTGATTTTTAGAATAACAAAGAATTTAATATTAAATAAAAGGCACATAGTGGGAAAAATATATCAAATTTCACCAAAATAATGTTATTAAATTCAAGGAAGCTCACAAAAGTAGGACATTTGCCACACAAGAGAGAGGACAAGTTAAACTACAACATACAATTTTTGGGATTAAAAAATAATGAAATATGGACATCTAAATATACATGAAAAGATAGGGGCCAAAATGCAAATAAAGAAAATAAAATTTCTTAAAACAAACGTGCTGATGATGAGAGGAAAAATCCCTTCCTAAATCCGGGTAAGGTAGAAATCAATCTAGGGTCGTTGCGACCCAGATCTTGGAGAATCAGACTCAACAAGAAAAAGAGAGACCACCAAAACAGAAAAATCAAGCACTATTCAAGAAGCGGTCTTGCTAGTTTATTAACCTGGTATAGCGACCAGAGTCGGACACAAGGAGCACGGATTGGCTCAAGAGAGCCTACGAAGTAGTCAAAAAGATAAAATAAAGAGAGAAAATATTTTTGGTGGATTTCAAATGTTTTTATTTTTTTTGTGTTTTTAATTATATAAGAAAATGTATAAAAGAACAAATTCAACAATTTATTTAACACCCAAAAATGCTCAAAAAATTCAAATAATTTTTTTATGTTTTTTATATTTTTAAGTGTTCTTGGTAATTTTACGGGAATTTTATAATTTTTAGTTGATTTTCTAAAAATTGAGAAAAGACAAAACAATGACCAAATGTACAGTAAGATTTGATAGGCTAATTAAAAATAACTAATTAGTGTCTAAAAATCTGATGGAAATTTTTATGAAAAATATACGCAAAAACTAAGCTACAAAAAAAGAGTTTGCATTTTTTCAATTTTGTATAAATTTTAAGAATTTTTATAAGATTTTTAGAGTTTTTCAATTTTTATGGGTTTTATAAGTCAAATGACACAAAAGTTGGGTAGAAGCTTAAAAACAACACAACAAGCAATCCCTAATTTTTAGGATTTTTAAAAAAGTTTTTATATTTTTCTTTGATTTTCTTTTCTAAAAAGTAACAAAAATGAAGGTTTTTGAATTTTTAAAAATAATAAAAAGCAAGGAAAATGTCCCAAAAAAATAGCGAAATTTTTTACCAGTGGCAGGAGCAACGTATCCAAATTTCACTTGATTTGGAATTTATTTGATATTATTCAACCAATAAGAGAGCTACAACACACAAGGACCTATTTGCAAGGAAACATAGTTCGGAGGGCTAAACTGTAACACATGTGAAAACCTTAAGGTTTAAAGTGTAAATTTCACATACAATCAGCACATTTCTAATTAAATCCACGCACATGGGTATAAATGCAAATATTAAAACTAAAACTTCATTTTCATAACATGGCATAAAACCCAAGCCCATACATGCAATTCGTCCACATAATCACGTGTCGAAGCACGTATTCCACATAAGCAGGGACTAAGATGTAAATAAAATAAACATAGTCCAAAGTGCAAATTATCCCAAAATAAAAACAATTGCAACTCATATTTACAGGACTAAACTATAAATGCAAAAAGAGGAGGTCCTAAGTGCAAATTACCCTTGTTATTAATGATCGGCGGCTGAAGGGGTGCCACGTGGAGACCAAACGGTGGTGATGCGCTGGTGCCTCTTCAGCGATGGATCGGACGTCTATGAGCCTCCCTCGAACGGATGGTGGAGATCAGAACTGGCAGAGGGGCTCGATCGGACGACAGAGGAGGGTCTTGGAAGAACACGACGTCGACGAACTTCACCGACCCAGTACGTGCGGTGGTGGGCTCCTCCGGAGCTGCTGAGATGGGTAAAAGAATGCCTACGCAGGTCCGTAGCTGGTGGCGGTCTCCGATGAGGCCAGAAGCGTCCAGGGTGCTTCGACGACTTCGAAGACCTGGGGCTCCTGTGCCTGAGTGATTCAACCTCCAGATGAGGTCGCTTCGCGAAGGTGAATCCAGGGTCGGATGATCGAATGGGTGACCGGAGCTAAGTGAATCGATCGACGAAGGCCGGCGGCGCAAATTGGGAAAATCGAAATTTAGGCTAACCTAAGGGATGTCAAGGCTACCTGATGATCGAGGGTGTCTGTGCTGGAGGTCAGGAACCTCAGAGGGTCTTCGCCTCGATGGAATACCGGTCCAAAGGCTCGAGCTCACCTCGCGGCGGAGCAGGGCAATGGGGCTCGTCGGATCAGTGGCTGCAGGCCTCGAATACTCATTGCGACACTCTCCCTCACTAGCTGTCACTCAAGTAAGAAGAATGGAGGTCCCAGGAGACGAAGGCGATGGCGAAAGATAGCGTGAAAGTGCGGAGGAGGTGATGTCTTATACTGGTAGGGGTCCAGCAAGATGGAGGCCGGGCGAGTGAATCGGAGCTCGGATCCCTAGGTAGATCTCTGGGCGAGGGTCTTGGATCAATCGGTGATAATCGGGACTCAGGGTTTTAGGAAATGGGAGGCGGATCAAGTTGGGAAAATTTGGAGAAGTCGGGTCAAAAACCCGATCCGCTTGGAAGAGGTCTGCGGGGGAGAGTTGACCGAGGTCAACAATCCCCCGTGGACCAATGGAAAAATTCCATTGCTAAATTATTTAAAAATTAATTTTAAAAAGTAAATTATTTTATTTGAAATTCTTTAAACATAAAAAATGTTTATTTATTTTCAAAGTATTTTTTAGTGATTTTTATTTATTTTTTTGAAAAAGAAATTCGGTATTTACATTATATTATTATTATATACAAGTATATTTACATATGTATTTTTGATTTTTAATTTTAATTGTTTATTTTTGTACAATTATTCCAATTTTATATTTTGTTTATTTATAACATAAAATTTGGAATAAAAAGATACTTTTATTTTATTTTTATGATTTTATTTACATTAGTTAAATAAATAAATCTATATACATATGTACATGGTATATATACAAGGTGGGAAATAAATTTTATTATTTTGCTTTTTATTTGTATTTTTCTGATTTTTATTTTATTTTTATAAATATGTACAAGGTGTGGAAAGCACACATAGATTTTTCTTTTTAGAAAATAAATTATTTACACATAGAGGGATATTCACACCATGTTGAGTCACCCTATCTCTCTCTACTTATTTTATTTTGCGGTCAGGCCCATGCTGAGCCCTCCCTTGGGATTAGGTCACTCAATATTTATTCTAAATATTTCCCTCTTTTTCTTTTATTTCTTTATTCCTTTATTTTTGTGTAAAAACATGCTAATTATGAATATATACATGATGCATGCATTTTGACAATTTATTGTATTTATAGGTATTTACATGGTATTTTGCCAAGGTTTCTAGCTAAAATAAAGGAATAAAGAGTGATGAATGGGGATTCATCACCCCCCATACTTTAATTTTGCTAGTACCTTAGCAAACACTTGTTTGAAAAAGAAGTACAAAAAGAGAAAGAGAAAGAAAAAGAGAGGAAATCAAGGTTGATTATTAAACTTTCCTTCATTAAATTGAAATATGGAGCTCAGTCAGACCTTTGGATGATTACTTTGTCGGAACCTTATTTGGACATAGGCTTAAAACTCAATAGCCTCTAAGTTCCACTAATCTATGGTCAAGACTCCTCAATTAACCAGATCAGAACAAGTCTACATACACGAACTCTAATGACCATGAATCTTTCCTTGTATTGTGTAAATGATATGCAGCTCCCCACCTCAGATGTAATAAAGACACAACCTCCCTCAACCTGGTAACTCTAATGCCTCAGTCTAGCAACTCTTTCCTCGAGAAGCGGGGTATTCCCTTCTAAGTTCAAGTGCAACCGGCTCAAGAAGAGGGGGAAGAAGAGAATGGACCACGACCAGTGTAGCCATGTATCCTTGGGAGCTTTAACCAGTGTAGCTGAGTCTCCCGCTGCAAGCTTCATGAGATGGTCATGTATAACATAAGCTTTTGCTTTATTTGACTATGTACACTCCGGTGGGATTATTAAATTTTCAATCCGACCCACCACTTTTTTGGAGTTCTTTTCTTTTTGCACAAAATTTTTTCTTGTGCATATGTACAACATATCTACATGGTGCAACACATATACATAAGGAGTTTTTCCTCTTGAGCCAGTAGACTATCCCTCTTTTGAAGCTTTATTGCAACCCTCAGCTTCTGTCTTTAGACTTCATAACCACCAGACCAAGTTGAGATGCACTTCCTTCACTATATAAAGAAGAGAGGTTCCGCCTAGAAGTACTACCCTCATATGCTACCCCAAGCCAAAGGAAACTGCCTCCTCACCACCTCATTCGTGGAGAGCTATGTGTAAAGTGCTGGTGCAAGTAAAGCCATTGTCTCTGAGAGTCATGTGTGTGTTGTTAAGTTCTCTACTTTGGCTCATTAAGATGACATATGCTCATAGCCTAGTGGACTCAAAGAATTAAGTCCCAATGGACCTGAAAAGTCTCAATCCTAAGCCCTATAAGGTTCCTCTTAGAATTAGGTGGATTAAGGTCTTAGCCAAGCTCCATTTGTCAATTTAATTCCAGGCCAGTTTAAATGTCAACTATGATTTGGAAAAACTATGCAAGTATTTACAAAGATGCAATTTTATAAAATATTTACACATGTGCAAAATTTTTGAAAAAATATTTGAAAACATGGATGTATGCATGAATTCAACGTTTTGCAAAATATTTACAAAAAATTACACAAGGTTTTTGCAAACTTTTTTGTTTTCCAAACATTTTACAAAAATTTTGTACTATATACATAAATTTTGATATGAAAATATTTACAAGCTATTTACACAAAAAGATTTTACAATCATTTGTACAAAAATAATTTTCATACATAGGTATGTGCAAGAAGAATTTTTAGGTGCAAGGGAAAATTTTAAATTTTTATGGATTTTTAGCCATTATATTTATTAACACGCTCGCATAAAGTACGAGTTATGGATAAAGTATATATGGAATATATACGACACCCCCTATACTTAGCTCGAACGATGTCCTCAAAGTGATCAAAAGTGATGAAGAAGACATAACTCGTGCTTAGTATAGGGAAGTGAAAAGGAGTGGTATATACAAAGATGAATCAAAGAATAGACTAAAGAGGACTCGGTGTTTCCCCCTATACTTAGGATCAAGTAATCCTAAGTATAGCAAGCTGTACATCAAGGGAAATCCGAGTGGAAGGATGTACAGGGTCTACCCTCCCCCTCCCCTATACTTAGGGTAAAATATCCCTAAGTATAGGCAGCAAAACAGAGGTTGAAAGAATCAATAGAATACCCGAGAGTCCTACAATCCCCTATACTTAGGGTAAAGTACACCCTAACTATAGCATAATCATAAGATGAGAGAAGGGGTGTGGGACTAAAGAATAGAGTGATATGGACAACTGGATCTATACAAGTCGGAAGAACAATGATAATCAGGTGTGAGGTGCAATAGATATAAGTCAAGAGACCACATCTCACACAAAGTGAATCGGGGCAACGTCAACGACCCACGGCTCATGATCTAGATATGGCATGAGCCGTTGGCCGTTAACACAAAAGGTAGCATCAGAAGACAACTCAGATATATCAATACTCCCATTGTCATGTACCATTCTAATCAAATAAGGTCCCTTCCATTTGCTCTGTAGCTTCCCTGGAAATAGACGAAGCCTAACATCAAACAACCATACTCTCTGTCCTGGCTCAAACTGCTTGTGGCTGATATGAGAATCATGCCACTCCTTCACTCTCTCCTTATAATGTAGGTTGTTTGAAAAGGCTGTATGACGAAGCTTCTCCAGGGCTGCTAATTCTGCCCTCCTCTGATCTCCTGCACTCTTTGGATCAAAAAGTATATCGGTAACAGCCCAAAGTGACCTATGTCTCAGCTCAACAGATAAATGGCAGGGCTTGCCATAAACGAGACGAAAGGGAGATGTACCCAAAGGCGTCTTGAATGACGTCCTATATGCTCACAAGACCGAGTCCAAAAACTGTGACCAATCCTTTCAGTCAAGGCGGACGACTTTCTGCAGTATAGTCTTGATCTCCCTGTTCGACACTTCAGCAAGACCATTCGTCTGAGGGTGGTATGGAGTGACAACTCGATGGTCTATGCTAAACTCGTTAGCAAGGGCCTTTACCTTATCGTTGACGAAATGAGACCCCCCGTCAGATATCAACACTCGAGGTACCCCGAACCGTGAAATGATATTCCTCCTCAAAAATCTACAAACAGTCCAAGCATCTGCGGTTCGGGCGGGGATGGCCTCAACCCAACGACTCACATAATCCACGGCCAACAGAATGTACTCAAATCCCTGACTCTTAGGGAATGGACCCATGAAATCGATGCCCCATGTGTCAGAAACCTCACAGAAGTGTATGGGTTGCATTGGCATCATATCACACTATCCACAAGTGCCCATCCTATGACAATCAGTACACCTCTTCACAAACTCATCAGAGTCCTTGAAGAGAGTAGGCCATCATAGGCCAGATTGGAGCACTTTTTGTGCCGTTCTCCTCCCAGAGTGATGTCCCCCTGGCTCAAGCTTGTGGCAGTAAGTAAGGACATTGTGGTGCTCCTCCTGAGGAATGCACCGACGTCAGATCTCATCCCCTCCCTCATGATAAAGGACGCGATCCTCCCAATGGTAAAACTTGGCCTTCGCAAGGAAGGTCTCAAGTTTCTGCCTGGGCCAATCTTGTGGAACTTTCTTGGCGACAAGATAGTTCACAATATCGGCATACCATGGGAGAGAGGTGATAGCAAGAATCGCCTCATCTGGAAAGGTCTCACAAATAGGCTCAGTCTGCTCAGAATCCTTAAGATACTCTAATCGGGAGAGATGATCCGCCACCACATTCTTGACTCCAGGCTTATCCTTAATCTCTATATCAAACTCCTGGAGTAGAAGGATCCATCTGGTCAATCTGGCTTTGGCATCCTTCTTCGCCATGAGGTACCTCATGGCGATATGATCAGTATAAATGGTCACTCTAGATCCAATGATGTAAGATCTGAACTTATCTAGGGCGAAAACTATGGCTAGCATCTTCTTCTCAGTGACTGTATAGTTCCGCTGGGCTGCATCCAATGTACGACTAGCATAGTGAATAGAAAAAGGGACTCCATCCCTCCTCTGTCCCAGCACAGCCCCCACGACAAAATCGGAGGCGTCAGTCATGATCTCGAATGGGAGAGACCAATCAGGTTGCTGGAGAACAGGAGCCTCTACAACACGACTCTTGAGAGTCTCAAACGACGATAGACACTTATCATCAACAAGGAACTCGGTGTCTTTCGTCATCAGATCAGTCAACGGTCGGGAAATCCTATTAAAATCATGAATGAAATGCTTGTAGAAACCGACGTGCCCCATAAAAGACCGTAACCGCCGTAAGTTGGATGGTAGATTTAGTTTTCTAATGACATCCACCGTGGCCGGATCAACCTCCATGCCCCTGTTGGAGATGATATGGCCAAGCATCGTCCCCTGAGTCACCATGAAGTGACTCTTCTCCCAAGACAACACAAGGTGAACCTCAATGCATCGTTGAAGGACTCGGTCTAAGCAGTCAAGACAAGAATCCAATCCGTCGCCGTAGACCGAGAAATCATCCGTGAAGAACTCCAAGCACTCCTCCACCATGTCCGAAAAGATGGATAGCATGCATCTCTAGAATGTCACCGGAGCGTTGCACAATCCAAATGGCATGTGTTTGAAAGCATATGTCCCGGACAGGTGAAGGTAGTCTTGTCCTGGACCTCGGGCGCGATGGCCACCTGATTATACTCGGAGTACCCATCCAAGAAACAATAGTGGCTCTTCCCTGCCAGCCTCTCAATAATTTGATCAATAAAGGGCATGGGGAAATGATCCTTCTTGGTGGACTAGTTCAATCGTCTGTAGTCCAAACAGACCCGCTAAGAAGTGGGTACCCGGATAGCGATCTCCTCTCCAGACTCACTGACAACTGTAGTGATGCCCGTCTTCTTGGGCACCACATGCAATGGATTGACCCACTTGGAGTCAGAGATGGGGTAGATAAAATCGGCGCTCCACCATTTCGAGATTTCCTTCATGACAACCTTTCGAAGATTCAGGTTCAGCCGCCGCTGGAACTCATGCGATGGCTTTGCCTCCTCCTCGAGATAGATATGGTGGGAGCACAATGCCAGACTTATCCGCTGGAGATCGGCTACACTCCATCCTATCACCTTGCGGTTCTTTTCAAGAACCCCCATCAGACGGGATTCTTGCTCTCCAGTCAAATCAGTAGAGCTAATGACTGGGTACATCTCATGCTCACCCGCAAGGAACCTATACTTCAGCGATAATGGTAGCGGCTTCATCTCTGGACAAGTAGGTGCTGGCGGATCTGGCCTCTGAAAAGTATGAGTGAATGTTTCCAAATCTGCATGGGAGAATGAGAACTCTCGCTCACAATCTGAATCTGGAGAAAGTTGCTCTGCTGGACTATCTCTACTCTGCACGGAATCAACCCCCTCCCTAACTGTAGGCTCAGTGGAAGTCAGACATGGTATCGAATCATCAAACTCTGCCCAATCAACATCTGACTCTAAGGGATCTGTATCAGTCTCACACAAATCTGTCTCGCGGTCGGGAATCGGGTCTGCTACCCGAGGTGTATCCTAGACCAGAAATGCGCTCTCTAAGCTCTCCTCTGGTGGCGTCTCTACATCAGCGAACTCTGAAGGTGAGAGGATGTCTTGTGCGACTGGATCTGCCCAAACTGCCTCATCATCAATAATCACAAAATCGCAGTCCTGGTGGATGTCTCGCCCTTCCTCTGTCATCTGCTCTAAATATGTGGTCGGCTTTGAGCAAGCTGAATCTCTGGCTCTAGTTTCATCGACCGTCTCTATTTGTATACTCTCACCCTCGACGCGAAAGTACACATTCCCGCTATCATGGTCGAACACTGCCTTGGCTGTGGCCAAGAACGGGCATCCTAAAATGATGGGGGTATCGGTCACAGATTCAGGGATCTCCATGTCCAACACAATGAAGTCCACGGGGAATTTCAGGCCTTGAATCGTGACGACAACGTCCTACAGCAATCCCTTCGGCCTCTTGATAGATCGATAAGCAAATTGAAGGACGATCCTGCTCTGTCGGAGAGTGCGCAACTTGAAGCGACCGAGAAGGGCTGCCGGAAGTAGGTTGATCGTGGAACCGCTGTCTAATAGAGTGCGGTAGAAACTTTGTTCATGGATGTGGCATCTGACATACGGGGCTCCTACATCTGGCCTCTTGGCTGGTAGACGGTTCTGAATCGTGAAACAAGTGGCACATGTAAGAACATGGATCTCTGACTGATGGTTGCTTCTCTTCCTCCTAACTGTGGTCCTATCTCTGAGTGATCTATGAAGTAGAGGGATGTGCTCCAAGGCCTCCTGTAGAGTCAGCTGTATGTGGAATCTGTCTATCATCTGCTGGCTGAACTCTATTTGATGGTTCCTTTTTGAATTTTCTTTTTTCTGCCCCTTACCCAGATGGAGTGCTCTAGGAAAGGGGACTACAGGGTCCTTCTCAGATGAAGGACTAGGAGAGGGTATGGCATTCTCATGAACGGCAGAATCCACACAAACATCATCAATCAATACTTGTGAATCCGAAAACAACAAACCCTTTCCTTTATTCGCAGAAATATCCTGAGATACATGTATTGAAGGAAAAACAACAGGACTAGCAAAACTGGAAAATGGTGGCCTCAGAACCACCCTCGGCATCTGGACTAGCGGCATCAGTACCGCGCTCTGGCTCAGCAACTGTAATGGTGGCGTCACCAACTGGTGAAGTGACGGCCTCAGTATCGTCGGTTGGATCATCATCCTTGGTGGCATCAGTACCACCGTCATCATCTCTCGCAGCATTAGTACAACGCTCCTCCTTGTCTGGCGCTCCTGAAGTGGCGTGGGATCGTCGCTCAGATGAGGCACCGCCTGCTGGCATCCTACCGCTCCTAAGTGTAACAAAATCAACATCAAACATGTATGTAGACATATCACCAAGTGAAGCACGAGGAATGGTAATCTCAGTGGACTCTACCTGCTCAGACTTCCTCTTGAGGTTGTTCGGGTTCGGCTCGATCTGGGCAGGGATGGTGGCCTTCCCTCTCACAATCTCCCGCATCTCATGGCGGAACTCGTCCATCTCCCGTCGAAAAGTAGCATGTTGCTTGGTCATGTGGCGGGCTAGATCATCCAGGGTGTGGTTCTCATAGGTCGGCCCATGAGAAACTGACGGGTGGCCTTGTTGGTAGTGAGGTTGCTGCTGCTAGTGCGGGTGAGAAGGGTACTACAGATGATACTGTTGCTGTGGCTACTCTCGCCTCCAAGGCTATCCCTACTGATAGGGATGAGGAATGTACTGTTGGGGCTGGGATGACTGTTGTGGCTGGTGGACTGGGGGTTGGGGCTGCTGGTGCTGCTCACGCTGATGGCCGTACTGGCCACCCTGAACCGGAGGCTGCTGTTGGGAACTGGTGCCTCCGGTCGACCGGCAGAATCCGGGATGGTCTCGTCGGGTACCGGGCTGGGGTCGGTCATACCAAATCCCGTTGACATCCATCAACGGCTCCGGCTCGTAGGTGGGTGGAGGGAGTTCTACCAGAGGCTGATCCGGCTAGCAGACCACCATTTGAGTATTTGGGGATGGTGGTGACTGGTAATACAGCTGTGGCTGCTGGTAGGACTCCGCCTGTACAAGGTGAACCTGTCTAGGCTGACTGGAGTGCTGGGACGAGTTACCACTGCTGCTCGGATCTCCTCATGACCGAAGCGGGGCTGAGAAGCTGCCTGTGCCTCTTGGAGACACATGAGCTGTGTCTTCAGGTCACTCAGCGTCTGTGCCATCTGATCCATCTGTGTGATGCCTGGCACTGCTTATTCTCTATCAACTCGATCCAGTCCAGCTTCTCGCTGATGATGCCCATGTCTGCGACTGTGGACTCGGCCTGTGCGGCTACCGCGGATAAAGTGGAAGGACCGACATCGACCCGTGCTATCCTCTGGTACTGCATGGTCTGTGGCTGGGGGCGTCCCTGAGTGTAGAGTCGGGTCTTGGACATCACTGTGTAGTTCTCAGCCATCTCCTCGTAGATGGCCCAGACCTGATCCTCATCCTTGGCGAAGTAGGAACCGCCACAAGAAGCATTCACCAGGCCCTGCAGCTCTGGTGTCAGCCCGCAAAAGAAGCTCTGAACTAGGTTCGGCTTCGTGATGTCGTGGTGCGGGCGTCTATCATTCAGCTCTCTGAACCTCTCCCATGCCTCGTGAAACTGCTCGTTAGGGAGCATGGAGAAGTTGCTGATCAGGGCCCTCGCTGCATTGGTCCACCCGAGTGGATAGTACTTGTTCAAGTACTTGGTGCGGAGCTGCTCCCATGTGTAAACAAATATCCCTAAGTGCTTCAGCCTGTTGGTTGCTCTGTCTGCAAGGGAGAAGGGGAAGGCAATCATCCTTCTGGTGTCCTCGTCCACTTGCCGATCATGGACGGTGCTGCATATCATCTTGAACTCCTAGAGATGTAGATGGGGCTCCTCAGTGGCGAGCCCGTGGAAGCGGGGGAGAATTTGAAGTGTCTGTGGGGGGAACTTGAAGTCCCCCACGATCGTTGGAAGAACCACCCACCGGTGTATAAGTGTCGATCCAGGATTATGCAACTCCCGCATCGGTCTTGGCGACTCGGCCAGCTGAACTGGGTCCTCTGGCTAATCTGGGTCCTCCGTCCTGCATCTCGCGGCTGCTCTCGTATGATCCTCAACCTCTCCATCTCTCTCCTCATCTACACCATGAATGCTCCCTGATCCCGTATATGTCACTGCATTGTCTCTAGGGAGGCAAGCATGGTGGTGTTGATCACACCCTGGTCCAACACATTGGTAGTCGTCTCTGGTCCGTGTCCCTCGGTGCGATCCTCGCTGCTAGCCATGGTCTCTGCAAAGGCAAAAGACCCAAACTCAGGTGCTGATAAATCATCTATCCGCTCTCTCGCATCTGGCACTGGTATCTCAGGACTGGTAGAAGGGTGCTCAAGGGGGAACAGGGTGGAGTCGAACTTGGGTTCGGAGAGCGGGTCTCGGCTCTCACAAACCAACCTAGATGAACGGGTTGGAGTGCGGTCAAGTGGTGCAGCCAGAGGTTGCCTAAGGGACCTCCTGCCCATCATATTGATCTGGCGGATGAGATATGGAAACACACAAGATGAGAAAACAAACCCCAAATTCACCTACTCAACACTGAGCTGAAGACCGTAAGAGCTCGGTCAATTATCTTGTCAATTTTATTTAGGTGATAATGTCAGGATATCAGAGCGGTTACGCGAGCTGATAGGAATCTAATCCGCCTACCAGACTATCCCGTATAAAAGGCCGGTAGTCTGATCGGGGCTCGGATATGGCTCTAGTCTAGTGTGCGGGTCGCTCTCTCGCTCATCCAAACCAGACAATGAGGGGGTTGCTCTCCCCAAGACAAATTTTTAAATGAGGTGTCTTTTAGGATCAAGTGTGTTTAGTAGTCCCAATTTTATAGTTTTTCTTTTTAGGTGTTTTTCAAGCAAATAATGCCTAACGAATTTTTCGGTTCTCCTGGTTATTTAAGTCCAAAAACAGGGGGAGAAGACGAAAATGTCGATGCACGATAAAATCAATGATGCATGCAAAGTAAGAAATGCGTACCTGACTCCAGCAGTCTACATGCAAAATGATCTGGGCATAAATGTAAAGACTGTAATAAAACTACCTATATAATGCATGAGGAAAACGGCCTTAGACAGAGCAATTCTACACGTGAAGAACAATAGCGGGTACTCAATCCTAAGTCCGGAGTCCTATCTTGGGAGCCACTCGATGTCCGCCACAATGGATCCTGCACGCGTTGTATATGACTTCTCAAGGCATGTGGACTAGAGTTTAAGTTATCCGACTTTTTCTTTTGATTTAATTAATTAGGTTCAATTATCGATCTATAGGTGCAGCAGATAATTAGGGATTGTGCCTTAATTAATTACGTCACAATCAATAGAAAATCCTAAGCTAAGGCTAAATCTGCGCAAATCAGATAAGCAGTGAATAAAATGCGATAAAAATAAAGCTGGTGAAAAACTGCGGTGAGGTTCCCCCGAGCACACCGGTGCTTGGTGAAATAGACCCCGATAAATCACTAAAGTCCAAGTCTCTGTCCCTGTGTTATTACAAATAAATGGTTTTTTGTAGAAAGTAAACTAAGATACTCTAACTACGGATATCTCCGCGGCTATTCCGCGGCTCCCGTACTCCTGTTTGGTTCCTCGCGTCCTCATGCAACTCTATGCAGAAAAGAGCCACCTTCGACTCCCGCGATTACTTCAGCTTCCGAAAAAGCTGCCTCGGCCCTCGGGCCCTCGCAAGAAAGCAAACAGAAATGTATCAGACACAGTTACTAAGAAAATATATGCAAATAAATCACAGAGAATATATCTACACTATTGTGCACAAAAAGTCGCAAAAAATCTAAAGACTACTAAGCCGTGCTCCCCGACAACGACGCCATTCTGATGAGCCGAATGATCCCTTCTTAAATCCGGGTAAGGTAGAAATCAATCTAGGGTCGTTGCGACCCGGATCTCGGAGAATCGGACTCAACAAGAAAAAGAGAGACCACCAAAACAGATTAATCAAGCACTAATCAAGAAGCGGTCTTGCTAATTTATATACCTGGTATAGCGACCAGGGTCGAACACAAGGAGCACGGATTGGTTCAAGAGACCCAACAAAGTAGTCAAAAAGATAAAATAAAGATAGAAAATATTTTTGGTGGATTTTAAATGTTTTTAAATTTTTTTGTGTTTTTAATTATATAGGAAAATGTAAGAAAATGTATAAAAGAACAAATTCAACAATTTATTTAAAGACCCAAAATGCTCAGAAAATTCAAATAATTTTTTTTATGTTTTTTATATTTTCAAGTGTTTTTGGCAATTTTATGGGAATTTTATAATTTTAGTTGATTTTCTAAAAATTGAGAAAAGGCAAAACATTGACCAAATGTACAGTCAGATTTGATAAGCTAATTAAAAACAACTAATTAGCCTCTAAAAATCTGATGGCAATTTTTATGAATACCATATACAAAAAATAAGCTACAGAAAAAGAGTTTGCATTTTTTTGAATTTTATATAATTTTTAAGAAATTTTATAAGTTTTTATAGTTTTTCAACCAATAAGAGAGCTACAGCACATAGGGACCTATTTGCAAGAAAACATAGTTCGGAGGGCTAAACTGTAACACGTGTGAAAACCTTAAGGTTTAAAGTGTAAATTTCACATACAATCAGCACATGTCCAATTAAATCCACGCACAGGGTCATAAATGCAAATATTAAAACTAAAACTTCATTTCATAACATGGCATAAAACCCAAGCCCATACATACAATTCGTCCACAAAATCACGTGTCGAAGCACGTGTTCCACGTAAGCAGGGATTAAAATGCAAATCAAATAAACACAGGGTCCAAAGTGCAAATTATCCCAAAATAAAACAACTGCAACTCATATTTACAGGACTAAACTATAAATGTAAAAAGAGGAGGGCCTAAGTGCAAATTACCCTCATTATTAATGATCGACGGCTGAGGGGGTGCCACATGGAAATCTAACGGTGGTGATGCGTTGGTGCCTCTTCAACGATGGACATCCCTGATTATATCCCAGATGGATCGGACGTCTATGAGCCTCCCTCGAACGGATGGTGGAGATCAGAACTGGCAGAGGGGCTCGATCGGACGACGGAGGAGGGTCCTGGAAGAACACGACACCGACAAACTTCACCGGCCCAGTACGTGCGGTGGAGGGCTCCTCCGGAGCTGCTGAGATGGGGAAAAAATGCCTACGCTGGTCTGCAGCTGGTGGTGGTCTACGATGATCCAGGAGCGTCCAGGGTGCTCTGACAACTTCGAAGACCTGGGGGTCTTGTGCCTGAGTGATTCGACCTTCAGATGAGGTCGCTTTGACCTGCAAGCTATACAGAATGAAACCTGGGTTGAGGGAAAAGTGCCTCGACCCGTCAGCGGGTGAAGAAGGTGACCGTGTGAGGTGGGGTTGCGCACTCTAGCGAGGCGGCGGCAGATGAGAGCGAAGATCCTGCTACGGGGCGAGTCAGGGTGATCGGAGGTGCGGAGAATGTGGAGCGAGGTCTCGTGAAGGTGAATCCGGGGTTGGATGATCGAATGGGTGATCGGAGCTAAGTGAATCGGTCGGCGAAGGCTGGCGACGCAAATTGAGAAAATCGAAATTTAGGCTAACCTAAGGGATGTCAAGGCTACCTGATGATCGAGGTGTCTGTGCTGGAGGTCAGGAACCTCCGAGTGTCTTCGCCTCGATGGAACGACGGTCCACATTCTCGAGCTCACCTCGCGGCGGAGCACGGCGATGGGGCTCGCCGGATTTGTGGTTGCAGGCCTCGAATCCTCACTGCGACACTCTCCCTCGCTAGCTGTCACTCAAGGAAGCAGAATGGAGGTCCCAGGAGATGAAGGCGATGGCCAAAGATAGTGTGAAAGTGCGACGGATATGATGTCTTATACTGGTAGGGGTCCGGCAAGATGGAGGTCGGGCGAGTGAATCGGAGCTCGGATCCGTAGGCTGATCCCCGGGCTAGGGTCTTGGATCAATCGATGATAATCGGGGCTCGGGGTTTT
This sequence comes from Ottelia alismoides, assembly GCA_037367405.1. Taxonomy (NCBI): domain Eukaryota; kingdom Viridiplantae; phylum Streptophyta; class Magnoliopsida; order Alismatales; family Hydrocharitaceae; genus Ottelia; species Ottelia alismoides. Next base: position 135,288 of record JAZKJV010011862.1, read on the forward strand.
AGGAAATGGGAGGCGGATCAATTTGGGAAAATCTGGAGAAGTCATGTCAAAAACCTAATCCTCCTAGAAGAGGTCCGCGGGGGAGAGTTGACTAGGGGTCAACAATCCCCCGTGGACCAATGGAAAAATTCCAGTGCTAAATTACTAAAAATTCATTTTAAATAGTAAATGATTTTATTTGAAATTATTTTCAACATAAAAATTGTTTATTTATTTTCAAAGTATTTTTTAGTGATTTTTATTTATTGTTTTGAAAAATAAATTAGGTATTTACATTATATTATTATTATATACATGTATATTTACATATGTATTTTTTATTTTTAATTATTTGTTTTTGTATAATTATTCCAATTTTATATTTTGTTTATTTATAACATAAAATTTGGAATAAAAAGATGTTTTTATTTTATTTTTATGATTTATTTACATTAGTTAAATAAATAAATATATATACATATGTACATGGTATATATACAAGGTCGGAAATGGATTTTATTATTTTTCTTTTTATTTATATTTTTATGATTTTATCTTTATTTTTATAAATATGTATAAGGTGTGGAAAGCACACATAGATTTTTATTTTTAGAAAATAAATTATTTACACATAGAGGGATATTCACACCATGTTGAGTCACCTTATCTCTCTCTACTTATTTTATTTTGTGGTCAGGCCCATGCTGAGCCCTCCCTTGGGATTAGGTCACTCAATATTTATTCTAAATATTTCCCTCTTTTTCTTTTATTTCTTTATTCCTTTATTTTTGTGCAAAAACATGCTAATTATGAATAAATACATGATGCATGCATTTTGATAATTTATTGTATTTACAGGTATTTACATGGTATTTTGCTAAGGTTTCTAGCTAAAATAAAGGAATAAAGAATGATGAATGGGGATTCATCAACTGACAGGGACTTAAGTGCAATTACCTATTATGTAGGGGGTTGGATGCAAAATGCACACTACAACATGTGCTCTTTATGTGGCGTGCTTGGTAGGGACCGAAATGCGATTTCTGAAACTAGTCGGGGCCTCTGTGTAATTTACCCAGCCCTCACGTGAGAGATGTGTGAGGGGGGTAGGCTCAGATGGCATTAGAGGCTCGGGAGAGGCTCGGATGGCTTTGGAGGTTCGGATCCGCCTCGAGTCAGCTTTGGTTACTCTGAGCCTAGGGTCGGGGAAGCGGCATGGAGAGTCCATGTGGTGAAGGCTTCGCCGCTAGATTGAGGTCGATCCAACAGTGCGTGATGCGGTTGACGTGGCTCGATCAAGCACCTTCATATCAGAGAGATCTAATGGTGCGAATGCTAACTACGTTGCTTGTCGTGGACCATTGAATGGTGATCTATCCAACGATATCTGAAAGTCGGAGAGAAGACGCCGTGGCGTGTCGAGGTCCGTTATATCAAGAATATCCAACAGATGTAGGCGCTGGTCCACATGTCGTGAAGAGAACCGTCAGATCGAGAAGATCCAATGGTAGATGGGAGTCATCTTCTCCGGTCCATCACCTCCTACGGAAGACTTGGCCGAGCTCCGGTGATGACGCTCCTGCTCTGCCGCCTTTGCCCGTGCTCGTAGATGCTTGCCGGCGACTCCTGGGTGGCCCAGATCAATCGTGGAAGCGTCATGCGTCCACTAGAGGCTTTGGTTGCTGCTTGAGTCGATTGGAGACTGTCAGAGGCGAAGCTCGAAGCGGCTCCGACGACGAGTCCGGCCAATGAAGATGATGGGTCCTGCAGGGTTAGCTTGTGCAATAAAGCATGCATAACGTGCTCATGAGGTGAGTGTGAGTGCGATGAGGCCTGAAGGCGAAGCGATCGGTGGCTGGTAGTCCTCCGCCGTGGCGGTGGAGCTTTGGTCGGAAGAGGGTGCGAGGCGTTATCAGAGTGAACAACGTAGCACGTGAAGGTGAGAGATCCAATGCAGAGCTCGATGGATGGTCAAGGAGGGTGAGGATGATCGGAGAAGTGGGATAAATTCAGAGAAAAATGAGGGGAAATAAGAAATGTGATCGGATGATGATGGAGGGTGCTACCTGGGATATGAATCTTGGGTTAGAGATCATGGTCGTCACTCGAGGGTCGGCAGCTAGCTTGAGCTCGTGCAGCTCGTCGGAGAAGCTGTGGCACGATGTGCTACGTAATAGATCTTGCCGGAGAAGACAGCATTGTCGTCTCTCGATTTCTCGCCTAATTGTTGTCACCAATAAGAGGATAGGAGCTATGGGTATCTCTCTGCAAGGGTGGATGGGGTGAGAAGTGGCCGGAGGTGCTGGATTTATAGAGAGAAGATGGAGGTGTGGGTGATGTAAGGCATGGTTTCGTGGAGCATGTGGAGGAACAAGGAAGGATTTTATGGAGATCGTGGAGGCCGGCGAGGATGAGGGAGGTATGGGCGACATCGTGGAGGCGACAACGGGCAGAGAAGGTGGCTGGAGTAGAGCCAGAAATGGAAAGGGGGTGGAGCCGTCGCGAGGTGGGCGACGTGGGAGCGACTCCTTCGGGAGGTAGGAGATGACTTCTCAACTGTTGGATCTAGTGATCCAACGACCAGGTGTTAGGTGCGAGGAAGCGGCTAGGATTAGATCATGGCGGTGCAATCACATGGCCGTGTTGTAGCCACGTGGCAGCATGTGTTGGACATGCGAGCCCACGGTGAGCCATTATGCAATAAAAGGTTAATGCAAATATCATTCCTTGATCTAAAATGAAGAATAAATATTTGCATAATAGGTTCCTTAGTACAATTAGGGTTATGTACCATGGCCATCTTAATAATCATACAACTGTTGATTCAATTATTGAATCATAGAGGCTGGTGCTTGGATGAATATCTAAAGGGTTAGATTGAGGACTCACCGTCAAATGATTATTAAGAGATGATCTTCATCTTGAGTAGGAGATGGCAATCCTTTCTCATATATGCTGATATCTGATTGACCTCTTGATGTAGGTCCTCTGCATAGGAATAGAGATTCAGAGGTGTCATATTGGTTAGGTCAAAGAGTTGACTTAATGAGATCAAGATAACCAAATTCCTATATCGTATGTTGTCACGATATAGGCATACATCCTCTGACCAATGACAGATGTGTTACTATACATCTCTTTTCAATTTCCACTCAAGAGTTCTACTCTATGTGTTTCCATGCCCCTTGGATACCTCGAGAAATTAAACGGACAAATTTCTTTTCTTAGAAACGCATACAAGATTCATCACTACAAAAAGGGATAGGGGTAACCCCGCCATTTATTAATTTAATAGTAATAGAAATCCATGTCCTACCGAGACAGAATTTGTAACTCGCTATCCTGTCTAAGTATGTACATTTGGCAGACCAATAGGTTGATGATCTAATCAAGGTCTATACATTGGCGTGTTGGTGTGCATGCGAGGGCATATGAGTAATACGATCTCTCAAAGGGATCATACATGTTCGGTTACTAAATCGGAAGACATGAGATCACTCATGAGATATTGGGAAGAATCAAATTTTATGCACGGTCGTCTCGCTTTGGAAGCTTGACTAAATTTGTAGGTTTGATATATACTTTTGGAAATTATATGATCAAGACCTAGGTATGATATATGCTTTTGGGAAGTATATGATCGATACCAACTCCCAATGATCAAATGAGAAACTTATTGATAAAACCCTGAAGTAGACAGTATAAAGTTAATCTAATACTTCGGGTTTATTCTGAGTCTTCTAGTATGCAGGATGTACAGGTATTGGGAATACCTGAGAGTGATGTGATCATAAACGATTGTATAACCATGACGCTTCCATTCCTATGGAGTGATGAAACACATATGGATTTTAGTGAGTCCTCTTAGTAGATAAGTAATCTGATCTTGGTTCAAATGTTGGACATTGATCTGAATGTGATTCAGATGCAATGAGAAGAATAGATTTGCAGTATTGATTTAATCAAGCATCTTTTGGAGGCCCAAGATCTGGATATGAGATGTGATCTCTATATCCAAGTCACTATACGTGGAACAATACAATCGCCATGTTCTTATATCCAAGTATCCACGGAGAAAGCATATTATCCTTAAAAGGGTTCATGATAATTTCATTGTTGATATTATATATCTGAGCATTGAGAAAATTGATAATTAAATGTGATTTAATTATCATGAGTATTATGATTTTGATTCATATTATGAGGAGAGTGATCTAAGATAATTAAATGTTATTTAATTATCAAAGACATGAATAATGTGAATGTGATTCATATTATTTGAGAACAAGAGAATAGAGATCCAAGATGATTAAATGTGATTTAATTATCGTGGATATGAATAATGTGAATAGCAATATCCATATTAGTTATATATATATATTATAAATACGATTTATAATATATAAGAGAGAGCTATTTGTAATTTACATTTGTTAATTAAATCTCAATGTGAATTGGATTCACATTGGCCATTATATTGAAAATGTAATTCCCTTTTTATTTTGGGTTGTCAATGTGATTCACAAATTTCAATGGCACGATTGCAATGTTCACAAAATAAATTAGATTAATTTTGTGAAATAATTTGCAACAAAAGTTGTTGCAAATATTGGAGAGAATCATGAGATAATGTAATCGCATGTAATATAGAAAGGAGAGCCACCTTCCTCATATAGAGGGTGGACGGCTACAATTCCACCATGGAATATGGTAGCCATCCACTCCTTTTATGGAAGGAGGCTTGCCTCCTTCCTATTTCTCCAATGAAGATTGATTTATATAAATCAAATTATATTGAGTATATATTTGATTTTATTAAATTAATTATTGTTGTGTTTTTAACAACAAGGTCATGACCATTAAAATAAACACAAATTAATGTGAGCCATTGGATTTGTGTTGTCCCATGGATTGAGATCCATGGATCCCAAAATATTATAAAAGGAGAGGCACCCCTTGCTCTTTTAGGTTACAAGAGAGACAATAACGCTCTCTCTCTCTCTATATCTCTACATGCCTACTCTCTCTCTCATGTGGTCGTCCACCATGGATGCCCTAGAGAGATTCTCCATCGCCGCAGCGTCGTCGTTATGTTGCCCGATAGTTTGCTCGTGGATCTCCGTCTACTTCGGCATGCTTTTCTCATGAAGAAGACGTCATATCTTGTTTGTCGAGATCAGGAGATCCGTGTCTTGGATTATCAACGTGGATTGCGAGAAGCACGTGTTTCATCAACACGCTTGCAAGCGTCTCCTCTATCGGATCGGACTTGAGACAGGAGGTCTCTTCGTTTAGAGACTCGATCACAACCACGCTTCAATAGGTAATCCTATTACTTGTATGTGGTTTAGACGAAACGATCCAAGAAGTGTTGTTGGATCATGTGGTTTCTTCATATAAAAATTTTAATTTCTACTGCATCGAGCAACTAGTGTGACTAGTCGCTCCTGATCGCATACGATGTGATCCTCATGATTCCGTGATGAGCTTAAGGATATCACCGTATCCTTAAAGGGGTATCAGATCCAGGTTGGTGGTTTTGGATATGATCCATTAATCTAGGACGACTTGGGTTCATTAGGGTTTGCAAAAGCTTTCTAGCGTTTTATTTTCGCATCTCTGTTTTGAGATTATTTTCGGCACTGTTCAAATTGTTTAAACACAAAAATAATAATTTCCTTTTGTTCCCTATTAAATAAGGAAATCGTAGGATATGAGTTTACGTAATTTAGATTATGTATGCTCGAGATATGATCATTTTAGTGAACATGTATCCACAGTTTCGGGGACTGCGAATCTCAACGTAATTAAGAAGTTAATTGCGGATTTGAAACGCCTTTAAATGCATGCAAATAACTTAGGTTCTGTTGTAAATCAAATTAGAAAATATTAGAAATTTATTTTGCTTAATTTGGATTCAATTGATTGAGATATGGTATTTTTAGTAAGTGAGGGTCACTGCTGAAAATTACTTTCCTAATCAAGAACCATGTGATTTTCATTTGATCAATTAGTGAAATTAAATTGTTAATTTTCTGGAATAATTATGCATAAATATTTGTGAAATAGTCGATGATAATTAATTCCATAAATTACATTGCCTTAACCAATAATTGATTAGATGTAATCTATATCACATAATTGGTTACATCATCTACATGATCTACATTCCAAGAAACATGTTGCTTGAATAGGATTTAGGATTTGTTTAGCGAATCTCATTATAATATTAATAAAAAATGTTTTGATTATTATTATATGTTATAATTTAGGTTGAAAAACCGATGATTATCTCAAGTACAAAGTGATCTATTTTGCATTATCCTTTCCCGAGGCGTATATGGTGTCTAGTCGGGGAGCGTTGGGGTAGCAGGTTGCACCGTGTGCGGTCTGTCCCACTTCCGTCGGTACTGGACATGACATCATGTAGGGATGGTATAATGCTTAAGAAATCATGATGTATTTCAAATTATTAAAATTTGAAATAATACGTATTTGAGATAATACCATAATTCAAGTAACAATATAGATTGTTTATTAGATATTATTTGGATCGTTAATTTAATATGATTAGATTAAATGGAATCTAATTAAAATTAAACACTCTATTTTTAATAGAGATGTTATTTCTCTTTTTAGAATTAACTATGTGAATATGATTCATTATAATTAATTAAAATTTGAACGTGATATGGAGGATCACATAAGTGACATCCATGGTCTCCTGTCAAGGCGAAGGGTTCCGTCGTCAGGGATTGTATGTAGGAGACTCCTGTCCGAAGTGACAGCTCCTATATGCAAGAGCATCTGGATTAGGCTCTTCGCTTATCGAAAGAGTAAGGTCGTATACGTAGCGACCCCAATATCGAGTCCTCATATTATTGTGGTGATAATGGATTGCGTATAGCGAGTTCTATTCTTGTTGACGGTTGGTTCAATTAATGACAGGTCAACATCGCCTTAGGGGTGGTGGGCCTGGATTTTAAAGATCGAATTGGGAGATGCAAGTTGGACTTGCAAGGCGGAATGTGTTCCTGCTTCTTTTTATCCGAGTTACAGGTTCTCATATTATTGGGATGTAACAAAGATAAGGAAGGAGATCCCAGATCTTGCTGAGATATAATAGTAAGTATATCTCTTACATTGAAAGTGATTAAGGGAATGAACTTTCATTGTTGACAAGGCAAGACAACTTTGATATAAAAACTCCTAAATCAAAGTAAAATATGTATATATATATATAAATATATACACTTATGCAAATTACTTATTTTAGATAATCCTTCATTAAACCCACTCAATTCTATACTCAATAATAACCAGTAAAATATCATGGATTAGACTCATGATCCAGATATTGTACTTGTAGTTGGACACATAAGGTATGTCGTTGCAAGGTGCAAGTTTCCTCATAATAATGAGGAATAGACAATAGGACTACAACCCTAGGATTTGTATGCTTCTATAGTCTTGATCTCTCATGGAATGTACTTTGGAAGTGACATGTCAATGATGTTCGTAATTATCAATTAATCCTTATAAAATCGAAGAAGATATTCAAGCATTCATATGCGCTCTTGACATTTATCATGAATGACATGGTTCACCACATCATGCATAATGGTAGCTCTATAAGAGATGATGCATTCAAAATGTTTGAATACCTAGCTGAACCAATGTTTTAAAAGTTTAGATGGATGTAGCTATGATGAGTGTCATCGTTCTACTATCTATACTCTAGTCATTCATGAAGCTTTATAATATTCATATTGTATGAATTTAATGAAGCATGTATAAATGTTGAAATACTCTTACATTGAATTCTTTTGAGTTCAACATAAGAGATCCTTAGTCTTTACCAATGATTTCTTATAGATGAAAGGAGCGCAGTGGAAGCATGGGTTGGACCCAAGTTAGAAGTAAAGTCAAAGAGTTGATTGTACTTCTATGGCTTCCATACATATGACATCCAAATAGTTGGATAAATGCCAATACTGTAATAAGTTGATGTGTTGATAGTATGACTATCAAGTCTATCTAGAATCCTTAGAGGAGGACTCAGATAGTGCATCAAGATAATCTACAATCTACATTTAATCACTAAAGAGGACTTGCGTATAAGATAATATTAAAGTTTAATAATTGTATCTCAATCTTCTAATAACACTTGCAATTGGTTGCATATATTTTAGAAGACTAGAAAATTTGATCTTAAGGTTTAATAGTCATCTACATGGATATTGATGCAATTGTTGCAACAATCTCTATTGGATAGATAGACTACATATATTCAGTGGGAGCCCTTAGTCTTAGAGAATGTCTCTATGACCAAGATATAAGAATACAATCATAGTTTATTCCTAAATGTTGTAGATAAACATGAATTCTCGAATATATATCATAAAGAGTTATGATGGATATATTTTAGATAGTAATCTAACATCTAGTGGACTCTACTTAATTAGAAAATTAATGAATGATTCATTAACATTTCTAACACTGAAAAATTAAAACCTTAAAAGATCAATAGGAGGATAAAGATCATTTAAAAATAATTTGGCATCAAACCTTGAACATTTATCTGTTGATTAAAATAATAGACTGGTAAGAGATGAAACTTTAGAATGTCTAAAATTTCAATACATACATACTTATGAATATTGTATTCAAAGTAAAATGTCCAATACACCCTTCTTTAGGAAAGGTGTAAGATGTCAAGGTATTCATGATCTCATACATATTGATGTATGTGGATCATCTATATCATAATGAACATTGTGGATATGTGATATCTATTGATGATTATGTATGATACGAGATTTCTTCTCTTCACCTAAGAAACCTTTGAAATGTTCAAAGATTTCACAATTTTGGTTTAGAACCAAAGTTTGAAGGAAGATTAAATGAATTTGATCTAACCAAGGTAGCAAGTACCTATTAGATGAATTCATGGAATACCTTATGGAGATATGAATATCATTTCTATCTCACTCCTCCTAATGCACCTAAACTCAATAGAGTTGTAGGGAGATACAATTGGATCATGTATGACATGACTTCATCAATGATGAATTTTAGCATAATAACCCCTAAGTTTCCAGGTATATATGTAGTAGAGACTACAGTATATATCATTAATCAGGTTCCATACATATAATCTGGAATCTAGCACTAGAGAATGCTAATTCATTAGGAAAATAAGGGATGGCATTCGATACCGACTTTATGACCATGAGATTATTAAAATATATCATCTCTGAGAATGTGATTCTTAGAGGTTGAGACTCTTGAGAATCAAGATGAAAATGAAGTGAAGGAACTCATTTAATATTAAGATGATAATGAGGCTCCTGAAATCGGAAACTAAAAGGAGAATTAAAGATGAAACACTAATACTTCTTCAAATGAGTTTGAGTATGTACTCCATGTGTCAGTTAAGTCTGACAACGATCGGACTTCATGTGATGAAGCTCCTAAGGATCATGACATGGAAAGATGGATTTTAGCAATGAAAGTCTAAAGTAGACTTCCTATACAAGTGTCGTATATGGACCCTCGAGGATCCACCTATATGGTGAGACCCGTAAAGGTGTGAATGGATATTCAAGAGAAAGAGGGAACCTGATGAGAAGGTAGAGAGCTTCAAAGCACGGCTCGTAGCCATGAGCTACACATTTGAAGAGAAGACATTGCTTGCAATGAGACTTGATCTTCAGTGACCATGCTTAAACCCATCAGAATATTGCTAACCTTAGCTACACAACATGACTATTGCATCTTCAAGATGTAATTCAAGATTGCATTCCTCTATGAATACCTCTCTGAGGATATTAACATGAAGTAGCCCCAGGGCTTCATGGTTGAGGAAAGCAAGGTGTGCAAGCTAGAGAGCTCCATCTATGGACTCAAATAAGGTTCTTGAACTTGGAACATAAGATTTGATGAAATTATAAAAGTTATGATTTCAGATAGAATCTTGATGAACCATGTGAAGCTTAGTGGGAGTGCCTTTGTGTTCATCGTGCTAAATGTAGATGATATCCTAATCATTTAAAATGATATAAGGATAATAATAAGTGTTTTATAATCTAGTTGTACCATTACTTGAGATATGATATCAAGGATGTCTCTTGGATCTTAATTCTGAAGGTGTTCAGAAGCATAGAGAAGAGGGTATTGGGACTGTCACATTAGTAGTACACCTTGAACATGTTCCATTTTCTTGAAAATTCCAAGAAAGACTTCATTCCCTTAAGATATGGTATTGACCTATCTAAAGGGATAACACCTCAAAGAGTTGAGGAAGTGAATGCTAGAACTACTTGCACTTGTGCATCAGTTACGAGAAGCTGAGTGTATGTTAGATGTGTACAGAAGCCAGATGTCTGCCATGCAGTGGGTGTAATAAAATGTTACTAATCCAACTATGGAGATAAAACACTTGATTGCAGTAATAACAATATCTTAAAAGATGACAAGACTTTGGAGATAGGGATCTCAGTCTTATCTTCGAGAAATCAAGACTATATAGATAGTGATCCAAAAGGTCTTAACTTTGGATACCTTTGGAGATAGAGATCTCCAGGAATAAGGGTATTCTGATAAGGATTATAGAAATACTGGTTATGATAATTATTAAGTTGTAGTGTCAAGAACACTATAACTAACAAGATTGAGTATTGGTTGCATAGGATGCAACATTCGCATTAGATGTGAGCACTGTTACTGGTGATATGCAAGTGTCGTAAAAGGACTTGGCGTAGTCTCGCAGGAACAGAGTGATTGATCATCTTACCTAGCTATTTTCTAAATAGCCTATGATTGTCACATGAGTGCAGGTTTAAATGATTAACCCATTAAAGGCTCTTTGGGCTAGTGGGAGATTGTTGGACATGCAAGCCCACGGCGAGCCATTATGCAATAAAGGTTATTGCAAATATAATTCCCTGATCTAAAATAAGAATAAATAATTTGCATAACAGGTCCCTTAGTACAATTAGGGTTATGTATCATGGACATCTTAATAATCATACAGCTGTTGATTCAATTATTGAGTCATAGAGGTTGGTGCTTGGATGAGTATCTAAAGAGTTAGATTGAGGACTCATCAAGCACCGTCAAATGATTGTTAAGAGATGATCTCCAGGCTGAGTAGGAGATGGTAATCCTTTCTCATATAGGCTGATATCTGACTGACCTCTCGTAGCAGGTCCTCTACATAGGAATAGAGATTCGGAGGTGTCAGATTAGTTAGGTCAAAGAGTTGACTTAACGATATCAAGATAACCAAAGTCCTATATCGTATATTGTCATGATATAGGCACACATCCTCTGACCGGAGACATGTGTTACTATATGTCTAAGTATGTACATTTGGCATACCAATAGGTTGATGATCTAATCAAGGTCTATACACTGGTGCGCTGGTGTGCATGCGAGGGCATATGAGTAATACGATCTCTCAAAGGGATCATACAATTTCAGTTACTGAATCGGAAGACATGAGCACACTTATGAGATATTAGGAAGAATTAAATTCCGTGCACGGTCGTCTCGCTTTGGAAGCTTGACTGAATTTGTAGGTTTGATATATACTTTTGGAAAAATATATGATCAAGCCTTAGGTATGATATATGATTTTGGAAAGTATATGATCGATACAAACTCCCAATGATCAAATGAGAAACTTACTTATAAAACCTTGAAGTAGACAGTATAAAGTTGATCTAATACTTCGGGTTTATTCTGAGTCTTCCAGTATGTAGGATGTACAGGTGTTGGTAATACCTGAGGGTGATGTGATCATAAACGATTGTATAACCATGACACTTCCATTCCTAGGGAGTGATGAAATGTGTCTGGATTTTAGTGAATCCTCTCAGTAGAGAAGTAATCTGATCTTGGACCAAATGTTGGACATTGATCTGAATGTGATTCAGATGCATTGAGAAGATTAGATTTGCGGTCTTGATTTAATCAAGCATCTTTGGGAGGCCCGAGATCTGGATTTGAGATGTGATCTCAATATCCAAGTCACTATACATGGAACAATACAATTGCCATGTCCTTATCTCAAGGTATCTGCAGAGAAAGCGCATTATCCTTGAAAGTGTTCAACATAATTTCATTGTTGATATTATATATCCAAGCATTGAGAAAATTAATAATTAAATGTGATTTAATTATCATGAGTAATATGAATTTGATTCATATTATAAGGAGAGATATCTAAGATAATTAAATGTGATTTAATTATCAAAGACATGAATAATGTGAATGTTATTCATATTATTTGAGAACAAGAGAATAGAGATACAAGATGATTAAATGTGATTTAATTATCATGGATATGAATAATGTGGATAGCAATATCTATATAAGTCATATATATTATAAATATGATTTGTAATATATAAGAGAGACCTATTTGTAATTTACATTTGTTAATAAAATCTTAATGTGAATTGGATTCACATTGGGCGTTATATTGAAAATGTAATTCACTTTTTATTTTGGGTTGTGAATGTGGCATGATTGCAATGTTCACAAAATAATTTGGATTTATTTTTGTGAAATAATTGGCAACAAAAGTTGATGCAAATATTGGAGAGAATCATGAGATAATGTAATCTCATGTAATATAGAAAGGAGAGCCACCTTCCTCATATAGAGGGTGGACGGCTACAATTCCACCATGGAATATGGTAGCCGTCCACTCCTATTATGGAAGGAGGCTTGCCTCCTTCCTATTTCTCTAATGAAGATTGATTTAATGTAAATCAAATTATATTGAGTATTTATTTGATTTTATTAAATTAATTATTGTTGTGTTTTTAACAACTAGATCATGACAATTAAAATAAACACAAATCAATGTGAGCCATTGGATTTGTGTTGTCCCATGGATTGAAATCCATGGATCTCAAAATATTATAAAAGGAGAGTCACCCTTGCTTATTTAGGTTACAAGAGAGACAACAACTCTCTCTCTCTCTCTTTCTACTCTCTATTTCTCTTTCAAGTGGCCATCCACCATGGATGCCCTAAAGAGATTCTCCATCACCGCAGTGTCATCGTTATGCTGCCTGATCGTTTGCTCATGGATCTTCGTCTACTTCGGTGTGCCTTGCTCGTGAAGAAGATATTGTATCTCATTTGTCGAGATCAGGAGATTCGTGGCTTGGATTATCAACATGGATTGCGAGAAGCACGTGTTTCATCAACACGATCGGAAGTGTCTCCTCCGTCGGATCAAACTTGAGACGGGAGGTCTCTTCGTTTAGAGACTCAATCACAACCACGCTTCAAGAGGTAATCCTATTACTTGTTTGTGGTTTAGACGAAACTATCCGAGAAGTGTTCTTGAATCATGTGATTTCATCACATAAAAATTTTAATTTCCGCTGCATCGAGCCACTAGTGTGACTAGTCGCTCCCTATCACATACGATGTGATCCTCACGCTTCCTTGATACGCTTAAGGATATCACCATATCCTTCAGCATGGGAGTGCTGCACTGAAGAACGGTGGAGATTAGATCTGTAGTAGTATCGAAGGGTTGTGATTAAGGGGGAGTGAGCGGTTTAGATCTAAACGTCAGGGCGAAGATCCAACAGCCATGAGCATGCCACGTGGAGTGCTAAAGTTGAGGCGGGAAGGCATGGAAGGCCAGGATCTGAAGGGGGCGAAGGTTATCTAACGACCCAGAGGCGAGGTGCGTGGAGGGAAATGGAGTGGGCTGCATGGCACAATCAGAGGTCTCCACGTGGCCCAATCTGGTTGGTTGATAAAGAATATGAGATAAAAGGGAGAAGATTGCCAAATTTGGAAAAACTTAAAACATGAAAGTTGTATATCTTGATGAGATCTACAAGTTTCATGTTGACGAAAAATTGAAATGAGGTCGAATATAGTCTAAAATACAAGGGTACAAATATACATACAATATACAATGGGGTCCCAAAACTCAAGTTTGGCATACAAGCTCCGATTTAAATGAAATTGGTCTCACTACGATGGTCTTTGAATGTATATTAATTTAAAAGTGAGTAGAACTAGATCGGAGGTTGAATGAGAGAGATATGTGCATTCTATGGTCTACGATCTCCAACTTGGTTTGGGGTTTTATTGGGCAATTATTCAAGTTAGCAAATTGTTTGGTATTTTCCTTGTATTATTTGTTAGTAATATATACAGTATAAAGTGAATTTATGGAATTTATAGTTAGTGTAATATATATATATATATATATATATATATATGAGTGACTTTTACAAGTGAGCTGGCTTCCTATTTAGTGCATATGCGAATGCTAAAATGCAAGCGTTATCAATGCATGCATGAATGTTAATTATGCAATTTTTGTGAAAATATGCTCCTAATTACTCGAGAACAAGGCTCTATTTTCAACTTTAAGAGTGATGAACTACAAATTCATCAACCCCCTATACTTAAACCTTGCTTGTCCCTGAGCAACTAAAATGAAATGCAACGGTGAAATGATTTTGGGTTCCATACCAAGGTCATGAATAAAAGTTGAAAATGGAGTTTGACTCAAACTTTGGATTAATAGTGTGGAAGAACCTTATTGGGATCTGCACTTAAGTCCTAACAGACTTCAAGTTCCACAAGTCTTATATTCAAGTCGCCTTAATAGTTAGGTCAAGACAAATCCTCAAACGCAAATTTCTAATGACTATGATTCTTGCTTGTATTGTGTAAGTGTAAAATAGCTCTCCACATCAGAAATGGCTAAGAAGTAGCCTCCTCTAACAAGGTAACTCTAATTCCTCGGTCCAGTAACTCTTTCCTCAAGGAGTGTGGCATTCCCTTCTAAGTTCAAGTGCGACCAGCTCAAGAGGAAGGGGTAGAGAAAAGAATGGATGGTAGCTAGTGTAGTTACCTATCCCAGGATGCTTGACCAGTGTAGTCAAGTCATCCAGCTACAGACTTCTTTCTAATATACATACTCCGACAGGTATTTTATTTTCTATTTTGACATATCTTAAAGTTTTTTAGAGATTCTTGCATTTTTTTAAACTATATACAAGGTGCAACATGTACATCGGGAGTTTTTCCTCTTGAGCCAGTAGACTATCCCTCTTTTGAAGCATTATTGCAACCCACAGTATCCTGTCCTTAGACGTCAACACCACCAGACTAGGTTGAGATGCACTACCCTCCCTAGAGGAGGATGGATGTTTCCACCCATGTGCTACTCCAAGCTAAAGGATTCTACCTCCTTACCACCTCATTAATGAAGAGCATCGTGCATGTGCTTGTCCAAGTTAGGTCACTGTCTAAAAGAATCATGCATGTGCATGAGATATTCTACTTAGACTAATCAAGATGATATGTGAACATAGACTTGCAGACCTAAAGAATTAAGTCACTTGACCTGAGAAATTTTATCTCCATTTCCTATAAGGTTCCTCTCAAATTAGGTGTATTAAGGTCAAATCAAGTTCCTCCTCAAATCTATTCATAACTTGGTTCAGAACCACTAACTTTTCCCTTTGCATGCTATATATGCAGATGAGATGTAGATGACATGCTATGAAATGCAAGACACTTTTTCTTTCTTTTTAAATGCAGAGATTATGTGCAAGAGTAAGAAACCTTTGATTTTAATTTTTTTTCAAAATATACAAGTGTAGTACAAATATATGTGTATTTTACAGAAAAATTCTTCTCAATTTTTACCCACCCATAATTATTGTATAGTATAAACAAAAATACGTGAAAGTACGATCTATGGGTAAAGTATATATGTAATATATACAAGCCCCCCCATACTTAGCATGTTCTATATCCTCAGAGAATGAAAAGAGAGGAAGAAGACATAGCTCGTGCTAAGCGTAGGTGAGCTAAAAGAACTAAAAAAAATGAATAGAAGTCATCCTGCCCCTTATACTTAGGCTCTGGCGGCCTAAGTGTAGACGAAGATCAGAAATGGGGTGGACAAGGTCAAGAGGGAAAGTGTAAGAGTATATACATGATGGGCATCGGTCCCCCTTATACTTAGGCTTAGGTCAGCCTAAGTATAGGACATGAGTGAGTATGAGGACCGAAGTGATCTGGAGGATGTACAGTGAATAGTGTATGGACTCAGTTGACTCTCCCCCCTATACTGAGGATCTGGTCATCCTAAGTATAGTTGTAGATGAAATATATGATGCTGGGGTGAGTAATTAAAGTCGCGGGAGGGAGGAGAGAATATACAAGAATGGTGGGATTATATAAAAGGATCGTGGTCTGAATCTTTCTAGATGCTGCTGATGGCGAGAGCTCACTGCTACAAGGTCTCATGCACGACTCTCTGTGTATCTGTTGAGTCTATCTTGTGCATGAATACAATCTCCTCAATATGGACTAATTGTTCATTGGGTTCGACGAAGTGCTTCAGCAGTTGTCCATTGACTACGAATCTATGTGCTTCATCTGTGAGATCTGAGATTTCTACGCATCCACTATCATGCACAACACAGACTATGAATGGGCCCGTCCACTTGGATTTCAGCTTACCTTGGAAAATCTTTAGCCTTGCATTGAACAACCATGCCTTCTGTCCAGGAATAAAGGTCTTTAGTCTCATATATCTATTTTGCCAATGCTTTACTTTGTCCTTGTACACCAAACTGTTGTCGTATGCTCGGTTTCTGACTTCCACAAGTTCATTCAGATCCATCTCTCTCTATTTCTATCCTAGGTATGTGTTCCAGTTGACCTTCTTGATTTCCCATTCCGATTTTTACACTAAGTATGTGGGAAAATGGCACGGCTTTCCAAATACCATCCTGAATGGAGAGGTTCCTAACGGTGTCTTGTAAACTGTCCTATAAGCCCATAGGACTTGATCCAAGATCTGTGACCAGTCCTTCCTGTCTGGGCAGACAAGCTTTTGTAATATGGTTTTTACTTCCCCATTTGACACCTCAGCCATGACATTGGTTTGCGGGTGGTAAGGACTAGCGACACGGTGTTCGATGCCGTAATCCTTGAAGAGCTTCTTCACCTCTCTGTTCACGAAGTGACTACCCTCATATCATATCAACACTTTGGGGATACTGAACCTAGAGATGATGTGATCTCTAATAAATTTACAGATAGTCCTGCTGTCTGCATCTCGGGTTGGGATAGCCTCCACCCACCTTGACAAATAGTCTACCGCTAGAAGGATGTATTCGAATACGTGGCTAACAAGGAATGGGCCCATGAAGTCGATGCCACAGACATCAAAGACGTCACAAATGATGACAGACTGCATCGACATATCATTCTTGTAACCAATGATTCCTCCCATTCAGTGGCATACTGGGCACGACTTCGCAAAGGTGATCGCATCGCGAAACAAAGTCGGCCAGTATAAGCCACAGTGAAGTACCTTCCATGCGGTCCTCTTCCCGGAGTGGTGTCCTCCTACCTCTAGATTGTGGCATAAAGTAAGGACACTCTGATATTCCTCCTGAGGAATACACCATCTCCAAACACAATCCGATCCTTCAAAGAAAAGGATCGAATCCTCCCAATGGTGATGTCTTGAATCCGACTTCAGTCGGTCTATGTGGCTCTTGGGACAATCTTTAGGAAATTTCATGGAGATAAAATAGTTCATGATATTGGCGTACCATGGGAGTGAGTCGATAACAAAAATCGACTTGTCAGGGAAGGAATCTCGAATCAACATATTATCAGAAGCATTAAGATCCTCGAGATGGAAGAGGTGATCAACTACTACGTTCTTTCCAGGTTTATCACGGATGTCCAAATCAAATTCCTGGATGAGTAGAATCCACCTAAGAAGACGCACCTTCACATCCTTCTTTTCCATTAAGTATTGTAGTGTTGTATGGTCAGTGAACACAATCACCTTGGATCAAATTAAGTGAGATCTGAACTTATCCAAAGTGAACACTACTGCAAGCATATCCTTTTCCGTAACTATATAATTACGCTGAGCAGTATCAAGCACTTTGCTGGCATAGTGTATGGCGAACCGGATGCCATCCCTCCTCTGTCCTAGCATATCCCCATCAACAAAGTCTGAGGCAGCCGTCATGATCTCAAAAGGTAGAGATCAATCTGGGGCTTATAGGATCGGGGCGTCCATGATCATCTTTTGTAATTGCTTAAAGGCTTCAAGATATTTGTGATCGACAATGAACTCTATGTGTTTGCCTAAAAGATCAGTTAACGGTCGGGCAATCTTCGAAAAATCCTTGATAAATCTCCGATAAAATCCAACATACCCGAGGAATGACAGCAACAACTATTTTATGTTGGTTGATGGCTGGAGTCGTTTGATCGCGTCCACCTTTACAGGGTCATCTTAAATTCCTCTCTTAGAGAAGACGTGCCCCAACACAATGCCCTCTGTCACCATGAAGTGAATTTTCTTCCAGGAGAGCACCAGATTGACCTCACAACACCACTTGAGGACTTGATCTAGATTCCTAAGATAGGAATCGAAGGAATCATCGTGGACCGAGAAGTCATCCATGAAGACTTGCAGGAATTCGCTGACCATTTCGACAAATACAACAATCATGCACCTTTGAAAAGTACCAGGAGCATTGCATAATCCAAAGGGCATGCGCTTGAAAGCATAGGTACCAATGGGGCATGTGAACGTGGTTTTCTCCTGGTCCTCAGGAGCAATGGCTACTTGATTGTAGCCTGAGAACGCGTCTAAGAAACAGAAGAATTCATTTCCCGCTAATCTCTCTATGATCTGATTAATGAACGGTAGGGGGAAATGATCCTTCTTCGTTGCAGCATTTAGGTGTCTGTAATCCACACAGACGCATCACGACGTGGGTACTCGTGTCACAATTTCCTCTCCATCCTCATTGGTGGTTGTCTGGATTCTCGACTTTTTCGGGACAACATGGATTGCTGCCACCCATTTGGAACCGGAGATGGGATAAATAAAACCCACGTCGCACCATTTTTCTATCTCTTTCTTTACGACCTCTCGTAAATTTGGATTCAACCAACGTTGGAATTCATGAGAGGGTTTAGCCTCATTCTCTAAGTGGATACGGTGCGAACACAGAGCGGGATTTATCCCGTGGAGATCAGAAATGCTCCAGCCTAGTGCCTTGCGGTTTTTCTCCAGGATCTCTAGCAAGCGAGATTCCTGCTCCTTGGTCAATCGTGAGCTGATGATGACAGGATATTTCTTCTCTTGTCCTGCAAGGAAGGCGTATTTCAGTGTTGTGGGTAAAGGTTTGAGCTCAAGTAAGGTGTGATCATCAAGGAAATCTGGCTCAATCGAATCTGGTTCTGTGCTGGTAGTGGCTGGATCTATCTTTGAAATTGCTGCCACCAACTCATTCAGCTCTAGAGTCAGATCATCAAAGGTTTCCAAGCGATCGGCTAAAGCCACGTTTGACTCATTATCTTCATCTTCTGATTGTCCTAAAGAGGGAAGGATTGACAGGACCAGCTGAGCCTCTACGTCATTGAAGGTGTAGGGGAATGCACATCCTGTTCTGTACCCATTCCTAAGGATCTCACAAACTGACTCATGCACATGATCTTCTCCGGAGGAGAGGAACTCATCGATGTTGGATGGGTTCTGTCTCTATGGCCCAACTGTGTCTACATGAATACAATCTGCTTCAGACGAAGAGTACTCGGTGTTGGATTCTGAATCCAGCCTTTGCCACATGGTATGCTTCATCTCAAGTTCCTCATCTCTGCCTGGTGTTTGGAACCGAATCTTCCCGATCTTGTAATCAAATAAGGCTCATGTTGTTCTGAGGAAGGGCCTTTCTAATATGATCTGAGAATCTCTCCAATTTCGAGGGATCTCCATATCAATGACTGTAAAGTCCACCACATATTCATGACCCTCGACTTTGATGATAACGTTCCACAATTCTCCTAGGGACCTCTTGGTGGATTTATCTGCAAACTAAAGTAGTGCTCTGGATTTCCTAAGAGGTCCGAGATTAATCCATTCGTAGAGGGTTGTTGGCATCAAGTTATTTGAGGAGACATTATCAAGGAGAGTGAGTGCAAACGCAGTGTCATCGACATGACTCACCACATAATGTACACCCATGTCTCTTTGTTTCCTCGAAAACGCATTCTTTATTGTGCAAGTAGTGGCTACTGATAGAACGTGTTTCTCAACACAGCTTTTGGACTTCCTGCTAACCATAGTAGGTATGCATCTCACCTTAAGGTACTTCTAGAATGCATGTGTCATTTCCACATACTTATTGAAAGGGATTGTGATATTGATGTATTTGTTACAGAATTCTTCCATCTCAGAGTCATCTTATTGTATTTTTTTATTTTCTTCTTTCCACCCTTAAGAGCAAGAGGGAAAGGGATTATTGATGCTAGCTCAGATTTTGAAACTAAAAGATTTTCATTGAACTGAGGAACTGAGTTCTGTACATGACTCTAACACCAATACTGACTTGGACTCTGACTCTGACTAAAAGAAAATTTCTGCAGCGAAACTAGTGATGTGTCTTCTGCGATTGATGGGACATCCTCCTCGGATGGAGGTGCGGGCTCCTCATTGGTCTTGTCGGACTCACTGTGGGTGTTGTTCTCCTTCTTCTTCGAGGACTTAGAGGTCCTCTTCTTCTGTCGGTGGTGGTGGTGGTTCTACTGCTCTGCCTCCAAGTTCTCCTCGGGTAGAGACTTGGCAGCATCTTCCTCTGGTGCTCATGCGCGATCAGGTACAATCACGGTCCTTCCGCTCCTAACGGACATATGATTAACATTATCATATGAAAGGATCTCATGTTCAGATAGAGAGTTATCTGAATATACCTAATCTCGAGGTCAGTTCTGACCCTGATTCAGGCTATTTGGGTTAGCCTGAACTTGAGCGGGACTTGGGGTCCTTGGAGCCATTTGCTGATCCTGGTTGCATGAAACGCGGTGCAGATCAGTCCTGATATCCATATAATCATTCTGCATTTGCTGGACCCTATCAGTCAGGGTTTGGATAGCCAAGGTGAGGGAATCCAATTCACTTGTGGGCGTGGCTTGTTGTTGCTGACTAGAGGATGAGTTCCTATATTGGCCCTGCTGGCCATACCGGTACTGCTGCAGATGGGAAGGTGGTGGAGGGCCCTGCTGGCCCGAGTGGAAAGTGCGTTGCTGCTAATGCTGCTGAGGTTGATACCCATGTCCGGGCTGAGATTGTATGAAGCGTGGTGCGAGGACGGAGCTAGTTTCCTGATAAGCTAGGGAAGGTCGGTGAGGCGGACCGTTCCTTATCCCCGACTATCTACCAGCGAGGTCATGGCTGTACCACAGCCTGTTGACCTCGAACATCTGTAGAGTCTCCTCGTATCCTGTCTCCACTTATGGGGGTGCGTGTTGCTCCTGCTGAATATATTGTTGCTCCTCTACCCAGCCACTCTGAGGCCCACGTACCTGCTTCTGTACAATATGGACTCAGTGTACAGGCACAGGTGGTACAGAAGGGGCGGGTAGCCGTATCTTGGCTACCTTCTCAGTTAATTCCTCCACTTGTTTCGGTAGTCGTGAAAGTGCCTCAAGATCAGTGACCCTCTTGTGAATCTGCTCGACCATGGTTAACTTGTCAGCGATTATCCCCATGCTGGGGATGAGGTCCTATGTCAGATCCACTACAGTCCTCCTAGTTGTTTCGTTGGATAGGCTTGAGGGAGACAACTGATAGACCCTGGTGGCCTGAGATCTGCCTATTTCCTCCATCTGCTCCAGGATCTTCCATATGACATCTTTGTTTTTGTTCAAATAGCTTCCTCCACAGGCCGACTCTCTAACCCCTGCATCTCCAGGATCATGCCACAGAACAAGTTCTGGACTAAGATCGCTTTTGCAATGCCGTAGCAAGGGCATTTCTGCATTAAGTCATTAAATCTATCCCAGACTTCATAGAATGGTTCATTTGGTCCCTGGGAAAAACTTGTGATCTTGATTCTCATCTGATTAGTCGTACTGAGTGGGTAGAACTTCTTCAAGAACAGGTCCTTGAACTGCATCCAGGTCATACATCTCACCCCAAGATTTTTCAACCAATGAGCGACCTTATCTCCTAAGGCAAACAGGGTGGCCTTCAGCCTAATGTAGTCTTGCCCAACCCTAGGGTGAATAAGGTTGTTGCAAACCAGCTCAATGTCTCTAAGGAAGGCATATGGTTCTTTGTTGGCGTTTCCATTGAACTTCGGCAACAGGCTCAGAAAGTGGGGCTTCGGCTCGAATGCTTCAGGGGGGACCTCAAGTACTATCCAGCTATGTATTTCATTCTCCGCGGGAGTGTAGGCGTCTACCATGGGTTGGTCAATTCCTTCAGCCTCGATCACCTATTCCATCCTAACCATCAGTTCTGCATTCAGTTGCTTGTCTCTAGCTAGCCGGGCCAGGACTTGGAGCATGGGATCCTCTTTGTGTTCCTCCACGTCAGGGTTTTTCTTCGGTATTTTATCCTATTTTCCTGGGTAAAGAAGATGGTCTATGTTAGAGGACATATCAAAGAAGACATTCTCACCGAGACGATGGTCTTCCTTGGTGAGATTAGAGGAGAGAAAAGGGTTTGTTTGAGGGTAACCACCCTGGGAGTGATGGATCCTGAACTCAAGACGGTAATGATCTCGGGTTGGACCAAGTTGCGCTTGGGTAGATGAAAATTAACTTCGTGAGGGGCTCAAATAAAGTTCTCTGAAGTAAGAATAGATATCCCCCCAGTCAATCATCTTGGATGGCAAGAGTAAGAATCGGGAGTTTAAGATAGGATTTTACTCCTACCTGAAGCAAGCAAGTTAATCCAAACCCTGATTTTCACACTCAACATGGTGAAGGACCCAAAATCGAGTCCAAATAATCTGTTTGATTTTAAGTGTGAATTTTCAAGCAAGTATCAAAGGTTACGTGGCCTATAGGGAAGTTGGCTCAAAGCCGGATGCGTCTTCCCTGTTTAACCTGTCGCCTAAGATACCAGCGCACTTCCTTCTTCGCTCCTATCCCAAGTTGATGAGTTCAAAGACCTACCCCTATCTACCTGCAAGCCGGTGGAGGCTGACAAGGCTGGAACTTCACCCCGAGGGCTTACTAGCAACTTGTCGTGAAGCATCGCTGGTTCACCCCTATTTACCTGCAAACAAGCGGGGGTTACTTAGTGCTAGTCAGTGAACCTGAAAGAATTCAACTCGTGATATTTTCTAGGATTGGTTGGTATGTGATATGGAAGGCGGGGATTTTTTCTCTGCCTTAGGGTGTGCACACACACTCAAGTACCCTCACTCAGCCTAAAAACAATGTCGGGGTTAATTTCCCGCAAGCAAAATTTCTGATTTTATTGATTTTTTTGGTCAATTTTGCTTAGTAGTCTTGGTTTTAATTTAGGTGATCACTTGGTTAGTCCAACCACAAAGCACACCTATCATCCAGTCCCAATTTCCTTTTAATCCTAAGTTTGAAAAACCAACGAGAAAGGAGTCGAGAAAAGCTGATGCAAGATAAAACTATGATGAAATGCCAAGTAAAGAAGACTTACAGTGATCCCTTCGCTTTTTTTTTATGTAGGATACAAAACAGAATTGAAAACTTTATACTATATGCAATGCAAGCAATAAAAGTCGCTCCTAGACATGCAGTTCTATTAGCGAGTGAAGCACAGATTGAATTTGGCTAGATCTGTGGTCTAAGTGCGTCTTTGAAGTGTGAAGTGTGGTCCTAGAATTTTACGAGCACAAGCAAGTCCTAAAGTAGCTCTAAGAGTCGCAAGTGCAAGCCTATTCTACGTAAAACCAATCCACACAAACATAGGGGCACGTTTTCACTATACTTACACATGCGAGAACCCAAACGGGGACCGTTGGAAAAATGCAAAAAAAGCAAAAACAACAGAAAATTACAAGTCCTCATAATCACTCAAATATTTTACATGCAAGTTCCTCGGTTTGCCTGGAGAAGTGCCTTCGACTCCTCGTTTTCCTCACACGAAAATAAATGGAAGTCATGTAAAGGACGACATCCTGAGACCATTATTTGCTGCCATGCATGTTCATTTCCCCCTTTTTTTTAGCCGTGCATGAACAAACCACATATATCTTGCTGTTGATTATGCTCTATCGCTCAAAAAAGAAAATTTACATTAGAAAAAAAAATTATCAAAGAAACGAAAGGTTTCCCATCTGCATGTTTCAGTTTTGTTGTTCATTTTTACATTCATCAACTGTCCACAGACCAATTAACTCTTTCTGAATAACAATGTTATCACTAAATGTGTATATATATATAATAATATCTGTACTAATTTGGGATAAAATTATGGCAGATAGAACCTCAGGTGGTTTAATATTAACTAATACTTTGGGTTCCTGTACATAAACTTTGAAGAACCCTATGAAATAGTGGTTGGCCAATCAGTTTTAAAGTAATATTTTTTTAGGCAGCAAAGTCAAGTTGCTTCGTTCCGGCAATAAAAAGATTTTAGCCATTTAATTTTACTTGCAATTCCAACATGAATGGTAGCTTTACCAGGTGTGTTCAAAAGAAATCACAAGAACATTTTCCCAAAAGTTTAAACCATCAGTAACCGGGTGGAAAATATTTTTTTTAAAGAATTGATTGGGTCCCATTTGGTATAATTTTGACAGATTTCTAACATAGAAATGTGCTTGTTTCTTGGGGTTTTGGACTTGCTAATCTACTAAATGAAGGATTATCCCATGCTTCTGAGTAACTGTTTTAGAATCATTAAGAAATTCTTTTGATTTTAGAAAAAGTCCTAGTCCTATACATTGATTTTATTTTTGGGCACTCTGATGCAATTTCCTGTTAGAATCGACATTCTCCAGCAACCTTTAGTTTCCTTCAGATGAGCCTAAAATTTCTAAGTATACATCTCAGAACTTTAAGTTGTTACCTGACCTTCGTTATGAGTGACTAAATCATGATCATTTGGTCTCGAATCAAGCACACATAAGCATCAGTATTCTTGTTTTCATTATCCGGTCTCCATATACTGCACTATCCTAAGACTGTAGAATCTAACTCAATCGCAATTTTTTTTAATCTTACCATAACCTCTTCATCATTTGAAGCAATTCCGTTGATCTCTTTTCTTCCTATTCTCTCTTGTTTGCCTATTGAGCTACTTTAGCTGGAGTGTTGATAAAAATCTATCTTCCTAGATACATCGTTGATTTTGTCAATTTACAAAAGTAAGACTATCGTGCAATTAGGACCAAATAGTAGATTACTAAATGGTCACAGATTAAGGACGAAAAATTAAGCTTAATCTCATGACTATAAAAAAAATTGAATTACCAATATTAGAATGTCAATGTCTCCTATTATAAGTTTACAAAAGAATTCCTACGATTCATTTTAAGTGTTGTCAAATAAATAAGAATATATATATATATATATGTGTGTGTGTGTGTGTGTATATAAATTAAGTTTTTGATAAATAAAAGCAGACGGCTGACGGTTACTGTCTGCTCTGCTGTCTTTAATATATAAATATATATGGGTAAAATGGGGTTGTCCCCAGGGGTAGCTAACTTAGCTACCCCCGCCCCATTTTACCCATATATATTTATATATTCACAAGAAAAGCCAGTAATCAGACTACCCGGGGATGAAAAATCTGAACTCTAAACTCTCTAAAAATTTAACCTAAGTCGTGCCTCCCTAGCAACGGTGCCATTTTTGATGCTGCCTCGGCTACCCTTGTTAATTCAAGCGAGTTATCGATCAAATTAAATGTTAAGTTCATTGCAGTCGGGTAATCGAGACTTTGTTAAAAAGACCACTCAGACTTAATCTACAATCAAGTCCAAGCGGCAGATTTATTTTACTTGGTGATGAATCTCCATTTCATCACCTTTATTCTATCATTTTGGCCTTAAAAACCCCAGCAAATGCATGTAAATAGCATCAATTTGACTATAATAGCATCTATTATTTATTGTACATAAAATAAGGTTTTTAATGCCAAAATTATAGAATAAAGAGAAGAAAAGAAAAAGGAGTAAAATATTGCAAATATTTTATGACCCGAACCCCGAGACCAAGTCCAGAATGGAGTTGGTCGACAAGGAATAAAGTAGGGGGAGATAAGGACCAATAATACAATAAATTCCTCATTTATTTATTCATTCATTTATGCATTTTGACACCTATTTTGTATTTAATTATTCATACACCAAATGAGAAAACTTTGTACATGAAAGTTGTAGATAATAATGTGAATAAAATTACAAAATTGAGTTTGTACAAAAATAATATACAGTGTACATTTTGTACACAGAGTAAAAAGCTAAAATCTCAACTTCACAGACCCATATCTTGCAAATGAAAACTCAAAATCAACCAAAATGACTTCAATTGTATATAGTTTCTCAAGAACTATTTAATAAAATTGGTTTCATAATTTTTGGAGTTCATCTGTGAAAGTTAGGTTTTTGGCCCTCATTGTATAGTCTACCTGATTAAAATATTCAATTTATTCTTCATTCATTATTTCTATAAATTTATATTTTTGGAATTTTGTAAACAATACATATAATACATGTACATAGTAATAATAGAATAAAACCAAAAAGAATTTGTAAAATAAAATAAGTCTATGAAATACATAGACAAAATACCGATGTTATGTATATATACAAATAAAAGGGGAATACATTCTTTAATTATTTTATTCTTTCATATTTTTATGATATTGTAAATATTATTCGTAATCTATTAAAAATGTAAATCCAAAATAAAACCTAATAAAATTCATTAAATAAATAAAATGTATATAAAATATTGGTAAAATACCTATAAGTATACCTACATAGTATATATATATATTTTTTTATCAAACTATGAAAATAAACACATAAAAATTAAATAAAAATATATTTATACTCATAAAAATAATTTATAAATATATAAAATAAGAAAATAAAATAAGAAAAATAAAATATACAAAATAAAAATAAATTATATAAAATACATGTAAATACACTTATAAATACAACATTAATATAAATTCATAATAAAATCATCAAAAAATTAAATAAAAATCATAAATAAATACTACATTAATTAATAACCATTTTTTATTTTATAATAAAATTCTAATAAAATCATTTCGTATGTGAAATAAATTATTTTCGAATAAATTTCCATGTTTTGTCCTGTAGTGTCCTAGGTGGACCAATAAGGACGTGGCCCGAGTTGACCGCTTGGTCAACTATCCCATCTGGGACCTGGCGCGACAGAACTATCTTGTCCCCGATTTTCTTGCCTTTTTCACGGACGTCTCGTCCACCGATTGCACTCAATTTCTTCTGACAAAATCTTCGTCGATCATTGTACATCCACACCCTATGATCAAATCCCTTGTATATATCATGAATCTCCGTCATTTGTCCAGTAAATAATGGTGCCCAGGGATGTTTATAAATAAGCACCTCCGCCTCCTTGGCCGAATTTGGCCAATTTCACTTCCCCCAAAAAGCTTGAATCGATGGCTGGACGAGCCCTTGTGACAGGAGGCGCATCCCAGCACCTCGAATCGGCCAAAGGAGGAGGAAAATTTTGTCGTGGCGGAGCTCCGACGTCCGTCCTGCTCCCTGGAGGCCCCCAGGTATAAGAGCTGTTCCTTTACGTTATTTAGGTAGCTTTTCATTTCTGCATTTCATTCCTATCCTTTATTTCGCCTTTCGATTAGTAGAATAGCCTAGTTTCGCCAAATCGAAGTTCGCCGGAGCTCGGCTCCGGCGACTTCTCCACAGTGCTTCTGACAGTTTCTGATCGCCATTCCGCTTCCATCTCACTCCTCATCACCTTCTTCATCTCTCGACCACGTATGTCCAACTGGAGACCCTCTGTCTTCGCGAATCGGAGCTCCCCCTCTATCGTTCGTCGGAGCTCCTCTGCCTCGCCTCACCTTGCGTCGCAGCTTTAAAACCCAGGGTCGAGGAGAAATCCCTCGTGCCCCTTGTTCTTCCTATGCAGGTACCACGATGAGACGAGCCCTCTGGGACTCGATCCGACCCAGGAAGAGGCTCCTGGAGGTCCAAACCTTCTCTGACCTCTCCTGAACACCTCAGACCTCCATGAGCCAAGTGTAGACCGTCGTTCGACGTGGGGACCTTCCAGCAACGTGATGAGCCACTCGGAGGCGAAGGAGAAGCCTAGAGGAGCCCGTGATTCGAGATCGGAGCTCGCTTCGCGCGAGCTTCTTTCCTGTCCTTCCAGGCGGCTCCATAGCCGTCCGATCATAATGAAGACCCCAGTTCGAAGCATAGCCATCCGATGGAGCGAAGCCACGACCGTCAGATCTCCCACGAGATCTAATCTCCAGCGCTCATCGGCGAAGCGGTATCGGCCGCTGGATGGGCGACGCGTGTCAAGTGAAGAACGAGGAGTCGTTGGATCGCGCGCCTTTTGGGGGTAAATTGTAAACCTAACCCCTGTCTTTTTGTGTATTTAATATTCAATGTTGTAAAATAAATAGCTAGTGTAAATAAAAATGTGATTTTTGCATGAAGGCCCCCATGTTTCTGAAATTTACTTTTTGGTCCCTCCACGTCTCACTTGCAATGCCACGTGAGGCGCGTGATTTTTGCACTGTAACCCTGGCAGTTTTTGTTAATTGTGAAATAGTTCTCAAAAATAAAATAAATGTATATTTCTTCTGGTATTTTCTCATAGATTCCCCTGTAGTTATTTTTAATTGCAAAAATGCCCCTACCAGGCTGTTTTATTTTTGTGCCTTTCAAGTATTTATTGAAAATAGCCATTTAGCTCCTTAAAATCCACAAAAATTAGGTTAGATGCTTCATGTAGTGTACTTTCACGCCCACTTTTGATTTTACATTTTTTCATTTAACCTAATTATCAAAAATGAAAAAGGAGCCATTTTTTGCACTGTCTAATTGATAAAATACCAAATAATATAAAAAATTTTTGAAAAATTCCAAAAAGAATATATATGGTATAGTTATATATAGATTGAGTCCAGAAAATGAAAAACCCTAAAAATAGAAAAAGAAAATATAAAAATTTCAAGAAGCTCCAAAATCTAAAAAAAATAATATAAAATTCCTTCAAAAATACCAAAAATATGTTTTCCTATTTTATAATTATTTATATATTATTATTTACGTATTAAAATGAATTTGGGTAATTTTGAGACTTATTTTATAATTTTAAAACCCCAAATTATTTTCGGCCTATTTAATTAATGCTGTATTAGGGACATTTTTGGAATTAAAAATACATAAAAATTAGAAAAGTCCCAGAAAAATAACAAAAAAATATAAAAAAACCAAAAAAATATTATATCTAGTATATGTTAAGTATTTATATAAATATATATGTATCCATATATTATTTCTCTCTCTTCTCTTATACATATATATATATATATATTATATAGTTAAAAATATAGAAACAACATAAAAAAATATACAATATAAAAACAAAATAAAAATTATAAAAACAAAAAAAATAAAATTAAAATATATATATATATATAAAATCGAAAACCCACAAAAATAATAAGGATTGGACATGAATATAGAATTGAATAACTGCGCAACCAATTTCATCACACAACCATTCGCCTCCCAGTGTTTGACCTCTATTTGTGCTTACACCTATACACACTTGCATGTAGAGTTTTAATAAATTTTGACTCCACGTTTTTGATATTCATTTCATATATTTATTGTGGGTTAATTGTTGATTGATTCGGGATTCTGTCCGAGGTCACCTTAGCGACTGTCGATCCGCCTTGTGGAAAGACACGACCTCGGCAAAATTCTCAGTCATCAGAGTAAGCTCAAGGTCAAACTCAGGGAGGCAGCTGTCTCCTTAGGCAAATCTTTAGTTAATTCCGAGGTCTGATTTTCAGAAGAATATTTTTGGTCTTTTTATCAATTTTTATGCAAATAAAAAGGCAAGTTCAGAACAAATTTGTAAGTTAAGTCAAGAAATATAGTCAAATAATTTCCAAAATTAATGAAACTTGGCCAAATGATGGAATTCCATGAGATTAAATGTCAACAAATTTTTTGGAATTTTTAGACTCTATATGAATTAACTATTAATAAACCTAAAAATCTATGTGAATTGGACCTATTAAAAATCAATTAGGCAAATTACTATTTGATTTATTCAGGTCTCATGATGCGTACAAATGCAATGATTTTTGGGTAGCCTCGGACGGTGAGGGGGCCAGGCTCGGATTGGTTAGAGGCTCGAGAGAGGCTCGGATGGCTTTGGAGGTTCGGATCCGCCTTGAGTTAGCTTTGGTTACTCTGAGCCTAGGGTCGGGGAAGAGGCTCGAAGAGTCCACGTGGCGAAGGCTTAACCGCTAGATCGAGGTCGATCCAACGGTGCATGATGCAGTTGACGTGGCGCTATCAAGGACCTTCAGATCAGAGAGATCTAACAGTGCGAATGCTGACGATGTGGCTTGTTGCGGACCATTGGATGGTGATCTATCCAACAATATCTGAAAGTCGAAGAGAAGACAACGTGGAGTGTCGAGGTCTGTCAGATCAGGAAGATCCAACGGATGCGGACAATGGTCCACGTGTAGTGAAGAGCACCATTGGATCAAGAAGATCCAACGTAGCTAGAAGTCGTCTTCTCCGGTCCGCCTCCTTCTTGAGACGGACTTGGCGAGGCTCCAACGATGACGCTCTAGCTCCGCCGCCTTTACCCGTGCTCGTGGATGCTTGCCGGTGACTCCTGGGTGGCTCAGATCAATCGTGGAAGCGTCAGGTGTCCACCGGAGGCTCTGATAGTTGCTTGAGTCGATCGGAGATTAGTGGAGGCGAAGCTCAAAACGGCTCCGGCGACAAGTCCGGCCAATGAAGATGATGGGTCCAACAGGGATAGCCTGTGCAATAAAGCATGTGTAACGTGATCGTGAGGTGAGTGCGAGTGCGGTGAGGCATGAAGGCAAAGCGATTGATGGCTGGTAGTCCTCTGTTGTGGCGGCGGAGCTTTGGTCGGTAGAGGGTACAAAGTGTTGTCGAATTGAATGGAGTAGCACGCGAAATTGAGTGCTCCAAGGCGGAGATTGGTGGATGGTCAGAGAAGCTTGAGGGCGTTCAGAGAAGCAGGATAAATTCAAAGAAAAATGAGGAGAAAGAAGAAAGGTGATCGGAGGATGATGGAGGGTGCTACCTGCGGTCTGAATCTTGGGTTGAAGCTCCTGGTCGTCGCTCGAGGGTCAGCAGCTAACCCGAGCTCGTGCAGCTCATCGAAGAAGCTGTGGCACAGCGTGCTACGCTGTGGATCTCGCCGGAGAAGACATCATCGTCATCGCTCAATTTCTCTCCTAATTGTTGTCACCAATAGGATGATAGGAGCTCTGGGTATCTCTATGCAAGGGCGGATGAGGTGAGAAGTGGCCGGAGGCGCTGGATTTATAGAGAGAAGGTGGAGGTGTGGGTGATGGAAGGAGTGCTTTTGTGGAGCATGTGGAGCAACGAGGAAGGATGTTATGGAGATCATGGAGGCCGACGAGGATGAGGGAGGTATGGGCGACGTCGTGGAGGCGACAGGGGGCGGAGAAAGTGGCTGGAGTAGAGCCAGAAATGGAAAGGGGGTGGAGCCGTCGTGAGGTGGGCGACATGGGAGCAGCTCCTTCGGGAGGTAGGAGACGACTTCTCAGTGGTTGGATCTAGTTATCCAACGGCAACGAGTTAGGCGCAAGGAAGCGACCAGAATTAGATCTGGGCGATGCGATCGCAGGGTCGTGATGTAGCCATGTGGCCGCATGGGAGTGCGGCACTGAAGAATGTTGGAGATTAGATATGTAGTAGGATCGAAGGCTCGTGATTAAGCGTGACTGAGCGGTTTAGATCTAAACATCAGGGCAAAGATCCAGCGGCCATGAGCGTGCCATGTGGAGTGCTAAGGTTGAGGCAGGAACGTGCGGTCTGGATGAGATCTAAGGATCGATCGGACGGCTGAGAGATGATGCGGCATGGAAGGCCAGGATCTGAAGATGGGGAAGGCGATCTAATAGCCTAGAGGCGAGGCGCATGGTGGGCAATGGAGTGGGACGTGTGGCACAATCATAGGTCGCCACGTGGCCCAATCTGGTTGGTTGATAAAGAATGTGAGATAACAGGGAGTAGATGGTCAAATTTGTAAAAACTCAAAACATGAAAGTTTTATATCTTGATGAGATACAAGTTTCATGTTGACAAAAAACGGAAATGAGGTCGACTAAAGTACTAAAATACAAGTGTACAAATATACATACATATAGTATACAATGGGGTCCCGAAACCCAAGATTGTGATATGAGCTCTGATTTAAATGAAATTAGTCTCATTTTGAAGGTATTTGAATGTGTATTAATTTAAAAGTGAGTATACCTAGATTGGAGGTTGTATGAGAGAGATATGTGCATTCTAAGGTCCACGGTCTCCAACTTGGTTTGGGTTTTTATTGGGCAATTATTCAAGTTAGCAATTTTTGGTATTTTCCTTGTATTATTTGTTAGTAATATATACAATATAAAATGAATTTATGGAATTTATAGTTAGTGTAAAATATATAAAGATGAGTGACTTTTACAAGTGAGCTAGGCTTCCTATTTAGTGCATATGTGAATGCTAAAATGCAAGTGTTATCAATGCATGCATGAATGCTAATTATGCAATTTATATGAAAATATGCTCCTAATTACTCGAGAACAAGGGTCTATTTTCAACTTTAAGAGTGATGAATCACATATTCATCAGGTTACCTCTCTGAAAGGGAGGCTGCTACTGGGAAGGATGAGGGGACAGCTGAGAGTACTGCCGAGGCTACTGTTGGTGCTACCTCCACGGTTGTCCCTACTGGTAGGGATGAGGACCCAGTTGGTAATGCTGTTGCTGCGGGGCAAATACTGAGGGTGGTTGTACTATCCACCCTAATCTGGAGGTTGTTGCTGGGATGTGGCACCTCCGGTCGACCACATGAATCCGGTGTGATCTCGGCTGCTGTCGGCCGTACCAAATCCCATTGACTTCCATCAACGGCTCCTGCTCAAAGGGTGCGTTCGGTTCGGGAATAAACAAGAATAAGGATGGGTAATAAGGAGAATAAGGGTCTATTCTTTGTTCGGCTGGAGGATAGGAATAAGGAGAATAAGGTGAAATAAAGGTAGGCAAGGTGTGATAAAGATAGGAATAAGAGTGAAATAAGATGGAATAATGAGGAATAGTCGTACCACTAGGAACCGTGTCGGGAGGAGAATCGGTCCCTTATTCCAAAGCCTATTCTCCAACCAAACAGGGACAAAGGGCGATGGCTGAAGAACTACCAAGGTCTAATCCTGCTAGTACACCACCATCTGAGTGTCCTGGGATGGTGATGGCTAAAGGTACTGGTGTTGCGGCTGCTAAAATGGCTCCGTCTGGATGTTGTAAACTTGTAGGTACTGAGCGGAGTGCTAGGTCGAGCTGCTGATGCTAGGGTCAGCCCGTGACCTGAGATGGGGCTAAGAAGCTGTCTGAGCCTACTGGAGACACATGATCTGGGCCTTCAGGTCACTCAATGTCTGTGCCAACTGGTCAATCTGTGTCATGCCCTGGCACTGCTTCTTCTCGATAATCTCGATGTGGTCCAGCTTCTCGTTGATGATGCCCATATCAGCGATGGACGACTCTGCCTGTGCTGCGACTGTTAAAGATGTGGAAGGACTGGATCGACTCGTTCAATCCTCTGATAGGACATGGCATGGGGTTAGGACTTCCCTGAGTATAGAGACGGGTCTGGGACATGACAGTGTAGTTCTCGACCATCTCCTCATATATGGCCCAGACTTGATCTTCAACCTTGGCGAAGTAGGAGCCCCCATAAGAAGCATTTACGAGCCCCTATAGCTCTGGTGTCAGCCCACAAAAGAAACTATGTACTAAATTGGGCTTGGATATGTCATGGTGTGGACACCGATCAATGAGCTCTCGGAATCGATCCCACGCCTCATGGAACTGCTCGTTGGGGATCATGGAGAAATTGTTGATCGGATCTCTAGCTGTATTTGTCCAGACGAGTGGATAGTACTTGTTCAAGTATTCGGTCTGGAGCTGTTCCCACGAATTGACATACCTCCCTAAATGTTTCAGCCAGTAGGCTGCTCTATCAACCATGGAGAACGAAAAGCCATCATCTTGATGGTGTCCTCATCCACATGTGTTGTATATCATCTCGAAGTCTTGAAGATGTATATGTGTCTCCTTGATGTCTAGCCCATGGAGTTTGGGCAACAACTGAATCGTTTGAGAGGGGAGCTCGAAATCTCCCAGAATCACCGGAAGTTGAATCCAACGGTGTGTAAGAGTCACACCAGGGTTGTGTAACTCCCTCATCGGTCTCGCTGGTCGGACTGGCTCCTGTGGCTCCTCTGGTTGCGGTCCATCTCCTCCTCCGAGCTCTGGTATCTCTCCACCGTCTGGTTAGTTCGGCTCTGTGCGGTTAGCTCGCATTTGGTCCATCTCTCTGCATATATCTGCCATGAAAGCTCCTTGGTCTTTGATCTGTCTCTACATCGTCTCCAAGGAAGCTAACAGGGTGTTGTTGATGGCACCCTGATCTAATACATATGTGGTGGTCTCGAGTTGTCCATCTCTTGGGTCTCTGTAAGGCAAAAGATCCGAACTCAAGTGCCATCAAATGAACAAATATCTGCTCCGATCTCTGCTCTAGCACCTCAGGACTAGTAGAAGGGTGGCACCTGCCAACGTTGTATGTGGTTCCTCACGACGCGTGGAATCAAGTATAATTAAACTAACTTTTTATTATGATTTATTAATAAGGTCCAATTATGAACTATAGGTGCAGGCAAATAATTATGGGTTGGGCCTTAATCAATTACATCACAATCAGAGAAATTCCTAAGTCTAATGGTCATATTCTTCGAGAATCAAATAAAAATAAAAGGCGATAAAATCAAAACCGTCGAAAACCTCGGTGAGGTCTCCCGAGCACACTAGTGCTCGGCAAAACAGACCCCGATATAGCCAAGTGTCCAAAAATGCCCAAGGTCTCTGTATTATTACAACAATAATAAACTGTTCTAATGACTACTCTAAGCTACTTTAAGAATTATAACTAAGTTTGTCTGCTCCTGCTCCTCCTCGAGTACAGGTCTCCTCTAAAGTGGTCCTCGGGCGGTTCCTTACACAAAAAGTGAAACAGAAACGGGATAGAAGGTAGTTATAACAAATAGAGCTAAAAATAGATAGAAACAACTAAGTGTAAAAATCGACTACTAAGTCGTGCTCCCCGACAACAGTGCCATTCTGATGAGTGGTCACGCGATCGAGGCTAAGTGATATCAAAGGTCGTTGCGACCTCAATCACGCGAGCCAGACTCAACAAGAAAAGCAAAGACCACAAATAAAACAAAAAAGGCACGAAATCACATGTAGCGGTCTCTGCTAATTATTTAACATGGTATAGCGACCAAGGTTGAACACAAGGAGCACGAGCGAAGCCTATGAAGTAGTCGGGATCAGAGAATACAAGGCATATTTTTGTGGTTTTTAATTTGCAATTTTTTTATATTTTCCAATAGGAAAACCAATGCAAGGATAAAGAAAATCAAACTTCAACAATTTTTATTAAGACTGAAAATGTCCAAAAATTTGAAATAAAAATATTTTTGTAATTTTAAAATATGCAAGTATTTTTTATGATTTATGGTGTTTTTATGATCTTTATGAGATTTTATAAAAAAATGGATAAAGTCAAAATAAGAAAACAGTGTACATCCTAGACTAGAATGCAACTTTAAAATATCTAAAGTGCCTCAAACGTGCTAGTTGCAATTTTATGTTAAAACAAACAACAATATCTAACTACAGAAATCAGAATCACATTTTTTGAATTTTCTACAATTTTTGAGAATTTTTATAAGATTTTTGGTCTTTTGTGATTTTTAGGGGTTTTATAAAAGATAATGGAACAAAAACAGTACTGAAGTTAAAACATACTAAAACACACAGGAATTTTTATAGAATTTTTGAGTGTATTTTTATATTTTTTTGGTATTTTATAAATTAGACAGACACATTTTTAAGGGATTTTTATTTTTAGAAATATCAAATAAAATCAAATTGTGCCGCAAAGTTTACTAAAAATGTTACACAGTAGCAGGAGCTACTCGTAAATGCAAATAAATTTTAGGGAATTTTTGGAGTAAATTTGATAATTATTTGATTTAAAACAAATCACACAGGTTGTAGGGACCTACTTGTAAATACCCCTAAAGTTTCCAGGTGAAACAATAACACCTATAAAAAGTCTAGGGATGTAACTATAAAATTCCCATGAAATTGACGCATATATCGATTAACCACGCATAGGGGCATAAATGCAAATACATAAAGTATTTCATTCAAAAAAGAACCTTCAAAGAGTCTAGGACATAATATGCAAAAACACCACAAAGCATGTGACCGTGCACGTGTATTCAAACTGGGAGGGCTAAAGTGCAAATACTGGAAACAACAAGGACTAATATGCAAATAGTTCAAACTACAACTTTATTTAATTAACTAGGAAATAAAGCATAAAAACTATAAGGTAAATAATGAAATATACCCTCGAGGCACGGGTGGAACGCATGGGTGTACACGTGGTGGGCTCTGAACGAATCAGGAGTGTACGGCGTTGATCCCCTGATGTGTCAGAGCTGACCCTCTGGGAATGTCGCCCACGTGCGGTGTAGATATGTCAAGGGATGGCAGATTAACGACTCAAAGGCTTCAGCAATTGTCAGCTCTGATGCAAACTGACGCCCTGCTCCTCATCCAACGATGATGGAGAATGGTGTATGAACTGGGGGCTGGCGAACTTCGAACAAGGAAAGGCGCGGATCCTCTGGGCCGATCAAGCCTCCGACAGGTCGAGTGCCTCCAGAGAGGTGCTCCGTGTCGAGCAGTGGAGTCTGGTCATCTCGAGGACGATCAGATGGATGGGAGGACAGGGCTTCAACTGGAGCTGCTCCGCCGAGTAGCTTGAGGGTCAATAGGGGCTCCTCCGGGCGTGGGGGTACCTGCAATGCAAAGCTAGGACTCAGGGCTTTGCTCAGTCTGAGTTATTGAAGCTGAAAACTATAGAAGCGGAGGGGAGGTGAAGTTTGATCTTCGGCGAAAGTGGTAGAGGAGATCTCGACCCTAATCTTGACCTAAAGATCGAGGCTAAGGATGATCAGGTTGTGGTGCAAGGTGGAGTGCGGGACTGCGGATCGATCTAAATGGCTAGATGTGGAAGTCGAGGCTCCGACCAGCTGGTCGGAGCAGATGGGAGTGCGACGGGGACAAATGAAAAATCAGATCAAACAGGAAGATGGAGAGGATATGAAGGATACCTGGAGATCTAGGAGTGCTCCTGAACTTCAGGCGAAGATGGATGATGGAGTAATGTCCTCATCCTCGATGCGGAAGGTGGGGGAGGCTGCTCGCAGCGGATCTCCAGACATGAAGGGTGAGCGTCGTCTTCACTGCACCAAACCGAGCTTCGAGGGGTTCTCCGAGCAGTTGTCACTCAGTTGGAGGTGATTAGGGGTCGAAGAGGGAGCGAGGTATGAGCTGCCGCTCCATGGAGGCGGAAGAGATAATTTATAGGCGAGTCGAGGGTCTTAAAAGATCGACATAAAGCGCTAAACCCTAGGGTGAATCGGATCGGCCAAAGGACCCACGAGGATGTAAGAAGTACGAGGATTATCAGGTTCAAATTTCGGGGCTAATGGAGTGCGACGTCAGGCTGGGAAATTTCGAGAAGAGGCTCCCACAAACAGGATCCGGGTCTGACCTCGGAAGGAGTCATTGACTGAGGGTCAACAATCTAGTCGGCTAATCAGAAAAAATTAGGACTTACAAATTTAATAAGAAATAATTTTAAATCAAAAAGTGTATAAAACGAAAAATGTTCGTTATTTTCCAAATAATTTTTCTACGATTTTTATTTATTTTTATGAAAAATAAATTAATCGTTATACAGTATAATGTGTTATATACATGTATAATATACCTATGTATTTTGTACAATTATTTTTATTTGTTATTTTTACACAAATTCCCCAATTTTTATATTTTATCTATTTATAACATCATTTTTGGAGTATGAAATATTTTTTATTTTCTTTTTATTAGTTAAGTACATGTATATATTAAATAGGGAATGAAGCATATATAGATGTATTTTGCACAAGGGAGAGAGGATTTTTATTTTATTTTGTTTTATTTTTAGAACTATATACAAGGAGATAAAAAGAACATATTATTTTCATTTTATTCAAAAACAATTATTTAATTACACAAATAATATGTATAATATAGAGTAGGTCCTATCTCCCTCTACTTATTTTATTTGGCGATCAGGCCAATCCTTGACCTTCTCTCAGGTTCAGGTCACTCTATATTTATTCTAAATACCTCCTTCCTTTTGCTTTTCCTTTATTCTTTTATTTTTGCACAAATACATGCTAATTGTGCAATATTAACAAATGCATGCATAATACTAACTTATTGTATTTACATTTATTTACATGATGCTTTGCCAAGATAAATAGCAAAAATAAAAGAATAAAGAGTAAGAATCAGGGATTCCTCAGTTCTCATTCTCTTCGTCGAGCGAGGAGGAGGAGCGGCAAGATCACTGTCGCGGCAAAGCTCTACTTTGTCGTGAGCCAAGCCTTCGCGAGCTTCACCGTCGCATCGAGGCAACAATCCAGGAGCTCTGCGAACTCCGTCCATAGGCGACAACCTCATCATCTATTCCACCTTCCTCCATTCCAGGTTATATTTTTCAATCTCTTTCTTTGTCTTCTTGTTTTCTCCTCCCATTCTTCCTGTTTTCCTCTGTTATCCTCTATACTATCTAGTTTTCTTATTTATTTCGATCCAAAATTCACATCAAACCATCGATTTCCGCAACCATCCAGCCTCCCTCTCCAGTTCTATCTCTGTCTTCCAGATCTTTTCAACTCTGGCAAAGAACGTCACCAGATCTCTAGCCCCTCTACTTCATCTTTAACTGCGAGCTATCCATACACGCTTCTCCATATTCCTAATGCATGGCCTCTTCACCTCAGATCCTACACTGATATGATCTCTCAGTTCCTCCCAGACAAGTCAAATTGGGATCTCCATTCAACTCTTTTACACAGACATCTGGTTCTGTTGCATTGATTTACTCATATCAAATGTGGGGTGTTTATCAAACTCAAGTTATATATTCGGGAAAGAAAGAAATTCCAACCACCTTCTTCTTAAACTAATGATTGAATTTCGTTTCTGAATGTGAAACCATGTGACATAGAGTTGAGATGATAAGTGTGTATGATTGAATATGTATTTTTTAGCTTGTAGACTTCTTAATTTTCATATGAAATTTCTTTGATCTTATGTTGAGTAATGTACATTTCTGATGCCTATTAGTTAGAGTTACAAATCTAATCCAACTAAAATCTTTACACATCGATCCGAGTTCCGATTTGAACCGAATCAAGAAGCGTTATTCTCTACAAGAGCTCCAATCGAAATCAAGTGCATTGAGGATCATTGTCTCTGCTTCATCTCGATCAGTATTATTGATCAGCAATCAACGATGGAGGATAATATAATCTGAAAATCAAATGATCAATCGAACAGTAATAGAACTTAGCACCACTGTAATCGAGATCCGATACACCTGTTCTGAAGATACAATTAGACCAAATGAGAAATTGCAAGAATATGATAATCTGCACGATCTGGAGTCCGATGCGAGAGTATAATCACCTGCGCATGGAGCTTAGAAAATTCTAATCTAAGAATTCCATCACCTGGGGATAATTTGTAGATTGATTTGCGTTATATCTTTTTTACTTGAGTTTAACTGTTGTAGATCGAGTCCGCACCAGTTGTCTCGGTAGACCCTCCGACTCCAACGCTCAAGCAGAGCACGTGATCAGCAAGAAGGAACCGATATTTTGGTCAAATTACAAAAGCAGCCCCAAATTTTTAGCATATATCAAAGAGGTTCGGGCAGCTAAAAGCACATGCAAACTCATGTGCTATGAGTGATTTTGTGTTGTTCCCTTCGATATTTCTGAGAATCACGAGCAGTTCCAGGCATAGAAGTTCACACATGAATCGCACGTGTAGTGCTTGATAATTACGTAGAAGCCCCTTGCTGGTTTCTGCTATTTCACATGCATCTTATACTTTTCCTATAATTACAAGAATCCAGTATACCTATACCATACTTATATAATACATATTAAATAAAAACAAAACATAAAAACATAATAAAAATATATAGACATACCGTATTTTACACTATATACAATATAAAACCATTTTTGAAAAATAAAAGAATTTTTTATCTTTAATAAATCATTAAAAACACTAAAAAATATAACAAACTTTAAAAATCATAAAAAATATAAAAATGCCTTTAAAAATCTAATAAAAATTACCCTTAGCATAGTTTCCAATATCTTAAATAACAATCCAAAAACAAATAAAAATCAATACTAAAACCAATAAAAAATACAAAACACATAAAAACTTCAAAATTTCACAAATAATTCACGATAAATCACAAAAATACACACAACCTATCATTTTAAAGATAATTTCATTTTATATTTAATAAAAATAAAATAAAAAGATTTTGTTGCTTATTACTCTTTTAAAATTAAAAGTAAAATTACATTTTCAATAAAAATATTATTTTCTCATCTTAAAAGTAATTCAAAATTCATAGAAATTCCTAAAACGTCTTAAAAATTCATAAAAATAGTAAAAAAATTAAAAAGAATAAAAATTAGAAAATATAAACCAAATAAAAATTACAAAATATTTGCTAACCTTACACAAATTATAAAATACTAAAAAGTCATAAAAAATATAAAATTCAATAAAATAAAATAAAATATAGAGAATTCCCTAAAAACATAAAAATTAGGAAACATAATAAACCTTAATATTCTACCTTTTTTACCCTAGTTTTTCCAACAGTTTGCCACTGAGTTCGATACTCTCGTACTTAATGTTATATTTTTTTTATAGTTTAGGAGTATAAATAAAATAAAAAAATATTTTTTTTGCTAAAATCAACCAAGTCGATACAACGACCTCTTTATCTCTGGATCAGGTGCGGTTTATCTTGTGTGCAAAGAATTTTTAGGTAAATTATGATTTTTATTATATATACAAGTAGTTTTATATCCCTTATTTATTGCCTTTAAAGCAAAATAGTTTTGCAAAATAGTTTTCA
The DNA here is from genome assembly GCA_037367405.1 of Ottelia alismoides. Taxonomy (NCBI): domain Eukaryota; kingdom Viridiplantae; phylum Streptophyta; class Magnoliopsida; order Alismatales; family Hydrocharitaceae; genus Ottelia; species Ottelia alismoides. The sequence goes on from JAZKJV010011862.1 coordinate 176,511, forward strand.
AAAAAAATTCAAACCTAGTTTTACAAAATGTTTTTTGCAAATTTTTTATTTTAACATAATTTTCAAAAAATTTGTATAGTATACCTAATTTTATATAGAAAATAATTTAACAAACATTTCATAAAGAAAACATTTTTACAAATATTTTTACTAAATTTGTATAAAAACATTTTTATAAAGATTTTTGAAAAAGTTTTCATTGTATTTTTATTCCTATTTTATAAATAATAGACTTGTTACAAAGTACGAGTTATGGCTAAAGTATATATAATATATATGACACCCCTTTATACTTAGCTCGAATGATATCCTCAGATTGATCAAAGAGCGATGAAGACATAACTTCTAATTAATATGGGGAAGTGAAAAGAATCATATACTATAACGACGAATTCAAGAATCTAATGAATAGAAATTGGTGATCCCCTATACCTAGGATCAAGTAATTCTACGTATAAAAGATTGCACAAAAGGGAAAAAATCGAGGGGTAGAGTGTACCGACATTACCTCCCCTATACTCAAGGTGAAGTATCCCTGAGTATAGGCATAAAAATAGAGGTAATGGAGAAAATGGAAAAATCACAAGTCTAGTGCCTTGAAGAACCACAAAATCAGCCCTTTAAGAGTGCAGAATTAACACCTGAAACAGTCATCGCAGTCGGGCCAATTCAGGCTCATCAAAAACCATACGATTTAAATTTATCAATCAAAATGAGATGGTCGTGATTTTTTTTATTTTACTTGGCAAGAAACCAAGGTCGAACTCAGGGACATGAGCCTCTCTCGGATTATTCGGATTTTAGTCTATCTAAATAAGTGTAAAATTGAAGCACATATAGGTCAAATCATGCAAGGAGACACAATAGTGCATTAAAGACATGCATTTTTTTATATTTTAATCATGCAGATAAATGCCATGAAATGCATGGAAATATGCTCGAGACCATAAGTAAATGAGCCATTGAAATATACGTCCATTCAGGGTTGAAATAAGAAGCAATCTTTATTCATGTAAAAATAGGCATGAGAGTCAAGACACTTAATCAATAAAATACTTCTTCAAATTTCATATTGTCTACTGTGAAATTGAAGCATGCCATAAGGAAGATAATAAAGAGAGCTCCAAAATGCCAGTGAAATCATCTCAATCGGAGTTACGAGGCTCAAGATATGCATAAAAGAAGCCAGGGGCATAAGTGTAATAAAACATAAAAAGATAACTACAAATAGATCCCTGGGAGGGACTAAAATGTAATAAAAATAAAGAACGAGTCCTTCCCTGTAAATAAACCACACGTGCGGGGGCATATTTGCAATTATTTAAACTCGCAAGGGTACGATCGCAAAATTCCCCAGGCGTGTATGGTACTGCACGTGACTTAGGACCTGTTTGCAAATTTGGAGACATCCGAGGGCTTTTCTGTAATTTTCCCAGAACTGCACGTGCTAGGCACGTGCCACCAGGCTCGGAGGATGGAAGAGGTTCGGCGCTGGTTCGGCGAGCCTTGGGTGTTGTCTTGGGCTCGGTGTAGGCTTGGTCAGGCTCGGACGCAGTTCAGTTGACTCAAACCTGGAGGTCGGGGATTGAGGCTCGGGACATCCCTGGCGATGATGCATGGCTGCTCATAAACCATCCGATCCCGGATGATCGGATGGCTCCTGTCCGCTCCAAGAATCGTTGTGTGGCCTCATCTGGGCCGTTGAATGGTCATCGGACGAATTCCATCCAACGGCCGCTGTACCTCCGTCTTCATCTGCAAAGGACGGCGGATTCAGAGCTCCGGCGAAGGAGCTCCAGCTCCGTAGCTCGCCTTCGGCCACGGTGGACCTCCCCCGAGCTCTAGGAAAGGTCGTCGATGAAGCGGGGAGCTCGAGGAAGGTGCTGGCGTCTTGGCTCAGGCCACCGGAGCTTTTGAAGTTGAAGGCGACCGTGACGAAGTTGGCTCTGGTGAGCTCTCCGGCCATTGAAGAAGTTATCGGCCTGCAGAGTTAGGTACATAGCCGAAGCAAGGTGGAGTGTGTGCGTGAGTGGAGTGAGAGCTCAGGTGGGGCGAAGAAGGCAGGAGCTCGAAGCTCCTCCGCCGTGAGGGAGGAGAAGATGGACGGAGGTGGTCTGGGGATGCGAAGGATGGGAAAGATGAATGGGGGTTGGCGCGTGAATGGTGAGTGCTTGGCGGAGCTCTAGGAGCAATCAATGGAGCGAGATAGGGGTTGTAACGGCCTAGAGAATTGCGAGAAATTAAAAGAAAAATACAAAGAGGGATCGGAGGACTTACCTGATGTCGGGGATGGAGCGGAGGCTTGGGCTGGGGCTCGACTCGAGCCCCGGGTCTTTGCTGAACACCGTCAGCCGGTCAGTACAGCTCGGGCGGCCGCGAGGCGCCGCAGCTCCACCGTGGAGGTCGGAGGGTCTACACCGGAGGAAAACGGTCGTCATCACTCGATCCTCTCTCCTCCCCTGTCACAGGGAGGAGGAGGAGGGCTGGGCCATCCCTCGCATAAGGGGGATAAGGTGGATCGAGGGAGGTGGCGGTGTATTTGAAGAAAGAACATGGCGGTTCCGGTGGTGAAATCGTGGATTTCGACGAAGAAATGGGGTGAGTGGAGAGGCGTTCGTGGGGTAATGGATGACTGGCGAGGACGAGGGATGACTGGCGATGGTCGTGGAGCTTCCAGATAGTAGAGGTGGTGGCTGGAGACTCGGGGAAAATGGAAAGGGGCCAGCTCGTGCGAGAGGTGGAGAACGTGGGCTGGAGGTGGAAGACGATATGCGGGCCGTTGGATCTTGAGATCCAACGGCTAGCATTTGGGCGCTGCGCAACGGGTGCGATTAAATCCAAGGCAACGTGATCGGAGGGCTACGGAGCTGCCACGTGGCAGGTGCATGGGCAGGCGGAAGCGAGTGGCTGAGATGTGAGATGGAGATGATCTTATGGTAGGGAGTTCAAGCGACGATAGACGGTGGCGATCCCACAATCAGACGGTCATCGGGCGGTTGACCAGGTGACAAGTGGCGCAAGGGGACATGAGGCGCTAACGGATGGTATAGATGGGCCAAGAGCTTGATCAAACGGCTGAGAAAGCTGGCGCACATGGAGACAGCGAGATCGTTAATTTTAATTAATTACCCAAAGATCATAAAAATACAAATAAATATTCATAATTTAGACAATTAGTTGCTCAACACAATGATATTTTTCATTGAATAAAATGATGCTCAATTGAAGTCCAAATTAAAATATGAACAGAGGGTCGTAATTGTAAAACATAATTGAAGCAGATAAAAGCAAACATGCACAGGGGTCTTTTTGTAATTACAGAAACTCATAAGGCAAAGTTGCAATTGTTACAATAAAAAATAAAGAAAATCGGACCTTCTTCTTCGTTAGGGCACTGGAGATGAACCCAAAAAAAAAAGTCGACAGCCGGCGCGGGTGGCAGAGGCTCACGCCGGTGTTGGGGGGCGGCGCAGCCCGCGCGGGGGGGCAGCAGTGGTGGCTGAGGAGTGCAGAGGGCCGCGAGCAGCCAGGAGGTGGCGGAGGAGGGTCGGTTGCTGGGCAAAGGTGACGAGGAGTGACTGTGGAAGAAGGGACGCGGACGGCTGGGGGCGGCGACGCAACGAGGGTCAGCCGCACACGGTAGAGGAGGCCGGGCGGCATACGGCCTGGGGATGCCGTGCACGGAGGAGGAGGCCGGGCGGCACGGGCGGCAATACACCGCTAGTGAGCGACGGGCGACGGTGGGTTCTCCCCACCGCGACCTTGGTTGTTTTTTAATTTTTTTAATTTTTTTGATTTTTTACTGATTTGATGCAAAGAAACATTTTTTAATAATTTTTTAATTTTTTTAAACAGAGAATTAATATGAATATATACAAAAGGTGGAAAAATGTTAGAGGAAAGATGAAAAAGATGAAGATGGTACTTTGGGGTGATGGTGGTTTGGATGTTTTGTGCTAAAAAAATTTGCAAAGATACAAATGATGACAAGTTGAAAATACTTACCTACGATGAAGACGGTCGCCTATGATGTGCCCTTGAAGCACAGTCTTTGATCGAATCACCGGCGAGTGATGAGCTTGAGCAGCGTACGTATGCGGCTGCGATGTTGACCAAAAAGCCAATGGATCTCACTGGAGAGAGGGCTACCGTTGCTCGACCGTGGTTGCGTCGCTATCACCGATTAACCTCTGGGAACTAGGCTCTCCTCACATAAAGATGGATCAAGTACAAAATGAGGAGGATGGGATGTATAAGAAGTTATAAAAGTGGTGGAGTTGAATGGGAGGTTGTATTATTAATGGAGTTGAATGGGAGGTTATTAAAAAATGGTGGAGTTGAATGGAGGTTGGTGGTAGAAGAGAAGTTATTGTAGAGAATGGGTATTAAATAATAAAATAAATAATGATATAAAGTAGGCTACTTTAAATACAACAAAAATATAAAGAAGAAAAAATAGTAGAGAATTTACAAAGGAATACATACAACATGTACAATTTTTTGTTTGCTTTTCTAATATGTATTTTCTTATCTTTTTATAAGAAATATTTACAACGGAAAAATACAATAAAATAGTATAATCAAAATACAACACAAGCATGATTTTTTTTATATTTTTACTAATTAAGAAAGATAAAATAAAAAATGAAGAAAGAATGAATATATACATAATATACAATGTACATCTAGGTCCCAAAACCCAACTTTTGCAAATGAGCTCCGATTTTAATGAAACCACTTCCATTTGATAGATAATTTTCTAATTTGAATTTAAAAGTGAGTTTGGTGGATTTGGAGTTCATACGGAGAGGAAATTTGACCTGAAATTGGACCTTATGACTTTTTTCCTTTGAGATCTAGGAGCATTTATTTGAGATAAAATTTATTTTATATTTTTTATATTTTTATATACATTGTTATCAACAAGTTAGAGAAAGAATTAGCTAAAAAAGAATTGAAATGAAATTATTAAAAATACATGATATTTTGGACTATTTATATGTGAAAAACTCCTTTAATTTTGCGGATTTGTATTGTTAATTTATTTTGTATAATACAATAATTAGTGTGTTTTATTTACAAGAGATATTTTGTTAATTTACTAATTTTATGGATATTTTTCTGGGATTTTACTCGGAGATTTTGCTATGATCAAGGTATTGAGATGATGAATCACGGATTCATCACCCCTTATACTTAAACTTTGCTAGTCCTCGAGCAAATAAAGAATGAATAATTTTGGTTAACCCCTGACTGTGCATGTGAATACAAGACTTGATCCGTTCAAGAACTCTTGATTTTAGAGATCATAAAATTCTAGGCTAAACCAAACTCTAGTCAAAAGGTATCCAATTTCCCTAATCATCAAACTCTCTTTGTATACATATATAGTAGGGGTATGACATTAAGTGTTGACTGCAGTTACATGAGTAGAGTCACAATGTCGCCCAAGGTTCCAGTCCAAGGGACTCTCCTAAGAACCCGACCCGCAACACTAGGGAATAAACCATTTCTTGCATCCAATCCACCGTCTCTTTAGTTGTCAAACTTAAAAGTGTAGATAGAATGCCAATTAATGGAGGGCATAGGATTGTGTCATTTCTTCTCTCCCTCTCATTGGAACAAGGATCCTCTCGAGTGCCTTATTACTCAACGTATATTTTTGGTGTTGATCAGTGTGTCCGTCAAGAGAAGTTGGAGTCATCTGCACTTGTTTTCCTGGGAGTACACCGGGGTGTGCCTTTTTTGAGTATCTAGTATACCTTCTACACCCATACTTGTAGCATTTACGATGCAGAGTCCTTTTTTGGTGCTAGCCCGACTCCTGATCCTAATAGCGGTGGTCCAAGTGGACACTTTGAAATGGATGGGAGTGCTCGCCTTTGATGGAATCTCTTTGATAATTGACTTTGTGGAATGAGAGATTTTCCTTAACATTTCATTGCTTTGTAGTATTTTTGGCTAGCTCCACTGCTTTTACCAAGAGTTGGTGCGGACTGATCAACATTTTTTATTTTGTCACACCCTGGCACATAGGTAAATGTCAAGAGATAGTATAAGAACCATGTTCTCACACTGACTAGAGATGCTGACACTCAGGTTTCATGAAGCCTTCATTGATTTTATCCCATCCTCTAGCATCATCAAATTAAGTATAAACTCAAATCCCTCATCCCAGTTCCTCAAGTGAAATTTCAACTTATCTCATCATAACTGCAGTCGTGTATGTGAGGTGATGATCATATTCTACTAAGCATGCAATATAGCACACAAATCTTTCAAATTAGGAAAATGTGAATAATTAAATCCAAGACCCTAATGACTAAGGCCAGTTAACTCAAAATCTCAAGACCTCATAAACCAAATGTTCTTGACCATCACTAGTCTTGTGTGAAAGCGAATGTGTCAGGGATTAAACCAACTTATTAGTTAGTTTTTTTTAGTTTTAGAAAAAGGTTTTTAATTTTTTTAGAGTCTGTTTTATTTTTTTGACAAACAGAGGAAAAGAAAAAAAATTGTTAGAAATTTTTTTTCATTTTTTTAAAAAGATAAGTAAATAAGAAAGGACTTTTTTTTGAAATAGTTTTTTTAAAAGCAAATAAGGAAAAAAATCATTTTTTTGAAAAGTTTTTTTAAGAGATTTTTTTCAAAAAGTTTTTTAAGTTTTTTCTACCCACTCCATAATTATTGTATCATATATACAAAAATACGTGAAAGTACGAGCTATGGGTAAAGTATATATGTAATATATACACGCCCCCTATACTTAGCATGTGTTATGCCCTCAGAGCACAAGAAGCGAGAGAAAGACATAGCTCGTGCAAAGCGTAGGATGGCTAAAATAATAAAAAGTATAGAAGTCGATCCGTCCCCCCCCATACTTAGTCTCTGGTCAGCCTAATTGTAGAAGAAGAGCGAAAATGGGGCGGACGAGGTCAAGAGGAGAAATGGATGAGTATATACACATGGGGGCATCGGTTCCCCCTATACTTAGGCTCTTGGTCAGCCTAAGTATAGGACATGAGTAAGTGTGAGAACTGATGTGATCTGGAGAATATACAAAGAAGAGAAAATATACAAGAGGAAAGAATCTTCTAATATGTTGAATCTTGATACTGCATCTTCATGAAGAGTAATATGATGTATCTGCTCTGTGCTCACTCTACATGAAGTTGATGACCTCGACTTGGACTAACTGCTCTTTCGAATCAACAAAATGCTTCAACAGTTGTCCATTTACCTGATGAGATTGTGCACCATCTGTGAGATCATCTATCTCTACACTTCCATTCTTGTGCACTTTCTTAACAACAAAGGGACCCGTCCATTTAGATTTGAGATTCCCATGGAACATCTTCAACCTGGCACTGAACAACCATACCTTTTGTCCAGGGATAAAGTCTTTGCACCTAATGTGCTGATCATGCCATCTCTTTACTTTGTCCTTATAAATCAAACTGTTGTCATATGCCATGTTTCATATTTCCACGAGCTCATTCTAGTTCAAGTCTCGACAAAGCCTCCCTAGTTGACAACTCCTATTAATCTTCTTAATTTCCCATTCAGATTTATGAATCAATTCTGCGGGCAAATGGCATGGCTTGCCATAGATCATTCTAAACAGTGAAATCCCCAATGGTGACTTGTAGGCTGACCTATAGACCCACAGAACTTGGTCCAAGAACTGAGACCAGTTCTTCCTATAAAAATGAACCAATTTCTATAAAATACTCTTCACCTCTTTGTTCGAAACCTCTGCCATGCAGTTGGATTGTGGGTGGTAAGGACTAGTAAGTCTATGCTCAAATCCATAGTCCTTAGCTAAAGATCTCATATCTCGGTTCACAAAGTGGCTACCCCCATCAGATATCAAAACTTTTGGCACCCCTAACCTAGCAATAATATGATCAATAACAAACTTACATACAGTCTTGTTATATGCGGTTCGAGTTGGGATAGCCTTCACCCACCTAGATAGATAGTCAACCGCCAACAATATGTACACATGTCCTTGACTGTTGGGAAAGGGACCCATAAAATCTATGCCCCATGCATCAAAAAATATCACAAATAATCATCGGTTGCATGGGCATCTCATCTCTTTGTCCAGCTGTCCCTCCCATCCTTTGACAGATAAGGTGCGACCATACAAAATCAATAGCATCTCTAAAGAAAGTCGGCCAATACAATCCACATTAAAGTACTTTGTGAGCGGTTCTCTTTCCCGAATGGTGTCCTCCAGCCTCTAGTGAATGACAATATGCGAGTACACTCTGGTATTCCTCCTGAGGAATACACCTTCTCCAAACACAATCCGGTCCTTCGAAGAAAAGGAAAGGATCGTCCCAGTGGTATCTCCTCGAATCAGACTTCAGCCGATCAATGCTGCTCCTAGTCAAACTATGGGGAAACTGCTCGGAGACAAGATATTTCACCATGTTGGCATACCACGGGAGTGAGTTATTGACACAAATAATTGACTCATCTGGGAATGTCTCTCTAATCCGCTCATAATCAGGAGAATCCTTAAGTTCAATCCGAGAAAGGTGATCAGCCACAACATTCTTCACACCAAGTTTATCTTTAATCCCCAAATAAAATTCCTGGAGGAGTAAAATCCACCTAAGAAGATGCGCCTTCGCATCCTTCTTTTTCATTAAGTATCAAATGGCTATGTGATCAGTGTAAATTGTCACCTTAGAGCCAAAAATATATAATCTGAACTTCTCGAGGGCCCATACTACCGCGAGCATTTCCTTTTCAGTCATTGTATAATTCTTCTGTGTAGTATCTAATACTTTGCTCGCGTAATGAATCGCAAATGGAATCCCTTCTCAATGTTGTCCTAACACAACTCCTATAGCGAAATCTGAAGCGTCAGTCATGATCTCTAAGGGGAGAGACCAGTCAGGAGCTTGTAGGATAGGCGAGGCAGAAATCTTCCTCTTCAAGAACTCAAAGTCCTCCAGACACCTATGATCAACAATGAACTCACTCTATGTCTTTCCCTAAGAGCTCAGTCAGTGGGCGGGAGATCTTTGAAAATCCTGAATGAATCTCCTATAGAACCCAACATGCCATAAGAATGACCGCACCGACTTCGCGTTGGTAGGTGGATCGAGTTTCTTGATCACCTCCACCTTGGAAGGGTCAACCTCCATTCCCCTTTGGAGATGACATGCCCTAACACGATATCCTCCGTCACCATAAAGTGACTCTTCTCCCAGGAGAGTACCAAATTCACCTCTCTACATCTTGTGAGGACTCAATCCAAGTGCACTAAACATGTATCAAAGGAATCACCGTGGACTGAGAAGTCATCCATGAACACTTCCAGTAAATCTCCCACCATCTCGGCAAATATGGCTATCATGCACCGCTGAAATGTGCCCGAGGCATTGCAGAGCCTGAATGGCATGCGCCTGAAAGCATAAGTGTCGAATGGAAATGTGAATGTGGCCTTTTCCTGGTCCTCAGGGGCTATAGCTACCGGGTTGTAGCCTGAGTACCCGTTAAGAAAACAGAATAACTCTTTCCCTGCGAGTCTCTCCACGAACTGATCAATAAAAGGCAAGGGAAAGTGATCTTTCTTGGTCGCGGCATTCAGGCGTCTGTAGTCAACACAGACATGCCATGACATAGGTACTCGTGTCGTGATCTCCATCCTCTCCTCGTTTGTGACCATCTGAATTCTCGACTTCTTCGAGACAACATGAAGTGGGGCCACCCACTTGGAGTCAGAAATAGGGTATATAAACCTTGCTTTGCACCATTTCTCAACCTCTTTCTTCACTACTTCCCGTATATTGGGGTTAAGTCTCCTTTGGAACTCATGGGAAGGTCTCACATTATCCTCAGTAAAGATGTGGTGCGAGAAGAGAGTGGGGTTGATGCCCATGAGATCCGACACTGTCCAGCCTATTACTTTGCGGTGTCTCTCTAAAACTTCTAACAACCTAGACTCATGTTCTAAAATCAATTCTGAGCTAATGATGATAGGATATCTCTCTTTGGGTCCCACAAGAAAGGCGTACTTGAGTGTATGAGGTAGTGATTTCAGTTCTTGCAATGTGGTATCATCAATCAAATCTGGTTGAACTGAATCTGAATCTGGTTCTGTGCTGCATGAAGGTGGCTAAGCTGAGTAGTACTCGCCACCAACTCAGAAGTATGGGGAGTCGGATCGCCAAAGAAATGCGGTAGTTGCCAAAGCCACGTCCGACTCATCATCTATGTCCCATGATCGTTAAAAAGAGGATGGAATCGACAGATCCAGATGGAACTTTGTGTCATCGTGGGAATAGGTAGATGCATCTCCCATAAGATTAGAAAACATCTGGCAAACTGGATCATCCACTATACCATTTCCAGATGAAAGGGACTTGCGCCGTCCTGAAGGAATCTGTCCCCAAATCCCAATTGTGCTAATCATACTGCAGTCTGCCTCTGAAGATGAGTACTCTGTGCTACTCTCTGAATCAGGTCACTGACACTTGGTTTGCTTCATCTCAAGGTTCACTTCTCCACCTGGAGAACGGAACTTCATCATTCTCGTACCATAATTGAAAGTTGCTCCTGCGGTCCTAAGGAAGGGTCGTCCGACAATGATCTGCGATTCTCTCCAATGATTAGGGATCTCCATGTCCAAGACTGTGAAGTCAACCTGATAGTTATGCCCCTCAATCGAGATAACAACGTTCTTCACTTCTCTCTTAGGTCTCTTCACTGAACGATCTGTGAATTAGAGTAAACCTCTAGATTTGCGAAGTGGTCCCAACTCAAATTTCTGATATAATGCTAAGGGAAGTAAGTTGATTGAAGAATTATTATCTAAGAGTGTGTGTGCAAACGCAATGTCGTCAATACGACTCTCCACATAGTGATCACCCATGTCTCTCTTTTTCCTTGGAAAAGTCTAATTCTTGAGACAATAGGTTGTGGCTACTGATAAGACATGTGTCTTTATATTTTGATTATCTTTCTTCCTTCTAACCCTTGTAGGTGTGCATCTCACCTTAAGGTATTTTTGGAATGCATGATGGTTAGCCACATATTCATCAAATGGCACCTTTACAATGATGTTTTCTTTACAGAATCATGCCATATCGGGGCCATCTTTCTGAATCTTTTTGATGCGCTTTCCTGTCGTAAGATCAGGGGATTAGGGATTGAAGCTAGAGAAATAGAAGATGAAGAGTCTGAATCATGAACTGAAAGATGATTCTTGGCATTAACTGAAACAGTGTTCTTCATACATGAATCTTTTCGATGCAACATGGAATCAAAATCTAGACTATCTACTATAGGTTGTGGAATAGAAGCTGGAGTGGTATCCGCCACAACTGGAGATGCAAGGTCCTCCATAGAATCAGAAGAATATCCATGCTGCCAATGCTGCATATGTGCTCTCCTTCTCCTCTCGGCTCCCTGAGTAGAAATCCTCAGATGTTGCTGATGGGGCTCCAAATATGATGCCTCTCCTCTTCGTCTTCTGAAGACTCCTCAGGTAAAGCTCCAGAGATGCCCCTCCTCATGTCCTTCGCCTGATCAGGTACGGTCACGGTCCTTCCGCTCCTGAGTGACATGTGGTTAGCCTCGTCACATGAAAAGAATCTCATGTTCAAATCTAGGAGATGTTGAACAGTATACCTGACCAAAGTGCTTCTGAGAACTAGATCGGTTCAGGGCTATGGGGGTTAGCCTGAACTTAGGCTGGAATAGAGGTAGAGGGTGCAGTCTGCTCATCTCGCCATATGGACAGGCGATTGACATCCACCCGTAAATCATGAATTTCGTTCCTGGAGAAACGGAGCTCATCAAGTATCTGCTGTTGTATATCAACGGGACTAGACGATGTAGGAAGTGGATAAAACTGGGAAGAAGAATGGGAAGACTGGACATGCCGGCCAGGGTACTGCCTCTGCTGCTACTGCTGAGGTTGTGGGCCCTACTGACCTGCCTGGTAATGGACCTGTTGGCCATACTGCTGGTACTGCTACCGTGGCTGCTAGGGTGGATAGAATCCAAGGCTCTGTTGTGAAGGAGGTGGTGCGGAGGTGAATGCGATGTTGTGAAAGTTCAGGGGACACTGATAGGTCTGTCGGTCTCTCGTACTTCCCTGCCTGACAGAGTCCTGAGTATACCATATCCCGTTCACTTCCTAAACCGGTGGAGGCTCCTCCTGAACTGTCTCTGCTAATGGAGGTGACTGCTGGAAAGAGTGGGCGTAGGATTGGTCCTGCTCCCACGGCTGGGGTTGCCCTGACACCAACTGCTCTTGAATATGGTGAACTCGGTATACGGGAGCAAAGGGTGCAGTCAGGGCAGGTATATTTATCTTAGATACCCTATTAGGCATCTCCTCTATTTGTTTTGGAATCTTGGAGACGATCCGGTCCAATTCTTTAATTCTCCTGTCAATCCTCTCAACTACAGTAATCTTGTCAGCAAGGAGTCCCATGCTAGGGATCATGTCCTGAGAGAAATCGACTACAACTGATTTTCCCCCTCCAAATGAGAGTGAATTGGGAGGATGGTGTATAGGCCCAGCTGGCCATTTGTGAGCGGCTAGTTCAGTCATCTGCTCGAATACCTTCCAGACGGTATCCGCTACTCGTGATGTATAGCCACCTCCACTGGTAGCGCTCACTAACCCTGCATCTCAGGGTTGAGACCAGTATAGAATGACTGGACCAAGATATTGTCATCTAGTCCATGACAGGGACACTTCTGTAGGATGTCCTTGAATCTTTCCCAAGCATCACAAAAGGCTTCATGGGGTAACTGGGAAAAACTCGTATTCGCGTCCTCATCATGTTAGTTCTACTTAACGGGTAGAACGTCTTCAGAACCAGGTCCTTGAACTGGGCATAAGTGGTGACGGTAATCCCAAGATTTTTCACCCAGTAGTCGGCTTTTCCACCCAAGGCAAATGGAAGGGATTTGAGCCTAATATAATCCTGGTTAACATTATTATGTTTGAGGTTAGCACAGATGAGCTCAAAGTCCCTTAGGAATGCATATGGCTCCTCAGAAGCATTCCCATCAAAGTGTGGCAGCAGGTTCAGAAAATGCAGCTTCAAGTCAAAATCAACAGTGGGTTCGGTCGGACTCAAGTAGTTCCGAATTTGATATTGTCCGTGGTTGTACGTCGCATCCATTGGTGGTTCGACCCCAACATTTAACTGTCCTAACTGAGCTCTGAGAAGTGTGTGTTGCTACTCAGATGCAGCTAATCTGGCTAGTATCATTCTCATCGGGTCTTCATGATTCTCTTCTTCCTCGTCTTTCTTCTTTGGAGGCATTTTACTTGAATCTTCTTTATGGCCTATATCATCGCAGTGTTCTTGATTAGAAAAGGATTTATGAATCAAGATATTCTCACTGAGGCAAAGGTCTTCCTCGGTGAAGTGGGAAGAGAGAAATGGAAATGTTTGAGAGTAACCATCCGGGAGTGGGTGATCCTGGGCTCAAGAGGGTCATGAGTTCAGGTTGGTCCAAGTTGCGCATGGACCTATGAAGAAATACTTCTTGGACGGTTCAACGAGAGATTCGCAGAGTTCGAATAAATATCCCCCCAATCAGTTATCTTCGATGTCAAAAGAACCGATTAGAACATGATATTCAATGAGGCACTAGTTCTACGGTGTACGTAAATATGCAAAGTAAACTCACACAATACAAACGCAATTCAAACACTCAATTTCACCAACTCAACACGTGATGGCCGTAAGAGTTCGACCAAATTATCTTGTCAATTTTAGTTGGCGATAAATACAATCTTGGAAAGATTAACGAGCTGTTAGGTGCCCGTATTTTCCTACAGACTGGACTAGTTCTTACGACTAGTTTGACCTACTTTCAGCCAGTATAGGAGTAAGTACAGTCCGGAGCTCGTCCCTTGAGGACTAAAGAGCCCTCTAAACCTCCCACTTTGCTAAGGAAGTCCGAACCGTATAAATACGGCTACATGTATTCCTCACTGAAAAGTAGTTAATCGCCTGAAAATAAAGAACCAGTAGTAAGTAAGAAATCCTGGCTTGGCTCTATCCGAGGTTTGTCTCTCTCTCTCACTTACAAGTAAAACAAACAATGAGGGCTTTATGCACCCGAGAACATGGGTTCTTTTTATTCCATTTTTTAATCGATCTGCTAAATTCAGCCCCAATTTTAGAGTTAGTTTATCACTTGGAATTTAATCTGAACATAAAAACATGTCTACCATTCAGTCCCAATTTCCTTTTTGACCCTTAAGTTATAAAACAAGAGGGTAATCGAAAATCAGAATGCAAACGAGAAACTATGATGCATGCATAGAAGAAGGTATACTTACAGTGAATCCAGCACTCTCCATGCGTTATGCAAAACTGAATTTGTAAATATTACACTAAATGCATGCAAATCGAGAAAACCACACCTAAACAGTAAACTATTAGCGGGGAAGAATTAATTAAATTTGGGCTAAGTAGTACGTGTCTATGTGCATATCATTATGAATCTTATAAGATAAGTGAATCTTCTAAGTATGCGTGGCCTAAATTACGATGAGCACAAACAAATTTGATTCTAAACTACCGTGTGCCTAATCCTTAATTTCGCCACTCAAGTCGAGTCCCACCCACACTAGAACGTGAAACAGGTCTCGACACACTACAAATAATGTCAAAGTCTTTTTTACACATGCGAGCTCTCAAATAAGAGCCGCTATAAAGGAGCAACTACCTAAATAATTACAGCAATAATTACAAAAAAATTCTCTCAAAAATAAATTAATTCTCCTCGATCTTCAGTAGTCGGCGCGCGTTGCGTCCGTCGACCGATGCACTCCAAGTCCACCAGGCCCTCGCAAGGAAAATGAGATTTATATTAGAGAGATAAAAACAAAATATATACAAGAATATAAATAGAAATAATTGAGAGGAAAATGGATTAATTACAAGTGGCTCGAGGGTCAGACTACCCGAGTAAGTAGAAATCTAAATCCAAAATTTTTAAATTAATCCCTAAGTCATTTGCCTCCCCGACAATGACGCCATCTGACGAGTCGCTTAAGATGATTTTTGAATTTAAGTTTGTCGAGGTACGTGTGCTTAGCGAATCAATCATAACCGAGAGAAGATCTCCGTGAAGAGGGTCTCGGCTTAATTTATATCCCGAGCAAGTCTGGGGTCGAACACACGAAGGCAAAGGAACAACTTTGAGGTTAATTTGAAAATTAAGATCTAGATTTCCAAAGTGGATTTTTTTTATTTTTTATGCAAAAAAATGCGAAATGCGATATGCGGGTGAATTAAGATAATAAGAAAATACAGAACTAGGTCAAATTAATTTTAATATCAAATCAGTTCAATTCAACCAAATTATATTTTTTTCTAAAATCCTAATCCAGAGATGAACACAAAACATATTTTTTGTATTTTTCATGGTTAAAATGCAACAATGAAAAATGTACAATTTTTATGGGTATTTTCATAATTTTTCACACAAATAGTAAGAAAAAATCATGAAAATTTTACTAGAATTAAAACATGATGAAATGAGATTACAATACTTTTTTTGGAATTGTTTGACAAAATATGAATTCTTTATGGATTTTTTGTGAAAACAGAGTGACAGTGAGTAATTAATTCCTAATTAATCCACAATATCAAATTAGCCAGAGAGCGAATTATCCCAAATAGGTATTTTCATATGGCATCTAGTAGACTTGAAATTTTGTGAAAAGGATGTATGTGGATTTAATTAAAAATTAAATACGAAAATTACTCTATGAATTATTTTAGGCACAAAACAACTCCACTTTGGATGAAATTTGGAAGTATCTCAATCACATTTCAAGGCATCATGTCTAATGTTTCAAGAATTTTTAGAGCAACCGTGAGTTAGATATCAATTTAAGAGCACAAAATGGGTAAAATATGCAGAATTTCAGTTAGATAATTTTAATTAATGCCTAAAGACCATAAAAATACAAATAAATATTCATAATTTAGACAATTAGTTGCTCAACACAATGACATTTTTCATTGAATAAAATGATGCTCAATTGAAGTCCAAATTAAAACATGAACAGAGGGTCCTAATTGCAAAACAGAATTAAAAAAGATAAAAAGCAAACATGCACATGGGTCATTTTGTAATTACAGAAACTCACAGGGAAAAGTTGCAATTGTTACAAGGGCGCTGGAGACGAATCCAAAAAAAGTCGGCGCCCGGCGTGGGTGGCAGAGACTTGCCCCGGTGGTGGGGGGGCGACGCAGCCCGCGCGGGGAGGCGGCGGTGGTGGCTGAGGAGTTCGGAGGGCCGCGGGAGGCTAGAAGGTGGCAGAGGAAGGCCGGTTGCTAGGCGGAGGTGGTGAGGAGCGGCTGTGGAAGAAGGGGCGCAATCGGCTGGCGGGGGCGGCGTCGCGAGGGTCGGCCGCGCACGGAGGAGGATGCCGGGCGACGCACGGCCTGGGGATGCCGCACATGGAGGAGGAGGTACGCCGCTAGTGGGCGGTGGACGACGGTGAAAATACTTACCTATGATGAAGACGGTCGCTTATGGTGTGCCTTTGAAGCACGGTCTTCGCTCGAATCACCGGCGAGCGATGAGCTCCAGCAGCGCACGTATGCGGTTGTGATGTTGGCCAAAAAGCCAACGGATCTCACCGGAGAGAGGGCTGTCGTCACTCAATCGCGGTTGCATCGTTGTCACTGATTCAACTCTGAGAACTAGGCTCTCCTCACATAAAGATGGATCAAGTGCAAAATGAGAATACATGAGAAGTTATTAAAGTGGTGGAGTTGAATGGGAGGTTGTATTATTAGTGGAGTTGAATGGAGATTGGTGGTATAAGAGAAGTTATTGTAGAGAATGGGAATTAAATAACAAAATAAATAATGATATAAAGTAGGCTACTTTAAATACAACGAAAATATAAAGAAGGAAAAATAGTGGAGAATTTACAAATGATTACATACAACATGTACAATTTTTTGTTTGCTTTTCTAATATGTATTTTTTTGTCTTTTTATAAGAGATATTTACAACAGAAAAATACAATAAAATAGTATAATCAAAGAAAGTACAACACAAACATGATTTTTTTGTATTTTTACTAATTAAGAAAGATAAAATAAAAAAATGAAGAAAGAATGAATATATACATAATATACAATGTACATCTAGGTCCCAAAACCTAACTTTTTCCAATGAGCTCCGATTTTTAATGAAACCACTTCCGTTAGATAGATAATTTTCTAACTTGAACTTTAAATGTGTGTTTGGTGAATATGGAGTTCATATGGAGCGAGAATTTGACCTGGAAGTTGGACCTTATGACTTTTTCTCTTTGGGATTTAGGAGCATTTATTTGAGGTGAAATTTATTTTATATTTTTTGTATTTTTATGTACATTGTTATGAACAAGTTAGAGAAAGAATTAGCTAAAAATGAGTTGAAATGAAATTATTAAATAAACATGAAGTTTTGGGTTATTTACATGTGAAAAACTCCTTTAATTTTGTGGCTTTTATTGTTAATTTGTTTTGTATAATACAATAATTAGTGTGTTTTATTTACAAGAGATAATTTGTTAATTTACTGATTTTATGGACATTTTTCTAGGATTTTACATGGGGATTTTGCTAATATCAAGATATTGAGATGATGAATCGCGGATTCATCAATGCCACCACCGCTAGGCTGCTCCTCCCCTCATCCTCGACGTTCAACAATAGTAGGATCAAGGATCAGCCCTTGATCCGACGGTCCGTCTCCTGACATGTCAGCGGCCCCCGCACCTCGATCGCCGCCTCACCCCCACCGCCGGGCGTACCGCCCTCTGTGCTCTGCCCTCCAGCCGTTATTGGATCAGGCGGTATCCCTCGATCCAACGGCCCCTATTCAACCACGTTACCCCCACCCCAGCCTCCAGTCCTGCCTCAGCTTTAGAGCTCCGAGCCTCTGGCTTGGATCTCCCGAGCCTTCATCAGCTGCCACGCAGGCTCGGGTGAACGAACCTCTTTTTCGGCGCCTGACCCTCCGGTTCAGCCCCCGAACCTCCGCCTTGGCTCCGAACCTATGCCTCGAGATCCCGAACCTCCGGTTCCGCACCCGAGCCTCCTAACGCATGTGTTATGCATGTGCCCATTGGGAAAATTGCACGGACGCCCCTGCTCGTTCCAGATATTGCAGATATACCCCTTCTTGGGGTAAATTACAGGAAAGCCCTCCCGATTTTGCTAAATTACAGATAGTGCCCTCCAAAGATCTTTTTGAAAGAGAAACTTTATTTTAATTACATTTTCATCCCTCAAATTTCATTTCATCATATCTTTTCCATACGAACTCTATTTTTAGCACATAATATGTCATTTTGAAGCTCTTTTCATGCTCTATCACTTGGTATAGTTTGCGGGCAGATCTGAAGTTGTCTATTGATACTTATTATTTGAGGATCTCTGTTGACTCTTGCAGGCTAAATTTTGACATAGTTGTCCTATATAAAATAGAGGAATTGGTGATATTTATGCAGGGACTTCATTGAGAAAAGTTTGTGAAATTTAATCACAAACTTTATTTAATAATTATTTGTTGAGGATTTAATCTATGCAGTTGCTCATCCAAAGTGGAGGAATGAATGGTAATTGATTTATTTAACCGGAGAGAATTGATTGATTAGCCTGCAACCAGGATTTCATTGCTAAATATATCTAAAAATTATCCTTTTGACTTGGGATTTCATGTAGAGGACACTGATTATTTGTTTGTATAAAAAATCAATAAATCTCAGATCCAGTGCTTCATTCTCTCTGTTTAACTTTCTTCATATTGCATCCTTCATCATTGCATTGCATTATAGTTTCTTGACATAGAAATTAGTCGAGCATTGATTAATTATTTAATTTAATTTAAGACCACGCAAATAAAAATCACCATTCCATGTGTTCGACCTTGGTAGACTTGCCAGTAAAACATTCCACAACATTCAAGGATTGTGATATTTTGATAGACCGATTTTCACCTCCTATACTACAATTCATCATTATTAAATAGGCGGATTTCACGTTCATCAAATAGCGTCATTGTCGGGGAACGATGAATTTTTAGGGTTTTAAATCATTTTTTAAATTAATTTTTGTGAAAATTATTTCTGTGTCATTTTTTTCTTTCCCTACATTTTATTTTGCATTTCTCTCTTACTTTTGATCCTAACCGTAATTTCTCTCTTTGCAGACTATTGGGAGCAAAAATTTTGGGATTTAATTAAGGATCTGTAAGAACGGAGAATTGAATTTTAATATTTGTGTGTGAGAGAGAGAGAGAGAGAGAGAGCTTAGTTTAGGTTTAAATTTTTGCATTATTCTCAGGGTCCCTCTCTTTGAACCCTTGTAGTATAGACTGAACTTTTCTGTGGTGTGTTAGGTCTGTTTCAACCCCTTCTGTGTGGTTGGGACCCGGCTTGAGTGGCGTAGGACTTAGGCACATAAACGCTTGCTTATTTATCATTGACTGTGCTCGTAATTCTTAAGCCACACTTTCACTAATTAAATGCACATAGATCATTCAACATTAGCCAAAAACTGAAATCAATTCTTCCCGCTAATAGAACTATCTGCTTAGGGCGTTTTTCATCTGTGTGTATCATTTAGTGTAAATTTTAATTCCATGTATTGCATCCCAGATGAAGAACGTGAGGATTCACTGTAAGTCTTTCTCTAAAGCATGCACCATTGATTTACGTCTGCATTAGCTTTTTTTATTCTCCTTCCTCAAGTTTTACATTTTAGGAGTTAAAGGAATTGGGATTGCTCGTTAGGTGTGAATTTCTGTGCTCACATAAACTGCAGTGGCAACCTTAATTTAAAACTAGGACTGCTAATCAAGGGGACTGTAAATAAAACTGACATAAAATTAACATGTGTCTGGTGGAGAGGAACCCACTCAATGTTTGTAAGGACTAGAACGCACACTTTGGATAGAGACAAAACTGAGAAATTTCACAAAGACTACTGTTTTTAAAAACAATTAGCTACTTTTCAGTGAGGGTCTCGGGTAGCCGTTTTACGGTCCGACTTCCTTAGCATAGTGGGTGGTTTAGAGGACACTACGGAAGGCTCCATCCTCAAGTAACACGGGTTGCCATTTAAATGGTTTGTACTTACTCCTATACTGGCTGAGAGTAGGTGCAACTAGTTGTACAAACTCGGGACAGTCTTTGTGAAATATTTCGGTACCTAACAAATCCGCTTAATTTTAAAGATTATCTTGTCATTAAATTAAAATTGAAAAGATAAGCGGTCGAATACTGACGTGCCTTCATCTGTGTTGAGTGGGTGAACCTGAGAATTTGACTTGTGTTTTCTTTATGTATGCATTCTCTTAATGACTCTCTCGATCCTTCTTGGTCTTAGATCATCATCTTTAGCGCTCCTCCTCCTTTAGGGTATAGTCAATCCCAGACTAGCCCTTCATTTCACTCCTCCACTAAGGAAGCTTTATCCTTAGCAAATCTTCACTTAATACTGAACTCTTTTCTTCTGAAGGTGAATTACAATGTCTCCCAAGAAGAACCCTAGTGACGATGAGAACGATAATGACCCCATTCGGGCACTCTTGGCTAGGATAACCGTTGTTGAACAACATAATGAACTTCTTAGGGCACAGATAGCAGTAATGCAACGCGGTGAGGCTGCTATGGAAGACACGTACCTCCCTGAATTGGATGATGACTATAAATGGTTGAGGCCAGTACCCCCTGAGGATGCGTTTGAACACAAACCGCATTTCCTTGCACTGTTGCCGAAGTTCAGAGGGAATAATCATGAAGAACCATATATTTTCCTCCGTGATTTCGAGTTAGTCTGCGCTAACCTCTGCCATCCTAGGGTTAGCCAGGACTACATAAGGTTGAGAGATGTCCCCTTCGCCTTGAATGATAAGGCGGCTTACTGGTTGAAAAACTTAGGGTAAGTAGTCACTACATGGGCCACATTCAAGACCTTATTTTTAAATAAATTCTACCCAGTGAGTAGAATCAATCAGATGAGGATCAAGCTCATGAGCTTTACCCAACACCCGAGCGAACCATTCCACGAAACCTGAGAAAGATTCACAGACTTAATCCATAAATGCCCAGGACACGGGATAAGTAAAATGATGCTAGTCCAAAGTCTTGTTAGCAGGTTGAACCTTGAGACTCAAGGGTTAGTAAGTGCATCTTGCAGAGGAAGCTACATGGGATGCAACGAGGACACTGTCTACAAGGTGATCTAGAGACTGGCTGAATCCCGTCGTGCACAAACCACCAACCGGGCCTACATAGCCGTCTCCAAAAAATGGTAAATAATCTAACAACCGATCAGAGTGTTAATATGGGAATAATAGCTGATAAGCTAACTATGGTTGAGCATATTTATAAAAAGGTTGATGAACTCCATAAATCATCTTATATAGAGAAATTGCCTAAGCAAATGAAGGAATTGTCTGACAGGGTATCTAAGATACATGCCCTGACTTCACCCCCCGCACCCATACACCAAATTCACTACATTCAAGGTCAAGGGGTACGGCAACAAAGCCATTGGGTTGGAGACCAAGTCTTGTCCCATCAAACTGAAAAGTCATGGAGATAAACGGAGATTGGTATAACCTGGAACCGGTCAACCACTCAGACCAAACCTCTACTATGAAACCTCGTCCACCGCAAGCCCGACCCACCTACCAGCCTCAACCGCAGCAGCAACAACAGTACCACACGGGTTATCAGAACCCGCAACCTCAGCCACAACAGAACCAACGCCAAGGCCAGCAAGGCCAATTCAGACAATATCAGCAGTCTCAGGCCAGGCAGGGCCAGGAGCCCATTTCTTCAATCTCTCCGAAACTCCAGCAAGTGTTGGACAAGCTTCATGACATGAGAGTCGACATAAATCGAATCTCTCAATGGAGAAATGAAGTGACCTCACCCCAAACTGGGATTCCAGCTCAAGTCCATGCTAACCCAAATAGTCTCGGACATAATCAGGTATTAATCTCTGAGTATTCCATACACGAACACGAGCTCGAATCAAATAATAATGCTTATCACATTTCTCTTAGGAGCGGAAGGACCGTAACCATGCCTGATCGAGTGAAGGAACACGGTGACATAGCCCTAGTGTCCACCAATTCACACAACCCTGGGGGAATTGACGAAGGAAGACAATTGGAAAAAGAAGAAGACCCACCCACACCACCCATGATACACTGCAAAACTGGTGATAATGGAGAGTTAGAGTCTGAGTCTGACGAAGACACGCCACCAAGACATCCGCAACAACTGACCACCAATTTCCATGCCCTTGGTCCGAGTCCTGTAAACAATTTTTCATTCAATAAAAATGTGTTGTTGATCACAACAAGTCCATCCCTTTCCCCCGTGCTCCTACGGCAGGTTAGAAGATAAACATAAAAAACCAAAAAAATAATGACGAGATGGCCCGCATCTGTAAGGAAAATATTAATGTCACTTTGTCCCTAGACGAGATGATAGAAAGAGACTCGGCTTTTTGAAAGTACCTTAAGTTGAGATGCACACCAACAAGGGACAGCAAACAGACTTCTAGCCGAATAAAAGAACAGATACTCTCAGTTGCCACATCTCGTCTTATAAAAAATGACCTGCCAAGGAAGAAAAGAGACATGGGTGATCACTTTGTCACTAGCCAAATCAAAGAAATCAAGTTTGCAAGAACAATTTTAGACAATGATTCATCCATCAATCTCATGCCCACAACCCTATTTGAGCATATAAATCTAGAAACTCTCAAGCAATCTGCAATTGTACTTCAATTCGCAGACACATCAACTAAGAGACCTAAGGGGAGATTCGAAACATTGTCATCAACATAGAGGGACAAAACTACCCAGTTTACTTCATAATACTTGACATGGATGTCCCTAGAAATTGGAAAGACTCCCATATGATACTCGGGCGACCCTTCCTTTGAACCGCAGGAGCTATATTCGATACACATCCGGGAGAAACCATTCTGGAAAAGTTGAACTTAAAATGAAGAAAACTAGGTTTCAAAGACCTGACACTGAGTCGAGTACCGAGTCTGAAACTTCAGAAATTGAGACAGAAGAAACAGTTGGGCCCTGGAAATAAACCCAACCGCTATGATTGAATCAACCTCATCTGGAGAGGAAATTGTTGATGATTTAGTTTGCCAGTTCATTCATGCATCTACCTATACTCTAGGAGGCTCAGAGGTCCCTTTGGACCTGTCAGTCCATTATCCTTATGGACAATCCCAGAGTGAGGTACACAGATCAGACACGACGCTTTCCACACCACATTCCATCACTAGCGATCCGATCCCAGAAACAACCACGATGGTGGCCGATATTGATACACTGCAAGCATCCACATCACAACAAGAAGCACCACTGAGGGGATCAGATTCAAGCAATAATATTGACCTACCTGAACTCAAACCATTGCCCCCTACAATTAAATATGCCTTCCTTGCAGGAGATAAGGGATAATTTCCGATCATCATCAGTTCACATCTGACTGAAGAGCAGGAGATCTGCATGCTTAATGTTTTGGAGAAAAATCGCAAGGCTATAGGCTGGAGATTGTCTGATCTTCCATGGATAAACCCAGCCCTATGCTCACACCATATTTACTTGGAGGATAATGCTAAACCCTCCCGTGAATGTCAACGTAGGTTGAATCCAAACTTATGGGAAGTGGTTAAGATTGAGATCGATAAATGGTGTAAGGATGGTTTCATATATCCCATCTCCGACTTCAAGTGGTTGTCACCTTTGCATGTTGTTCCGAAAAAGTTGGGACTCCAGATTATCACCAATGAGGAGGGAGAAGAGATCACGACACGGGTACCCACATCGTGGCATGTCTGTGTGGATTACAGGCACCTGAATGTCGCAACGAAAAAGGATCACTTTCCGCTGCCCTTTATTGATCAAATCCTGGAGAGATTGGCAGGGAGAGAATACTTTTGTTTCTTAGACGGGTACTCAGGCTACAACCAGGTAGCTATCGTCCCTGAGGACCAGGAAAAGACTACTTTTACATGTTCTTTCAGCACATACGCATTCAAGCGAATGCCTTTTGGGCTTTGCAATGCCCCCCGACACCTTTCAGCAATGCATGATTGTGATTTTTACCGACATGGTTGGGGATTTCCTGAAGGTCTTCATGGATGACTTCTCGGTCCATGGTGATTCCTTTGATGATTGTCTAGCGCACCTGGATTGAGTCCTCAAAAAGTATAGGGAAGTGAATCTGGTGCTCTCTTGGGAGAAAAGCCATTTCATGGTAAAAGAGGGCATTGTATTGGGGTATGTCATCTCCAAGAAGGGAATGGAGGTTGACCCTGCTAAAGTTGATGTGATCAAGAATCTCGAGCCACCTACAAATATGAAACAAGTACAGTCTTTTCTAGGACATGTCGGATTTTACAGGAGATTTATCAAGGATTTTTCAAAAATTGCCCGACCTCTTACTGACCGCCTAGGGAAAGACACCGAGTTCCTGATGGATCATAAGTGTCTTGAAGCCTTTGAACTGTTAAAAAGAAGGATCATTGAGACTCTCATCCTACAAGCACCTGACTAGTCTCTTCCCTTCGAGATCATGACAGACGCATCCGATTTCGCAGTAGGGGATGTGTTAGGACAACGAAAAGATGGAATCTCGTATGATATTCACTACGCAAGCAAAGTTTTAACCCCTGCTTAGAAAAATTACATTGTGACCGAAAAGGAGATGCTTGTTATAGTTTTTCCCTTGGAAAAACTTCAATCTATACTTCTAGGATCGAAGGTGACAGTTTACACAGACCATTCTGTCATTCGATACTTAATGGACAAAAAGGACACAAAAGCACAACTCCTTAGGTGGATACTATTGCTTCAGGAATTTGATTTAGAGATTAAAGACAAACCGGGGGTTAAGAATATCGTTGCTGATAATTTATCACAGATCGAACATAACATAATCCCTGAATCTGAATCCATCCGTGAAACCTTCCCAGACGAGTCAATTTCTGTTATTGACTCACTTCCATGGTATGCCGACTCGGTGAATTATCTTGTCACCAAGGAAGTTCCTCAGGGTTGGCCCAGGAATAAAATCAATCGACTCATATTTGAAGCGAGACACTACCACTAAGAGGATCCATTCCTTTTCTTTGAAGGACCGGATTGCATATGGAGAATATGTATTCCTCAATAGAAATACCAAAGTATCCTCAATCTGTGCCACACCTTGGAGGCGGGAGGACATCACTCTGGGAAGAGGACTGCCACTTACAATTTTGTCAGGTCGTGCCCCATCTGTCAGAGAATGGGAGGTACCATTGGTTCCAAAGATGCCATGCCTATGCAACCAGTTATCATTTGTGATGTATTCGATGCATGAGGCATTGACTTTATGGGCCCATTCCCTAATATTCAAGGATTTGAATATATTCTTCTTGCCGTAGATTATTTATCTAGGTGGGTGGAGGCTATCCCTACTCAAGCAGCAAATAGCAAAACTGATTGCAGGTTTTTGAAAGATAATATTATTTCAAGGTTTGGAATTCCAAAAATATCAATATCTGATGGGGGTAGCCACTTTGTCAACCAGGAGGTGAATAAATTGATTAAGGAATACAGCATCGAGCACCGTGTCGCTAGTCCTTACCACCCACAATCCAATGGCATGGCTGAGGTGTCAAACAGGGAGGTCAAAGGAATTTTACAAAAGCTCGTCCGCCCTGACAAGAAGAACTGGTCCCAACTCCTGGACCAGGTTCTATGGGCTTATCGGACGGCTAATGAGACCCCATTGGGCACCTCCCCGTTTCGAATTGTATATGGAAAGCCATGCCATTTGCCCGTAGAACTCGTGCATAAATCAGAATGGGCAATCGAAAAGATTAATTGGAATTGTCACCAAGGGAAGAAAAACCAATAAATGTATTTGAACGAACTATCTGAAATTCGAAATCATGCTTATGAAAAAACCAACATTTACAAGGACAAAGTAAAGAGATGGCATGACAAGAACATTCGAACAAAGATCTTTGTCCCATGGCAGAAAGTATGGTTATTTAATACAAAATTGAAAATTTTCTAAGGAAAATTGAAATCAAAATAGATGGGACCCTTTATTGTAAGAGAGGTGCACAATAATGGTAGTGTTGAGATATCACAGACCGCAGATAGCACGCAAACATCTATAGTTAACGGTCAGCTACTTAAACACTTTGTCAAATCCAACGAGCATTTAGTACAAGTTGAACAGACCTCCTTCACTCAGGGCATAGCTTTTGACAAAAGATTTGAACTGCCCATATAGATTACCTCTCCGATTCCAATACTCTTATGTATATCCATCAACTCACTCTCGGTCCCTCAATACTTAGTTTAAGGGAACCGATTTCGTTGTCTATACATCACTTCTATTCTTTCTGTTCACCCTCGACTGCCTCATTTCATTCTTTTCTTCCATGCTTAGTCCCTCAAAAGTCTAAGTATAGGGGGGCAGGTCGACTTCTATTTTTCTCATCTCAGCTAAACTGAGTACGAGCTATGTCTACATTTCACTTTGTGCCATGAGGAAATAGCACTGGCTAAGTATAGGGGGTGTGTTTGTATATATTCTATCTACTTTATCCATAGCTCGTAATTTAATGGTTTTTATCTAACATCGGGGATGGGTACAAGTAGTGTATATTATGTTTATAATTCCTTATTTTCAAAAAAAATAAAAAATAAATAAATAAATAAATAAATAAACCTTTTTGCATAAAAATATCACTCATGGTCTTGTATTTCATGCATTCCTTGGTTGAGACATTCCTGACACATTCACTATCACTCAAGGCTTAAGGATTTTGAGGACACTTGATTTCTGTGATCTTGAGAGTCTGAGTTAACATGCTTAGTCATTAAGGTTTTTGAGCTTAATAATCCACATTTCCCTAGTTTGAAAGATTTGAGTGCTATATTGCGCTCTCCATCTCTACCTTCAAAAGAATATGATCAGCACAGTCACTTCCACAACTACATGATTGATGAGATGAGTTGAGATACCACTTGAGGAACTATGAATAGAGATTTGAGTTTAGACTCGATCTAATGATATTCGAGGATAGGATAAAGTTAATGAAGGCTTCAGAAAATCTGAGTGTCAGCAAAAGCCTATCCAGTATGTGAACAAGTTCATATGCTATCTTTTTGATATTGACAAGTGCAAGGGTGTGTTGAAACTTAATGAAAATTGTTGATCAGTGTGCGCCAACTTTTGGTAAAAATAGTGGAGCTAGCCAACAAAAGTAAAGAAAAAGAAATGTCAAAGAAAAGCTCTATCATCCAAAGACAAATTCCAAATGAGCTTACACCAATGGCGAGCACTCCCAAACAATTTCAAAGTGTCCACTTGGATCAAGTGCTAATTAGGACCAAGGAGTCGGGCTAACACCAAAAAGGGCTCTGCATCGTAAGCGATACAAGTCTGGGTGTCGAAGGTATCTTAGATACTCAAAAAAGACACATCATGGTGTACTCCTAGAAAAACAAGTACAGAAGACTCCAAATTCTCTTGACGGACACATTGATCAACAAAATAAAAATATACTTGTGTTGAGTAATAAGGCACTCGAGAGGCACCTTGTTCCAATGTGAGGGAGAGAAAATTAGACACAATCATATGCCCTCCATCATTTGGCTGTCCATCTAAACTTTCAAGTCTGACAAACTAATGAGACGGTTGAATAAAGCAATAATAGACTTATTCCCTAGTGTTGAGGAATAGGTCTGGAGGAGAATCTCTTGGATTGTTACTTTGGGTGATGTCTCAACTTGACTCCCATGAATGCAGTACACTAAAAATCATATCCTTATACTATATGTACAAACAAAGAGTCTGAAAATTAGAAAAGTTGGATTCCTTCTGATTAAAGCATGGTTAAAGCCTAGAATTTTAGGATAACTCAAATTAAAGGTCTTATATGAATTAAGCCTTGAACATTCACATGCACAGTCAGGGATGTATTCAATTAAGACATTCATTCATTCATGCTCAGGGACAATCATGGTCTAAGTATAGGGGTATGATGAATCTCGTATTCATCATACTAAAATTCGTCAATTAGGCTCTGTTCCCCAAGATTTACATTTATTTAATCATTAATAGAGCATTATTAACATATATACATGTGTGAATAACATCTGCATTTCATCATGCATAATTGCATTAAAAATTCCATTTGTAAATTAGCCCAAAAAGCTGCTAACTTCTCACATTTGTAATTAATTCATCCTAACTCCGATTGACCCAAAACAACCTCCATTGTGTAGATATTACTAACAAGAATAAATAAAAAATTTACTAAATCAAATAAATGTCAGATAATCCCAAAGTTTAATTTCACATCTGACAGATTAAAATGAGCATATCTACCACATGAAGTATCTGATTTTGATCTTCTCACTTTTAAAGTACTCCATTTGAAAATACCTTCAAAACAATATCAATTTCGTAAAATTCGGAGCTCATATGTGAAAGTTGGGTTTTGGGCCTCTTTTGCGCATTTTGACTTTTTGCTATTTTTTACCTGAGTTTTTATGTACATAATTTACCCTTTTAAATTTTTTTCTTCTTCACTTTTGTCCTTTTATTAAGCAACTCAAAAATCCATATCCAAATTAAAACTGAAATCAAAGAAACCGAGTGAGTCCAAGTGTCCGTTGTGAGTCTGTTCAAAAATTACGTGTTTCTTACTTCTATTTTATTTTCCTATTTTCTTACTTATTAAAAATCCAAAAAAATCGTATTAGTGTGTAAATAATTTCCTTGTATTTTATCGTACTTTTTCTATAATTTTATCATCTCTAAAACCACCAAAAATTACAAAACCCCAAAAATCAGGTTTTCTCTACACGTGGAGAATCACCAAAAATTCCACTTCACACAGATGACCCATTTTACTCCCGAGTCCTTCATAAAAGTTGTAGATCTCGTCGAGACAAACAACTTTGGTGAAGAAAATTTTTTGATCCGAGGTCTCCTATTTCTTTTCTATTTTTCTTTATCTTTAGATTTTGAAATTTGTTGGGGTGCCACATGGCAGCCCCTGGGCATGCCACGTGGCACCCCTCTTCTCTCTCCAGGCCACCCCGGGTCACGTGCCCAGCACGTGACCCGATCTCCTCCTACCTCCAGCCATTCCAAAACCCGATCTCCCCACCCCCACCCCTGTCGTTTCCCTTCCTCCCACTTACATAACCGTCGGCCTCCTCTCTTGCATGTAACGCCCGCCGCCCCCTCCACGTCTCTGGCCATTACGAGGCTGCCCCTCCTTGCACCTACAACCCTGCCCCCCCCTCACTTCTGACCACGGCAGTGACAATAGCCTAAATTGGCATGATCCAGTGGCCGACTTCGACCTCTACCTTTGCTTCGCGTACCAAGCGACTGAGCCTCGTTGTGCCTCGCCCACAACTGAGGCACTCACCTGCAGACCGCCCCTGCGACCTCCTTTCAGGCGAGTTAAAACACCCCCCCCCCCCATTCGTCTCCTTCTCTTGATCCTCGTTCTCTTCCATCTCTGACAACCCACTATGAGCTCCAGAACCTTATATCTCTTGCCTGCATAGCGTCTCTACCTTGGTCATTCCCCTTCCAATCGTTGGGATAAAACTCGAACTCACCGTGCTATGTGTTGCTTCTGCTTCTAATCTTGCAGGTACATCTGACGGACTCGGCCTTTGTTTCCGCCATGGTCATCGAGTCGTGTGGCCTCAGCCTTGCTGTA
The DNA here is from genome assembly GCA_037367405.1 of Ottelia alismoides. Classification (NCBI taxonomy): domain Eukaryota; kingdom Viridiplantae; phylum Streptophyta; class Magnoliopsida; order Alismatales; family Hydrocharitaceae; genus Ottelia; species Ottelia alismoides. The sequence goes on from JAZKJV010011862.1 coordinate 206,312, forward strand.
GCAGCCGCTCCGGCTAACTTCGGCCAGTCTCTCCCTCGGGCAAGTGCACCTGGGATCCGCACTGTCGGCCATCAGCAGCGCTCAGCCTGCGCCTCTCCTCCTCCCTCCGCACGTCAAGCGCCGCCACAGCTTCCCCAGGCTCCGTCAATCGTGTATCGACCGACCGAAGCCTCGTCGCCACCTTGGCCCCGCACGCCACCACCGCTAGGCTACTCCACCCCTCATCCTCGACGTTCAGTAGCCATAGGATCAAGAATCAACCCTTGATCCGACGGTCTGTCTCGTGACACGTCAGCGGCCCCTACGCCTCGTTCGCCGCCTCTCCCCCACCGTCGGGGGTGCCACCCTCCAGCCGCCATTGGATCGGGCAGTAGCCCTCGATCCAACGGCCCATGTTCAACCACGTCACCACCCACCTGAGCCTCCGATCATGCCTCAGCTTCGGAGCTTTGAGCCTCTGGATTGGATCTCCCGAGCCTCCATCAGTTGCCAAGCAGGCTCGGGTGAACGAACCTCTGCTTCGATGACCGATCCTCCGGTTCGGTCCCCGAACCTCCGCCTTGGCTCCAAGCCTGTGCCTCGAGATCCCGAGCCTCCGATTCCGCCTCCGAGCCTCCTGGCGCATGTGCTATGCACGTGCACATTGGGAAAATTGCACGGACACCCCTGCTCATTCCAGATATTGCAGATATACCCCCTCTGGGGTAAATTATGCAAAGGTCCTCTTGACTTTGCTAAATTATAGATAAGCCCCTCCAGTGACCTTTTTGAAAGAGAAATTTTATTTTAATTACATTTTCGTCCCTAAAATTTCATTTCATCATACCTTTTCATACGAACTCCTTTTTTGGCATATAATATGTCATTTTGAAGCTCTTTTCATGCTCTATCACTTTGTATAGTTTACGGACAGATCTGAAGTTTTCTATTGATACTTATTATTTGAGGATCTCTATTGACTCTTGCAGGCTAAATTTTGACATAGTTGTGCTATATAAAATAGAGGAATTGGTGATATTTATGCAGGGACTTCATTGAGAAAAGTTTGTGAAATTAATCCTCATACTTTATTTAGTAATTATTTATTGAGGATTTAATCTGTGCAGTTTCTCGTCCAAAGTTGAGGAATGAATCGTAATTGATTTACTTAACCGGAGAGAGTTGATTGATTAGCCTGCAACCTGGATTTCATTGCTAAATATTTCCAAAATTATCCTTTCGACCTGGGATTTCATGTAGAGGACACTAATTATTTGTTTGGATTAAAAATCATTAAATCTCAGATCTGGTGCTTCATTCTCTCTGTTTAACTTTCTTCATATTGCATCCTTCATCATTGCATTGCATTATAGTTTCTTGACATAGAAATTAATCGAGCATTTATTAATTATTTAATTTAATTTAAGATCGCGCAACTAAAAATCACCGTTTCCTATGTTCGACCTTGGTAGACTTGCCAAGTAAAAGCATTCCACAACATTCAAGGATTGTGGTATTTTGATAGACCGATTTTCGCCTCCTATACTACAATTCATCATTATTAAAGAGGCGGATTTTACGTTCATCAAGCATCTGCGGAGAAAGCACATTATTCTTGAAAGAGTTTAAGAATAATTCCAAAGTTGAATTATGTCTAAGAAATGAGAAGTGATACTTAAATGTGAGTTAATTATCATAAATAATGTGAATTTGATTCACATTATTTGAATGCTTGAGAATGATTATCCAATGTAAATAAATGAGATTTAATTATTATGGATATGGATAATGTCGATATTACTATCCAATTATACATGTATATTGTAAATGAGATTTATAATATATCATAGAGATATTTTGTAATTTATATTTGTTGATTAATTATTAATGTGTATTGGATTCGCATTACAGGATTAATTAAAAATATAATTACATTTTATTTTGAGTTGTGAATGAGATTTACATAATTTCAATGGTATGGTTGATATTTTACATAAGATAATTTGGAATTATTTTTTGGTGAAAATATTATCGATAAGAGATCATGATGTATCATGAGATAATGAGATCTCATGATAATTAGAAGAAATAGACCAAGTCCACCCAAGAGAAGTGGACGGCTACAACTCTCCATGAGGAGAAGATAGTCGTCCCCTCTTTTTTAGGGGATTGGTTAAGTCTCTTCATTATCTATTCTCTAGTCAAATATGATTTAATTTGAAATTAATTTTGTTGATTTATCAATGAAAATTAATTTAAACTAAATCATTTGTTGTTGTGTCTTTACAACAACATCTTAGCCATTGAAAGAAACACAAATCCATATGATCCGTTGATTTTGTGTTACCCATGGATTGTGATCCATAGATCCCAAAACCCTATATAAGAAGAGGCAATCCTTGCTCTTCGAGTTACATGAAATCAAGTGAAGTCTCTGTCTCTCATTCTCACGCATACCCTCTCTCTCTCTCATCTTGAATGGTCGTCCACTCTTATAGAGAGAAGATCTTTTTCGTCGTCGCCTTGCCAATGTGCTCCATCTCGACGACTATTGGCTCTCCATCTTCTTTGGTGCATGGCACTCGTGAAGAACGTGAGACGAGATGAGGAGATTCATTGCTTGGGACATCAACTCAGATTGCGAGAAGCATGCGACTCATCCCCGCGCTCGCAAGTGTCTCCTCCGACGGATCGGACTTGAGACAGGATGTCTCTTCCTTTAGAGTCTAGATCGCAACCACGCTTCAAGAGGTATTCATATATCCTTGTTGTGATTAGATGAAACGATCCGAGAAATGTTCTTGGATCATGGTTTCATCCTTTTAAAAAAAATCGTTACACCGAGCAACTAGTGCGACTAGTCGCTCATGATCATATGTGATACGATCATCACGCTTCTGTGATGTGCTTGAGGATTTTTTCCATATCCTTCACATGGTTCCCTTTTGACCTGATAACCTACACGAAACATTGCAAGGTTCAAGGTGATTATCCTCGACCTGGATTGAAGCTGGAACGCAATAGAAATGGGCAAGATGGGTGTGGTTATAGCATGCGATGGAGGAAGATCCATGATCCTCTCATCTGTAAAAGATCAGTGGGGAGAATTGGTGAGGGAGATGAAGAATACAAAGGGGAAGAAAATGGTCATGACAGATGGGTCGATCACTATCGGAAGCACGATGGAATGGAGGGTCTGAGTAGAGAGCTTCGGCGATCGATTCAAGTGGTTTCTACGCTAATCTAATGAGCTAATAATAAAATAAATGATAAAACCAAACTAACTAAGCTTAAAATTACCTATAAATGGAAGAAAAATGTGCATCTCTTACCTGGGGACCAAGGAGCATAGACATCATCGGAGCTCCGCCTTGGACCACCTCCTCGCCCCTCACGTTATCTGGACTTCGGAGAGTACTCTCTCTGTAACTAGGATCACTCACACACACAAAGTAGGGGGTTTAAGGGCTTAAAAGAGGATCAAAATGGGAAGGAAGAGAGGAGGTATTATCTATAAGCATGGATATGGGTCCGTATTGATCGATTGTTTCAGATGAATCGATGGTACATACATGGGGTTTTAGGATTAGGCGTGTATTAGGGATGATCTGCGAAGAGATTTCGTAAAATCTAGTCAAAGCGAGTGATTAAACATTTAGGAAATAAGGGAGAAGATGGGATGTCTTCTTTGTCAGGTGGTTATGTGGCATGGGTCGAAGAGTTGACCCTGGTCAACTAGGGTTACTTCTGGTTGATCCATGTGGACCAACTAGAAAATTCTAATATGAAAATTATTAGTAAAATTTATTTTAAATAGATAATGAATTAATTAATTTTAAGGTATAAAATAAAAATCATTATTTTATTAGTATCTAATTATTATTTTTAATTATTATGAGTTAGTATTTACAAGTATACTTGTAGGTATATTTACATGTACATTGTATATTTTATTTTTATTTTGTATTTTATATTTTATTTATTTTAGATATTTATAAATTATTTAAATATTCATAAATGTTTTTTAATATATTTTTCTAATATAACATGTACACTTAAATAAATAAGGGTATTAAATATATGAGGAAGGGGATCCTACTCCATGGAGTAGGTAACTTACCTACTCCACTCTCTTTTTTTCAAAAATTTTTTACTTTTATTGAAAAATACTTCCATGGATTTTCATAATTATATCCCTCTAATATGTCATTCAAATGTCGTCAGAAACAGAGATTCCTACGGCCTCCATCCAGAACGCGAAAAATACAGCAAATCTGAGACCGTTAAAAATGATTGTTTGGATGGAGGCCGTAGGAGTCTCTGTTTCTGACGAAATTTGAATGACATATTAGAGGGATATAGTTATGAAAATTCATGGAAGTATTTTTCAAAAAAAATAAAAAAAATTAAAAAAGAAGAAAATGGAGTAGGTAAGTTACCTACTCCATGGAGTAGGATCCCTTTTCTCTAAATATATATGTATAAGTATAGTATATTCACCTATGTATTTTAGCATGTATTTTAATTTAATGTATGTTTATGGCTTTATTTTATTTTAAATATGTACATATACTATATATAATATTTATAAAATTATAGAAATATAAAATTATAAAATTATAAAGAATAAATATAAAATGATTATTTTATTCAAGTATATCATACAATTGGGGTCCAAAACCTAAGTTTTTCTATCTCATCTCCAAATTGAATGAAATCACCTTCATTAAATATCTTATTAAAAGTTATAAATAATTAAAGCTGATTTTGATACATTTTGAGTTCATGCGGAGAAGATATGAGTTTGGGAAGCTTGAATTTTAAATTTTATTAAGAGTATAAATGTACATTATGTATTATTTTTGTATGAGGTCAAATTTGTATTTTTCTATATATTGTTATCTACAACATTCATGTACAAAGTTTCTTTATTTTAGTTATAAACAATAAAGAATAAAATGGGCCACAAAAATGACTTATTTGGGAAAATAACTTGGTAATTTTATTATATTTTGACCCTTATCTCCCCCCTACTTTATTCATTGTCTATACAGTTATCAAGATACCTAGGTCTCGGGGTTTAGGATTATAAAATACATTTGGAATTTTTTTCTTTTTATTTTCTTTTGTTATTCATTTATGTTGTCTTTAAACAATGTAATTTATACAATAATTTTATAATAAATGATGGGTGTTAATTTGTACAAAATAATGATATTTACATGCATTTAGCTAGACTTTAAAGGCCAAAATGAAATAATAAAGATGATGAAAAGGAGATTCATCAACCACCCGCAGACTAATGGCTTGGCTGAGTGTTCAAACAGGGAGATCAAAACAATTCTGTAAAAACTTGTACATCCTAATCGCAAGAACTGGTCACAATTGTTTAACTCAATTCTTTGGGCTACCAGACAACTTACAAGTCTCCTCTTGGCATGTATTCCTATTGACTTGTCTACGGTAGACCTTGCCATTTGCTTGTGAAATTAATTCTTAAGTCCTTGCGGGTAATCAGTGTATGTATTCTAGATAGAGAAAAAGCCAGGAAGAACAAAAAATGGACATGAATCGTTTATTAGATCTAGAGACTCTGCATATGACAACAACTAATGCTCAAGGAAAAGGTCAAGCGATGGCATGACAAGCATATTAGACGAAAGACCTCTGATCCAATCTAGAAGGTGTAGTTGTTTGATGCAAAGTTAAAGCTATTTCCAGGAAAACTGAAGAGCAAATGGCCAGGATCGTTCATCATCAAAAATGTATGTGATAACGGTAACAATGTAATATATGAATTATCATCTAATGCACAATCTCTTGTAGTCAATAGACATCTGTTAAAACCATATCTTGAGCATGATACCTTCCTGTCTGTAGTCGATTCAGTTCACGTCATCTATCAAGAAGAGCCTCCGGATGCAGACATATCAAACTGATCAAAAATATCACAAACATGTTATTTTCTTATTTTCATTTATTTTTATCTTTTTTCTATTCTTTTGTATATCCAGTCATCGTTTTCATCATCGTTGTACTTAGGATATGCTTCATCCTAAGTATAGGGGGGATGACTGACCTGAGTGTTCATTCTTTGATTCCACGTTTGTCTTCCAATTTATTGATGTTCCATCTATACTTAAGGATATTTTAACCTAAGTATAGGGGGAGACAGGTCGAGCCGATAATTTCGTATATTCTAACCCTCGATCATCCCCACTATTTGTATAGCATGCTATACCTAGGACTAGTTAATCCAAAGTATGGGGGGACGTCCGACTTCCCATTCTTTCAGTAAGTAGTTATTAGACTTTTCCTTTACTCAGCATGAGTTATGTCTTCCTTTTTATCCTTGATCACTATTAGAACATAGTTCAAGTTAAATATGGGGTGTCATATATACATTGTATATACTTTACCTATAACTTGTACTTTCATACTTTTAATAAATATGGCTAATACATTGGGTAAGGGTTTGTAACAAATCAACTATAAATAATATACCTATGCAATCTGCACTAACACAATAACTCTACTTCTTTTCGAAAATCCCACAAAAATGCAAAAACTCTTTGAAAACCCATAAGCAGTTCAAAAAATGTCCTCATAAAAATATTTCTTGCATTGCATTAGCATTTTTCTGAATGATTTTGACCATTGAATAAGTCTTAAAAAAATTTGAAGATTGGAGCTTGGTTTAGACCTTAATCCACCTAATTTCAGAGGATCTTGTTAGGGATTGGATATGAGATGCTTTAGGTCATTATGACATAATTCTTTAGGTTCTATGAAACCAAGTTCATGAGTCAATTCAAGGTGACTACCTATAACCCTTCACGTCATCCGTAGGATTTTAGAGACAATGGTTTGACTTGAAACCTCACACTCACCACTTAACTCAACCAAGATGGGTTGTAGAAAGATATGGGAGTCTATGTTTGGACGATATTAGGCCGCTTCGTCAAGGGTAGCTTAAAAATCATTCTTGGGGATTGCTGAAACCAATACTTCAACATGTTGTTTCTCTGGTAGCATGGACATCTAACGATTTGGAGATTAGATTGAAATAAATCTTTGGATGAGGAATGGTTTGCTAGCACAATTTTTCCAAGACCCAAAACAAGGGTGTAACAAAAGAATCTATATCTGTCAAGGGAAAACAAGAATGCAGTGCCAAGCCAAAACAAAGAAATATCCAAAAGAAGCCTATAACAAAAACTTCAAAAGTTTTAAGCTTCATAAAAAGGCTTGATTCTTGATGAAGTCTTGATTGCACTGGCCGAACTACGAGGAAATGTGACTACACTGGTCCATTTCCGCTTCTTTTGTCTTTCTTCTAGCATCCCATATTTTGTTGTGTACTAGCATGTACCTAAACTTAGAAGGAAATATCCATCTCCTTGAAGACGAGTTACTAGAGGAGGTGACTACTGGATGGTTCAACTACCTGTCTGGGAAGAGCTAACACAATTCACACACATGGTATCTATCTCTTCAAGGTTATAAGAATATACGTCTGAAAGGATGGTTCTGACCAGGCCGTGAGTTGAATTGGATGAAGAAACATAGAACCTAGAGGTTGTAGAGTCACGTCCAAACTTTAACATGGTTCCAAACATGTTAATGATCTAAAGTTATTAGTCGATCTCCAAACTTTGATTTTATAAGGATAAGTTTAAAATTAGAATCATTCTACCTTTCTCCTAATAAGTGTTTGCTAGGGACTAGCAAAGCTAAGTATAGGAGGTCATGAATACCCATTCATTGACCTTTATTTCTCTATTTTATCATTAAATCATTAGATAAATGCATGTCGGTATAGCAACGTGTACAAATTATCACTATGACCTTTTCCTGTATATAATGCTTAAATATATGCATTTAAATACAAAATAAATGAATAAAGAAAAGAAAAGTAAAGGAAGTATTGAAAATACTGACTGACCCTAAACGTTGAGACTAAGTCATTATTGACTTCGTCGACAAGGAATAAAGTAGGGGGAGATAAGCGCATACAAAAATAGACAAAATAACACTCTCACCTAGAAACTAAAGATGACCTGTACACGGTATATAACTAAAAAATGCACTAATTTATACACGCTCATATACACTTCAAATAAAAGAAGTTCAACACAAAACATGCACATAAAAGCACATGGAAAAAGACAAAATTAATTGCACATAAAAATAAGGTACAATCTGAATGTGACGCACATATGAAAAAGCCGCAAATAGAACTTCACATATGCATATTTCATCCAGATGAACTCAAAATTAACCAAACCCACTTTTATTATAATCTAAATTAAATTATCTATTTAATGATGGCGGTTTCATCTAATTTGGAGTTGAGATGCATACTATATACATGTATATAATAATTAATATATTTATTTTTTATAATTTTAGCTCCTTTATATTTTTATGTATCTGTAAATATTGATAAAATACATTTAAAAAATAAAACTAGAATAAAACCATTAAAAATTCATAAAAATAAATAATGTATTAAAATATATAGGTAAACTATGCCTATGTAATATATATATATATATATATAATTATTTAAGTGAATAAAGGAAATCAACAAAATAAACTAGAAATATGAAAATATTTATTTAAAAAGTCATAAATATATAAATTGTGTACATAAAGTAATAAAATATAAAATATAAAATAAAAGTCAAATATGCCATATATATGTAATTATACATATAATCATACTTCTAAAATTAACACATAATATATAGGCTAATAAAAATAAAAAATGGTTAAAATAATACATAAAAAAGAAAGAACTTCTATGTTTTAAGAAAAAATGGATAAAATCGTTTTCTATTTTATTTTATTTTCTTTTCCTTTTCTATTTTTATTTCTTTTTGTCTTTGGCAGCTAACATAGCCCAATTTGGTTGCAGTCTCGATTGATCCGTCAGTTAACTGAGGCATCTACTCCCCTAGCCGTGTCAGACAAGCTAACCTTGATCCTTCTCTATTTAACCCCACCTCGATTCCTTCGTGAAATATGCTTCTCGATCCATGCTCTTTCACGCCATTATGATTTCTTGATCGAGGGAACATTGATTCAAGCATAAAACCAATTCAAAGTCACCTCCTTATTTAGTCTTGCCACCGGCCTCCATTGGAGTTTGATCTGTTTTTACCTAACTCCATCCTATGTTCTTCACATTTGGAGCATCCTTAGTGACAATGGGAGCATCTCCTAGAGCCTAGGTGCAGAGGAGAAGGCGAAGGAACGAGATCTGGGGCTTAACAGAGTTGCTCCACCGTGACGCCTTCAGCTCCTTGATTCTCAAGTCTGAGCTGGTCTTTTCTTGTTCTTTTCGATTCTTAAGAAAAGCAGTAGGTTAGACTTGCATTTAATTTCATTTAATTTCACCTCTTAATCTCCAAAAATCAAAAATCGTACTTCACTGGAGCTGCTTTACCACACTTCACCTCACACCATTTTTTCCCTAATCAACCCAGAATCCTTTGTTTCTTCATTCGTGAGCTAACCGTGCAGGTTCTGGAGCCATCAAACCGTTGAGGGTCGAATTTTGACCAAGTCGAAGGTCACCCTGGTGCACCGACTTTCACAGCACTCCAGGACCCCATCAATGCATCCTGGACCTACTTGAGCACTCTATTGGACGTGGTGGTGCTTCAGCTCCATTTTGACCCCGTCAGGAGCTTCCCAGATGGTCGGACGACATGTGTATCCTCGATCGAAGGAGGTCGAGCTCGTCCTTCTTCCATGTTCTTCCAGAGCAACAACAACTGTTGGATCAGCCCGTGTAGCAACCGTCAGATAAAGAGCTAGATCATATCAGAGCCCTCCATTACCGAAGGGGTATCCACCATCAGCTGAGACTCATGTGGATAAGTGATGCCTCATATGTCGTTCATTAGTGCATATTGAGGGTATTTTGCACTAAGTCCCCTCTGCATGTATTTTCTTTGTAGCCCAAAATTTTCATTTGTAATTCAAACTTTTTGTAATATTTATACTATGAACCCCAAGCTTTCCTTTAAATGCAGATAGTTCCAATCCAAGTCACCTTGTGTGCCTGTGTGCATGAGGGGGATGTATATTTTATGCCTATACCCCTGCAAGTTTATGTATTTCTCTTTAGTCCATAAACTGTGAATATTACTATAATATTTTTTGGAAAATTTATATATATTGGGCACTAGTGTTCTGGATAATTGCATTTATACTCATGTTAGTGCGGATAATGTTTTAAATTGTGGATAAATTTCATGTATGCACCTGGACTTGTTTAATATGTTAATAGATGATTGAAAACTTTAAAGAAATTATTTTTAGGTCGCTATACTACATATTTAATTTTGTAGTTATATTTTAATTATTAAAAATATTAATTGCTTCTAAAAATTGTAGCAAAATTATCATAAGTATGTGGAACCGTATATTCACATATATTTTTCCCAAGGTAATTAAACTTCTTTCCCTATTTATAAAAAGACCAAAACATTGCATTTTCTCATGATTGGCATATAAACATCTATAAAAAAATATAAAATGTTTTATAAAATTCTAAAAAATAGTGTGCATTTATTTATGCATATTTGATTTTTTCACCTTTTATTTTTGTAAAATATCACAAAAAACTCTTAAAATTGAAAAATATAGAAAAATTTATTAAAAAATACAAAAATTAATAAAAAAAATCACAAAAATATGCTTTAAGTTTTTAAATTTTCTTTAGGATCTCTAATATTCAGGAAACTTCAAAATAGGTCCGGTCTAATCAAATAGATATTTATTAAGCCTATTTCAAAGTTCTAGATTTATTGTTGTTTGATTTTGAATATTTCCTTATTTAAAAATACATAAAAATTCTCAAAAATTATCTAAAAATTTCAAAAATGGAGTAAAATTAGAAAAAAAATACAAAAAATAATTTATAAAATTTGAATATATATATATATATATGGGTAAAATGGGGCTGCCCCCAGGGAGTAGCCAACTTGGCTACTCCCACCCCTATTTTACCCTCATTTTTTCATTTCTTTGGAAAATAAAAATCTGTATATTCATCACTATATCCCTCTCACATTCTATTAAAATTTCGTCAGAAACAGAGACTCCTAAGCCCTCCATCCAGACGTCATTTTTTTAACGGTCGCATGATTTTTTAAATCGACCATGTTTGGATGGAGGCCGTAGGAGTCTTTGTTTCTGACGAAATTTTAATAGAATGTGAGAGGGATATAATGATGAATATACAAATTTTTATTTTCCAAAAAAAATAAAAAAATGAGGGAAAAATAGGGGTGGGAGTAGCCAAGTTGGCTACTCCCTGGGGGCAGCCCCATTTACCTCTATATATATACATATTTATAAAAATAAAACCCTATATAAACTATCTATAATATTACTATTATTATTTATTATTATTTATAAATACCTGCAAAAATATTTTAAACCCCTTAAAAAATAAAAAGGATTGTTCTTACTTATATGTTCTGCATTTTTAGATACTATATTATTCCATCACTTACTATTGTTATTACTATATAGATATATACACATATACATATTATACCTTTAAAAAATAAAAAGAAAATAAAATTGCAAAATAAAAAAAGATAAGATAAATTAAAATATATATATATATATATAAAAACTAAAAACACATAAAAACATTTAAAACAAAAAATACCCTAAAAATTCCTAAGTTGTCTATTTATTTGTATTGCTCTACCCCATGCTCCTTCAAGGTTCGACCACTACTGCTTGTATTTTATACACATCTATTCTATGATATACTAATTTTTTTCTCACCTCCATTTATTGCTTAATCATTGTTGTAGGTTAATTGTTGTAAACATGCTTGAGTTGAGTGTTGAGAGTCGAGAGAGGCGTCGATACAGTGAATGCCAGATCTGATTTATCGGATACCGCAAGCCCTCCAAGACCGCACGTTAGACACCTAATCCATAGAGGTCCATCATCTACTAGTTCAACATAATGCATAAGAAGCTTCATGTTCATTACAAATGGTTATTCATCAACTGACAATTCTAATATCTTTCTATGATTCCATTATCATGCATGTCTCTTACTAGACATGGTCCCAACAATTTTCTATTTAACTTTCCTAGAAATAATTTCAACCATGCATTGAAAAACCATACTTTCTTTTCTAGAACAAATCTATTCTCTATAATGTTTCTATGATTCCAACACTTAACCTTGTCCATATTGATTATGCTATTCTCATATGCTTAGTTTCTGATCTCGAGAAGCTCATTCAGATATGCCTTTCTTTGCTTCTGGCTCGGATGACTGCTATTATTTGTTTTCTTAATTGCCATTCTTCTTGTCTAGCAACCATTCAGAATAAGGAAGTACCCAACGATGTCTTGTAAACCATTCAATGAGCTAATGGAACTTGGTCCAAGAGATGGGACAAATTCTTCTTGTCTAGTTGAACTAGCTTTGCAAAATAGTCTCGACTTCTCTATTCACCACCTCAACTATGGCAGTATTCTATGAATGGTATGGACTCACGACACGATGCTTGACGTCTTAATCCTGCACGAATTTGTTGACTTCTCTATTCACAGAATGGTAACCCCTATTTAATATCAATATTTTGGGAATCCCAAATTAAGATTGATGTTCTCTCCCAAGAACTTGTAATTAGTCTTTCTATTAGAACTTATGGAAGGAAGTCTACAACCATAAGAATATACTCAAACCCATTGCTTCAAGGGAATGAGTCCATGAAGTCAATGTCCCGAGCATTGAAGAAATCACGAACGACTACTAGATTCATCATCATCCCATCCTTGGAACCAATAGTTCCTCTCATTCTCTAGTGAATCGGTCGTGACCCTACAAAGGCATGTGTCATTAAATAAGGTCAGACACCAAAATGAACATTGGAGTATTTTCTAGACTTTCCTCTTTCCTAAATGGTGTCCTCCTCCTTCCAAGGTATGGTGGAGATTGAGAATACAATGATGTTCCTTTTGAGGAATACCTTGATGCCAACTACAATTCAATCCTTTATAAAATAGAAGCATATCCTCCCAAAGCTAGTTCCAAACTTCCGAATTAAGTCAATCAATGCATCTCTTAGGATAATCTTGGGGAACTTTCTTGGATATAAGATAGTTGACTATATAGAAATACCATGAGATCAAGACGTCCAAAAATATCTATTGTTCAGGAAGGGGGATTGATGTTTTATCATCAACATTCTTATTCGGCTCAAGTCAGGAGAGATGATAGGCCATTGCATTCTTCACTCCAGGTTTATCCTTGATCTCCATATTGAACTTTTAGAGTAATAATATCCATCTAAGAAGAGTGACTCCATGCCTCTCTTTTCCATTAGACGTCATATGTATGAATGATCAATGAAAACTATCACCTTGGACCCTAATAATGAGATCGAAATTTGTTCAAGGCAAAGATTAATGCAGGCATCTCTTTTTCGATAATGTTGTAGTTACACTACCCTTTATCCATGATCTTGCTTGTGTTATTTTTGAATGAATAACATATGATACAACATACCTCCTTCATCCTAAAATGGCCCCATAATGTAGTCTAATACATTCTTCATGGTCCTAAAAGGAGAAATCAATCCAAGGACTAATGATGGAAGCATCCATAACCATCTTCTCCAAGTGCTAAAAAGTCTCAAGACACTTGTAACCCACAATGAACTCAGTGTCCTTGATCAAGAGCCCAATTAATGGTCGGGAAATCATATAAAAATCCTTAATGAACATGTAATAAGAATCGTTATTCCTGAGGAAAGACCATTACTACTTTTATTTTACGGTGGTTTGAGTTTTTATATCACATCCACCTAGGAAGTGGTGACCTATATTCCTCACTTGAAGATGAAGTGCCCTAACAAAATAAAATGTACGTGGTCACAATGAAGTAACTCTACTCTCAAGAGAGAACAATATTGAGTTCACATCACTAGGCAGGCACGTGATCCAGGTTCCAAAGACATGAGTTGAAAGAATCCTCAAAAATTTAGAAGTCAACCATGAAGGCCTCTAAGAAATCACTTTGTAATCATGCATCTCTGAAGAATAACCGAAGCATTGCATAACCCAAAAGGCATGCATTTCAAAGTATAGGTATCGAGCGAACATGTGAATGACGTATTTTCCTTAATCCTCTAGAGAGATTTGTATCTAGTTGTATCCCAATTATCCATTTGAAAAATAGAGGTTTTCTTTCTCCTCCAGCCTTTGGACAACCTAGTTAAGGAAGGGTAAGGGGAAATGTCCTTTGTCGTGGCATTCAGTGCCTGTAATAGATATAGGCATGCCACGATGTGGGTATTCTCATCTGAATTTCTTCTCCATCCCCATTGGAGGCCATCTAAATTCATGTCTTCTTTGGGACAATGTGTATAGGCATCGTTCATTTGGAATCGGAGATGGGATATATAAACCCTACCTTACACCATTTTTGGTCTCTTTCTTGACAACATTTCATAGTGTTGATTTCAGCCTACTTTAGAACTAATGAGAAGGTATGGCGTCCATGTTGAAAAAGATTTGGTGTGAATACAAGGCTACGTTAGTTCCACAGATATCCAACACGCTCCAGCCTATTACCTTACGGTTCATTTCTAGGACCTCTAGCAAGTAAGATTCCTAGTCTTCGATCTGTTATGAACTGATAATGACCATAAAATTTTTCATTGGGCCCATAAGGAAGGTATATTTCAAATTCATATGAGAAGCTTGTGAGATTTGATACTGTTGACGAGTCTAGAAAATATGTCTCGCATTGCTCAAGCTCGAGTATGGTGGTGGACTGTTTATTCTGTTCAATTTCAAACACTTCTTCATTATGCTCTGGAGTAGAATCACAAAATATATCAAGGAATTAGGAAACCATCTTGTTGGATTATAAATCGTCTTTAGATTAACTCAAGTGAAATTGGTCGACATGCATTGATCAGCCCGCGGGCCATCTGATGCGAATGGATGGAATTTAACTTGTTGAGATTTTGAAAAATTATCCTCACCCTCTGGAATGCAGACAAATTCTTCATGTATATTGTTTCCATACCATATGTAATTTCTAGTTGAAAATCTTGCTTATCTCGTGAAAAAACTAAATTTTGAAAATCTAGAAATAAAATCTTGCAAATCTAGAAAATATAAATCTAGAAAATCTTAAAAATATAAATCTTGCAAATCCATTAGTTCAGTTATGTTATATGAAGGATCAAATTTCATCTTTGCAATTTTGCTGTAAAGGATGTCAATTTGTTATAGATGGTCTAAAAGATGAAAAATCAACATAACACAGATTTGACATCTTTGCAACAATTCTGATAGGTGAATCACATTTGATGGGATCACAATGCTTTTGTGTACTATGTGCGAGCTCCCTCCAGAGCTGTTTAAAGTAGTCATAAAGTTGAGATAAAATGATTTACACACGAAGGCAATAAAGTTTGAAGATAACATGAAGATAGTGAAAGAAGTAGGGATTTAATGGTTTGATTCTATTGTAAATGAAGCACTCTTTGATGTAATTTGGTAATTTGTTGGTCACGTTTTTTTGAGGAATTTGTTGGTCATGTATGTCCTGTGAATATTTGAAGCAATATAGTAAATGGTATTTAAACCCCATGAACTCTAAAATCTTTGTAAATTATATGATGGGCCTTGTAAACATCATTATTATTCTCTCGTTCCCATAAAGTTCTTTTGTCTTACACCACAAACCCTGACTTCAATTTTACTTCTACTGGAGTCAATACCTCATGCTAATCTAACCTGAGGAAAATTGGATGGCGGATCTTCCACCTCCCCATCTCATCCGCCTCCTCCTTCCTCCATTCTTCTTCTTTTTCCTTCTCCACCTCCTCTTTATTTTCTCACTCCACCCATCTCCATCCATCCATCAAATCACTAAATTTTTATTTTTTTTCATGAATAAGTCATCCTTCGATCACGAAAATGATTTTTTTCCAAATTTTCGAGATGATTTCTTGAAGCAATTAATCAAATATCTGAAGCTTCGAAACAAATATTGGAGGGCGAGTTTCGCCACCTCCAACAATGGGCGAGTTTCGCTGCCTCCGCCATTGTTGGAGGCTCCGTACCTTCAATCCCCTTCTGGGAGTGCTTGCAGCAGCACCCAATTGGGGAATCAGAGAACATCATCGACAACAGCATCCATCGCCATCTTATTCCCATTACAACTCGAGGTGTGAACTGTCTCCAGTAGAGAATCCTATCCCTTGGCCATGCGGAGAGGGATAGGAGGTGGGGGCGGTTTGGGGGAGGGCTGGGAGGTCGGGGGCAGGGTGAGTTAGATGGGACGAAGGTCGGGGTGAAGGTGGGATGGGCAAGGGCGGTGTCAGGGAGGACGACGAAGGGTGGATGGTGCTAGGGATGGGAGGAGGTTGAGGGGGAGTTCTTTTTGTATTTTGGTAAAGTAAATGAGCAATGTGGATATTTTTTAACATAATCCATTCCATTTTAACGGTCCAATAGATGTGAGTTAACCACAAGTTGTATCATACAAGAGTTAACAAGTTTACAGGATCAGGAGGATAATAATGATGTTTACAAGGTTTAGCAAGTAATACAAAGATTCTAAGGTTCGTGAGGAAAAATACCTATAGTAAAATCTTTCATGTATTTTAGATAGATTTGATAGAAATACATGTGCGATCTTAAAAATTCTCTCCATTTTGCCAAGGCATTCATATTCCAATACAACTTGGTGATGTATGATGTATGGTTTCTAAGGTGCAAATTGCATCTTGAGGTCTACGAGTTCTCATTCCTCTTGTTGTAATCATAAATCTTTTGGCGCGGTCTGACATTTTCGGAGAACAAATTCCTGAAAGTGCACAGAGAGTACACGCAGGAACTGTATGTAAATGACGTTAAATCTCCATTTTATCAAAAAAACACCAGTTACAAGTTATATGTGATAAGATATGCTCGTTATTATCTATAAACTTGCAATAAATTAAAAGTTCATTTAGAATCTTTGTATTGCAAAATTTTCAATTCGGATGGAGGGTTGAAGGCCGAAGAATGAATCATACTTTTGTTCTAATGTCCTGCATGGGACTTTTTTTTTATTTCGAATCATGTCAAATGTATGTATGACCAACCATGATACTCTGATGGAGTATATTTGATCGTGAAGTACTATAATATTTAGGCATCCAATTGTGTATTAATTCACAAACAAACGTGAATATTGATATAAGGTAAATTAATATTTCTTTTGCATTGCTTATTTAATACACTTACTCGCTGTCCGATATTCATGAATAAAAAATCTGAGAGCGTTTAGGCGTTTGGATCCTTGTGATTTTAGAATTTGTCAATGATGCATAAATTCCTTGGTAGTATAATTGAAGAACATAATTCATCGGAAGTATCAAAGATGTTACTTCACTGAATAATCTAGTGAGTCGCATGTCGTTATGTATATCGCATATTAGATAAGTGACATCCATACATTACAAAATGCGAAACACATGGGAAAAATCTATAATGCATTACTAGAATGTGACATCAAAATTGTGAGTTTTTGATGCATTATATGAATGTTTTATAAGGAAATGCTAAAAAATCCAACTTTGATAAATTATTGTACAAGTATTATTTTATATATGCGACATGTATAGCGCATTTTGTGAATGCGATTTTAGTATACTATTTAGAGAATTAACATCTTTGGTATCATATTCGATAAATTATGTTATTCAAATATACTACTTAAGAATTTTCTTCATCTGTAAACTATTCCCTTAAAGCCATTTTGATTTAATTCATCTTATTTGAAGGTGTATGGGTATCTTAGATATATTCCCGGTTCCACAATCCCATACTCCATGCAATTGCCATAGTCCTGCATAATTTTTTGGTTAATTTACATACCAGGTCTTCAACTATGGATTCAATTACAAAATGGATCCTCAACTTTAACTTTCAAAAGTAACAAATTATGTCCTGACGCCGTTATCTAAACGGAAAAATTGACACCGTTTAATAAAAAAAATTAGACAACTAAAATTACCCTGAATCTTCCCCCCGCAAACTGTCGGGATGAAAATAGATCGGATATACCTGTTTCCATATCAATATTCACTTCATCTCTATCAAATACGAATACGGATACGGATATTATTCGGATATGTATTAAAGAAACTATATCCTTAAAAATACGGATACGAATTCAAATCAGATATTTATCAAATCCGAATACGGATCGAATAAAGAGCGGACTCGAATACGAATTGAATAAAGAGCTAATCCAAATATGAATCAAATAAAGAGTGAAATCCAAATATGAATCCAATAAAAATGGAATCCGAATACTGATCAAATAAAGACTCCATACGAATATGAATTAAATTTTTATCCAAGTTAATAATGATTTTAAAAATTGACAATGAAAAATAAGCTGCATCATGATAAAAGGGAATGTCAAGGTAACTCATGTTCTTGATCGGAAGCAAAAAGAGGAATATGATTTGGTAACTTTTGTTCGTGCCCATCTCCAAACAAATGATAGTTTATTAATATCATTAATATATTATATTTTACAATATATAATATTAATGTAATTACATGGGTTGCGACTTATATTATATTAACTAATATATAAATCAATATTAAATATTGTATTCGGATATCTTGATCCGAGTCCGGATCCGCATATTCAGGCCATTACCATATCGATATCCGTATCCGCAAAATTTTTAAATCCATATCCATATTCAATCCGTATTCGATTAATATTCAGATATGAATATCCGTATCCGATAATTTTGGAATGCAGTAAGCGAATACTCGAATATATCCATATTTGTTTTTATCCCTTCCCCGTCATCCCCTTCTCTGGCAGCAACTGCAACAAACCCCACGACCTCCCCTACTCATCCATTAGCAGCAGCACCGCACAACCCCCTATCTCCGCGGACGGAAGTTCAGGTCTTCCGAACAACAAGTGATTGGTAACTTTAAAAAATGATTTTAAAAAATGACAATGAATGCATCATGACTAAAGGAAGCGTCAAGGTAACTCGTGTTCTTGATCGGAATCAAAAAGGGGAATATGGTTTGGTAACTTTTGTTCGTGCCCATCTCCAAACAAATGATAGTTTATTAATATCATTAATATATTATATTTTATAATATATAATACTATTATAATTACACGGGTTGCGACTTATATTATATTAACTAATATATAAAACAATATGAAATATTGTATATCTGGATCCGGACCTGAATATTCAAGCTATTACCATATCGGTATCCGTATCCATAAATTTTTTACAATCCATATCCATATTCGATCCGTATTCAATTAATATTCAGATATAAATATCCGTATCCGATAATTTTGAATTTTGAAATGCAGTAAGTATCCGTTTTTATCCCTTCCCCCGTTCTCCCCTTCTCTGCAGCAGCTGGAGCAAACCCCACGACCTCCCCTACTCATCCATTAGCAGCAGCAGCGCACAGCCCCACTTTCTCCGGGGACGGAAGTTCAGGTCTTCCTAACAGTGATTGGACGAGCTTTGACATGGAAAATGGAGTGCAAGAGTTGTTCGGTTATAACGGGAAGAAGCAGATGAGTGTAACGAGTGCATACGAGAGGCAATCAGAAGATACACAACACGTGAAAGAGGAAAAGAGGAAACATGGACGTCCACCTTCATCTATAAGCCATCAGGGGGAAAAAAACTGCAGCATTAGTACAGGACCCTTCTAAACCTTTCTTAGATGCATGATGTAACATTCACAAATGCTGCAGATATATATATATATATATATATATATATATATATATATATATATATATTTCTGAAGTTGACAATGCAGAAGTAGAGAGCTAGATGATCAATGACCTGCCTCTGATCAGGAACTCCGATGGCGGAAGAGAGATTCAGGGGCAATTTTGTCTGTCTACAAATCTTTATCAAACGGTGTCAATGTTTAGATAGCATACTCAGCAATGGTGAAGGATTAGAGGTGCGATTGGTGACAATATCAATTAAAAAATATTTTAGATACTTTGGATCTATTTGCAACAAGATGGGAAAATTGATTGAGATGTTACTCATGAAATAAATGCAGTTGACTAAAAGTGGAGGAGCATCTACTGTTCTATGTGATAAGAAAATTCTTTTGGAAATCAAATGAAAGTTTTACAAAGCAGCCGTGAGAGCTACAAAACTCTATTGATCCGAATGTTGGTATGTGAAACATAGATGTGTAGAGAACGACAGTAGCAAAAATAAAAATGCTAAGGTGAATGTGTGAACATGCATGTAAAGATCAAATTCGCAATGATGCAATTAGAAGGAAAGTTGGTGTATTAGCTATGATCGAGGATAAGATGCGAGAAAACCGCTTAAGATAGTTTGGTCATTTGCAAAGGAGTTCGGACGATGCACCAGTTAGGATATGCGAGTTTTGAAATGTTCAGCCGGCCAAGAGAGGGCAAGGAAGGTCCAAGAAGTGTTGGAATGAGACTATTTGAAGGGATCTTAATTTTTTTGGATCTAAGCTCGAGAATGACCCAAAATAGATTTGAATAGAGCCAAAGAATTCATGTAACCCAAAATAGATCTCAATGGAGGAAAGAATTCATGTAGCCAACCCTTCTTAATATGGGAAAAGATCATTGCAGTCGGAAAATGTCCAAGCTGCACGACGAGATGAACCATTTTCAGCAACTCCAGCATCAGATCTCTACATCTTATCACAGTCTATATGATCCAGCAACTATCTGGCTCAAAGAAACCATTAAATAATACTTGAAAATTACAACAAAGAATAGTTGGTTTAGATGGGAGAGGATTTGCAGTATAATTGCCTTTCTAATCCTTTTTACGACACATGTCCATGAAATTTTCCTCCAAACAATACCAATCCTAACTTTTAATGCAGATGTACCAATGTAGAAAGAAGACGTGGTGAAGGGTACCAAATCACTGTAAACCTTTGGACAATTTCCTAATGCAGATGTGATACTTAGAACTCATTGATATTTTCACCAATCGAATCAATCTCCAAATTCCCATTAACTTCTGCACTGCAACAGAAACTTGTGCAAGCTACACAGTTACTGCTTCTCACTGACGACTACATGCCCTTACATGGTAACATACGTCAAGGTAGAGCACGGCAAGCGAAGGAGGGTATGGATGTGCATTGTGCTGCCACACAGGGAGGAGGCATGTGCCCTGTCAGAGGACAAGGCCGCAGGTGAGGTAGCGCATGGGAAGTGTAGAACGGCCTATGACCAAGTTGGTCAAGAACCGCCGCCGGCCATTGCGGAGCCGGCGGTTACGATGACCGGGTCTCTCGGAGGCCGCAACCGCAGGGGGCGTGGTTGAAGGGGGCGGACGTGGCGAGGGTTTGCGTCCTATAAAAGACCTCCCATGGGGAGGGGAACACACACATCAGAAACTCGCCAATGGGAGCCCCCTTCCCATCTCCATCATCTCTCTCACTCGATCTACCCCGTTCTCTCTCTCTTTCGTAGCCAAGGGCAAGAAGGTGTACCTGGGGAAGAAGCTAGACTGGTATCAGAGCTCGCGTCACCGCTACTCCTTGGAGCCGCCGCTGCAGTCCGCCCTTGCTCTTGGCCGCCACCGCTACTTGCGTCAAAAAGAGGAGCGGCCGAACAGCCGTTTGCCTCCTCTTTCAAAAGGGCCGAAACCCTAAAGGAGTCCAGATCCCATATGACAAGCAAAACTATTGCCACTGAGGTAGGGAAAATTGAGTACCTTAATGGTACTAATTATGAATTGTGGAGTAGAAAGATCTACTATGGCCTGCTACACGATAGCATACACACCATCATAGACAAACCCGGCCCAACTTCATCTGAAAATCCGGTTGTGGAGGAAATTAGGTCCCGCGAACAGTGGGAGAAAACGGATAATAGGGCTAGAAGCTTTATGCTGACCCATATGGATCTAAACCTGATTCGGGTCTTTGAGAACTGTGAATCAGCTTACGAGCTCTGGACCGCGGTGAAGGAGAAATATCACTCCAAATCCGAAGTAAGCGTCCAGCTTCTTCTACACAAGTACAACTCGTGTAGAATGAAGGAATCTGAAAGCATCCTCGAGCACGTGAACAAGATGATCGTGATGGCCAAGGATCTAGTGGCTGCTGATTGCGCAATTCCAGAGAGGATACAGATCGCAGCAATACTAGGAAGTCTCCCACCGTCATTCGACATGGTTGCCACATCTCTGCGGATGAATGGTAACATTAAGTATGTGACGGACCTACCTGCACAGCTAGCAATCGAACAAGACCTCTCTAAACAAAGATCGAAAACTGAGATCTTTGAGGTCGAGGAAGAAGAAGAAGCAAATGTCGTGCACACGAAGAAAAGGCTAGGCCCCTCCAAAGCGAATTTCAAGGGAAAGAGTGGGAAATACCCACGCGGCTCTTGCTATGCTTGTGGCAAATATGGCCATTTCAAGGTCAATTGCCCCAACAAGAAGAAGCCGAGAAATTCTAAAATGCCTGAAAATAAAGGCAAGAAGAAGATGGAATTCACGGCTGTCGTGGAATGCAACTCTGTCATCACGGACAGTGATGGATGGTGGATCGACTCTGGAGCAACCAGACACGTCGCCAAGACGAAGGAAGGCCTGGTGGACTTCAAGGAGCTGAGCAAAGGCGAAGGACGGGAGGATAGTGCCGCTGGAGGAAGAAAGGGTGACGGGGAGTGTTTATGGCACAATGCAGGGAGGGATTGTTTGGGGAGGCAGTTATGGCACGAAGAGGGGAGGATATGGGGGCCGATCGAATCCTTCGTGGGTGGGCATTCTCCTCTCTTCTCCGTTCCAAATGTAGACTCTGAAATCGACCGACGGGATAGAGGCAGCACAGTACATGCATTTTCCTATGTATAGACACAAAAACACATACACATGTCTATGTCTACATACATACATATATGGGTTTGGCGAGCCTAAAATCGGTAACTTTCCTACACCTACATTTTTTCAATTTTTATTTTTTTAAAATAGATCCGAAGGGGATTTATTTAAAATATTAAGTAAAAGGAATGTTTAACTCATAACCCTTAGCAATTTCGTAATTACCTCCGGGAACCCTCGATAATCACGAATTACACCCAGGACCCTGAATAAGTGCTCTGTTATACACCCATAACCCTCCGTTAATTTTATTCATTAACTCAACCAGATGAATGAGTTAATCTAGCCAATCTACGATCTAACAGCTGAAGTTAACCAAAAGTTACTAAAAAACCCACCCCTACCTCCGCCCCCCTCCCAAACACCCGCCCCACCCTCGCCAACCTCCTCCCAATCCCCTTCTTCCTCCAACTCCCCCCACCCCCGCCGGCCACCTCCCCTTCTTCCTCCTTCAGCTCGTTCCACACCTGCTGATCACCTCCCCCTCCCCTTCTTCCTCCTCTAGAAACCTCAACCCCATCGCCGACCACCTCCCTCTCCTCAATCACAAGGCCTTGAAGCGCATTGCCTCCGTCGACACCCTTCCTGACGAGTCTCTTTGAGATCCTGCGAAGGCTGTCTAGCAAGGACTGCAACATCGCATCATGCGTCTCTCGTCGTTGGCTCATGCTCCTCAGAAGCATACGCTCGCGTGATATAGTTGAGCACAAACACCTAGAATTCCCCAAGCCAGCGTCCTGTCATTGATCTCGGTCTCAGAGCCATTGTGAGGTGCTGCTCTGCTCTAAGGACCATTATTCTATGCTCTTCTCTAAGGTCTTAAAGCCGTCACGAGGTGCTGAACTTGGAATCTTGCATGAAGATCGGTGACAAGGGGTTGCAAGAAGTTGTGCAATTCAAG
This sequence comes from Ottelia alismoides, assembly GCA_037367405.1. NCBI lineage: Eukaryota > Viridiplantae > Streptophyta > Magnoliopsida > Alismatales > Hydrocharitaceae > Ottelia > Ottelia alismoides. Next base: position 230,161 of record JAZKJV010011862.1, read on the forward strand.
CCAAAGCTCCAGTCTTTATCAGTCAGCAACTGCCCACTTGTGGGAGATGAAGGTGTGAGCAGTATCATCACGTCCACTTCTTCCACTCTAAAAAAGGTGAAGCTCCGGAGCTTGGCCGCCACAGATGTTTCGCTTGGAGTCATCTGGTACTACGGGAGGGAGATCACGGACCTCGTACTCGTCGATCTCAACAAAGTAGCAGAGAGGAGCTTCTGGGTGATGGGCAATACCTATGGATTGTAGAAGTTGTCTACTTTCAAGATCACCAAGGGAGGAGGGGGAGGGGGAGGAGGTGGGTGCTGAAGGAGGTGGTCGAGGGGGTGGAGGAGGAAGCGGAAGAGGAGATGGAGTGGTATCATTTGTAAATAATGGGAACTTAAAGGATAGAAAATATAAATATTTGACGGATTCCGTCATAGTTAACAGGAACTTGGACGGAAATTAACACGGGGTTTGCTATGTAAGAGTTAAGCACTATTGAGGGTATTGGGTGTAATTCATGATTATCGAGGCTTCCTAAGATAATTACGAAATTACTCAGAGTTATAGGAGTAAATATCCCTAAGTAGAATATGAGTTTCAAATTTTGTGTAAAACAGACACTCCTAACATGTCCATCGAAAGGGGTCAATTTCAGCAAATATGAGACCGTTAAAATTTGAATGTCTTGGTGGATAAGTTAGAAGTCTCAAAATAAGTTGAAATTTGAATGACACGACGATGATATATTGTGATCTAAATCACGTAGGGATCCTTTTTAAAAAAATAAAAAAGATGAGAGAAAAAGAGGTGGATGTATTAAAGTTACATACACTGGATTCAAGCTCCCCAACCCCTATATATATATGGAAATTTTCCAATGAGCCCTGAGCTGATTGTAATAAGCACACTTATTTTTACTAACGGTTTCTAACTTTCTATTATTTTGAGTACAACCCTTATTGATTTACAAATGTTATATATATTCTTACTACTAGTAACCCATTTTAACATAAAGAAAACCTTGAATTAATATTTAATAGTTGTAGCTTTATTTGTATTACCGGTGTCTTTTTGTATTCTAATGATCGTTTCATATTAATTTAATGTTTGTTTTTGTGAAAATGATTACCAATAGTAAGAATATGATATAACAATTACATACATGCATACACGTACACATGCACACACATGCATATATACAAGGGTCTTTTCCAATGAGGTCAGAAGACTCAGAACTCGTTAGGATTGTACAAGCAAGCTCATTTTAAAAAATTTACCATCATTTTGAGCAAAATATTTACTTTCTTACAAATGTCATATCATATTCTCTCTATTGGCATTTTACGAAACAAACCTTAAGTTAATATGAATTAATTGTAACTTTATTCTTATTAAAGATGTATTTTCTGTTTTATAAAGGGATATTTACACTCATAACCCTAAATAATTTCGTATTTACATACATAACTCTAGATAATCCATAATTACACAAGAAGCGCAGAATAGTCACCCCGTCTCACACCCATAGTCCTCTCTGTTAGTTTATTCCACTAACTCTATCAGACCATTGAGTTAATCTAACATATGTTCTATACAGTGGGGATTAAAAAAATAAAACCTCAAAGAAAAGTGAAAATCCCAACCGCAATCCGCTCCACCTGTTGTGACCATCTCCTCCGCCTCCTCTTCCTCCCACAACAGCAACAACAAGCCCCCCTACTCTTCCTCCTCCTACAACAACAATAGCAAGCTACCCCTCCTCTGTCTGCTCTTCCTCCGCATACTCACCTTCCTCTACCCTCACCTCTGCCCCCTCCCCTCCAGAGCTCTACACAGATCACAGGTGCATGGATACGAGCTCAGAGAGCTCCCCATCAACATCGACGGCAGCTCCAAGCAGATGCAAGTCATAGAAGAGGAAGGATTGAACACTCTCGGTCAATACATGAGAAACCACAAGCCATTGCTTGCGTTGGCGAGGTGCATGGTGGTACACATGTTGGAGTTCATGCGCTACCCCGACCACTTCAGGAAGACCAAGGTCTACATGGTGGGGCACCCTTTCTTCGGGAAAACCAAAGTCTACGTGGTGGGGCACCCTTTCTCCTCCTCTTCCTCCATTGGACAATTTGTCGTCGCTTGACTGAGTGAGGTCAGCATTATCACCCGTTGGCTAGAGCTTTGCCTCAGCTCTTCTGCTCGAGTGGATAAAGACAAAGATCATTGTGGAAGACATTACCAGAGGTCGGAGCTTCTCACCCCTCTTCTCTTGCAACAACAACAAGGGCTTCGAGCTCCACTTGGACGCCGCCGAAGAATGAGTTTCTATCGCTTTAATCATCGAAGGCCTGATGGAGAAACACTTGCAAATTTGATTGATTTAAGGGGGTAAAATGGTTTGAATTCTATGAATTCCATCAAAGATAACAGATAAGTGGATGGAAGTTAGCACATGGTTACGCTACACTTGGTTAACAACTATTCAGGGTTCCGGGTGTAATTCGTGATTATTGAGAGTTGTGTGCAGAAATACGAAACTATTCAAGGTTGTGAGTGTAAATATCCCTATTACAAATGATCATTTCGAATTATTTTAAGGTCTGCTTTTTCGCATCCACACTTGAGTCAATCAATTTGAACCATCTAGAACAATCGAGCTAAATTCTAACGGGCAATAATCACACTTATCTTTGTCCTCCCATCACGTTGTTGTAATTGCATCACTCAATATGCTGGGAGGAAACTAGTTTTGATTGCTGAAATCATGTGAACATGCACCACTTAGACATGATATTCAACACAGACGTGAGTATAGTATAAAATCCAACAATACAAGACCCTCAAAATCATCGTTAGGTTTAGAATACAACGCCCAATTTCGGCTCAAAGTTTTAAATTATCTTGCATCATTATCTTCTCATCTCGGGGGTTATTTCTAGTTATGCAGTGATCTACGGTATATGGTTCTAGATTTTAAACATTCAGCATGCAACAGTACATCGGAATCTGAATGTATGTATACAATCATCTTCAAATAAAAAGAAAGATCCATGTTAATAAGAAAGGTATTCTCACAGCTATGATTATCTTCTGAACTTCACCATCCTGTAATATATTTCAGATAATAGATGTCTGTACACAAAATGCAACTTTCAGGAACAAACAGGAAGATAAATAATCGAAACTGGCTCGTTAGTTGCAGTTAGATTTCGAAAACCTGGATGTGGCTTTAAAATGTCATACCCATTAAACGGGGTCGGTGGCCTTCGGGTCGAATCTTTCACCATCAGTCCCAGATGCATGCTTAGGCAGCAATTTAGCCCCACCACCATCTGCAGATCTTTTCATATTCATGGAGGTGTAAACTGTCATTCCACCAAGGGCAACAACAGCTCCACACAAGCTCACCATGCCAGGATCAGAATCGAAAAATAGATACCCTCCCAACATGATGACACACGTTTTGAACTGCCCAAGGACTACATGGGAGATCGCTGATGTTGCGCTGTGTTCCAGGAGGTAAGAAAGGTCCAGTTAGTCCAATCAACAAGTACATACAGAAATTAAAAAAAACAAATAAACAAAAAGATTCAAGAATGGTGACCTTTTCCACTCAAGATAAACTGACACAGTTGTTCAGCTGTGGTCTTGTTATAAATGCAATACAAAAATATGTACCCTGTGTTATGTTGATCGTAATCCATATTACACCGAAACATAATTGCAAAATGAATTCTCTACTCATATTCCTTACGGTTCCTGAGAGATTTAGGTTCTCCCGCTACGCTTCACAAGCAAATTCAAAGCGACAACATTGACAAAGATTAATATTTTGCATTTAGAGCACGCAAAATATTTAGGTCAGATGTGTTTGTTGTGTCCAAATAACTACCATTAAGTCCTTTAAACTTTACCAAATATGCCATGGAAGATCATATGATGAAAACTCGTTTAAGGGGGGTAGACATGTGCAAAGAATACCATTTAATACTCAAAATTCAATGGTAAGAACCTAGAAAGATGGGGTACGGAGAGAAGAAATGTTGGAAGGAAACTATTAATATGGATACACTTTTGAAATTGAAGCTAGGGATGACCAAATTAGATTTGTTTGAAAGCAACTGTGGGAAGTATGAAAGAAAAGAACGGCTTGTCTTATTCAAGAGGTCTAAGGGTCCTTATATAGGACAAAACCCTAGAGTGCTCAAAGGAGAAAAATACATAAATACCCCTAGGGATTACAAGAATATACTTCTGCCACATAAAACATTCACTATAGAATATTCCGCCACATAGAATATTCTCTATAGAATATTATGTCACATGGAATATTCTATATAGAATATTCACTTAATAAATATACTCTCAATAATGCAATCTATCGCAATCTTTAACACAATCTATTTTAATCTTCAACACTCCCCCTCAAGTTGGAGCATATCCATAGATCATGCCCAAGTTGGAAGCAATCCAGGAAAGGCACTTCTTTGACAAGACCTTTGTAAATATGTCCGCAAGCTGAAGATATGTCGAAATGTGTGGTGTAGCAATCTTGCCTCCTCGTACAGCATCGCGGATGAAATGGCAGTCAATTTTTGATGTGCTTGGTTCTCTCGTGGAATACAGGATTAGTGGCAACGTAAGTAGCAGATTTGTTGTCACAGTACAAAGGAACAAGAGTGGTGATATCAATGTTGAGTTCTTGCATAAAAGTTAGTAGCCAAGTAATTTCACATGTAGCCTGAGCCATTGCCATGTATTTGGCCTCTGCAATGGATCTAGAGACTACAGTCTATTTCTTGCTCCTCCAACTAACAAGGTTTCATGCTACCATCATAGCATAACCCATAGTGGAGCGACGGTCCTCAGGCGAGCTTGCATAATCAACATCAACATAGGCAACAATATCAGTGTATCCATTTACCCCATAGAATAAGCCACGTCCGGGTGATTCTTTCATATATCGAAGGATCAGAAGAACGTCTTCCCAATGAACGTAACAGGATTTCCTCATGTATTGGCTAGCTCTGCTCACAGCATAGGATATGTCTGGTCTAGTAACAGTAAGATACAACAGTTTTCCAACTAAGATTCGGTATCGTGTAGTGTCTTCGAATGGAGGATCAACAGAGGTAGACTATTTCTTTGGTTCTGCAAGAATACTAGAGGGTTTGCATTAAGTAATCCAGCCTCAGATAGTATATCTAGGCAGTACTTTCTTTGTGACATATGAAGTCCCTTCTTGGTACGTAAGACCATTGTTTTAAAAGGCTAGCCTCGAGGCGGTCGAGGCGTACGCCTCGAGGCGAGGCGGTCCCTTTTAGCCTCGAGGCTTACGCCTCAGACCAATCCTGTGAGGCGTGCGCCTCGAGTGGTCGAGGCGTAGCCTCGAGGCGGAACGCCTCGAGGCGGTCGAGGCGCTTCGTGAGGCGTTTTTGCTTTTTTTGAAGTATTTTTTATTATTTTAATGATTTATTTAGTAGTTTGAGAAGCTTATAAATATATGTTTATTTAGGATAATGATTATATAAGATGAATGCCTAAATATGATGTTTATTTCATGCCCATAACTTGATATTTACGATTAATGTATCCAACTATTTTGGCAAATTCTTACTATTTCACTCTTAATGAATGAATTCATGAATATTAAATTAAACAATAATGGTAACTTAACAAGATTTGCAATATATCAAGCAAAACAAAATGGATAAGGTTCACGGTTTCTCATGTTGCCTTATATTATATATTAGACACAACATAAATTTCTTCGACATATATTTAATCGAACTTTTAATTACAAAAATATTTCAAAGATTTGCTCGAAATGGATATGATTCATGGTTTCTCGTGCAATCATATATTATATGTTAGACACATAAAATAATCTTCTTCGATGTATTAGTCATACTTTTAATTAAAACAATATTTCATAAACACATATGTATTATTTAATTCTTTCATAATATCTATAGTCAATGAATTCCTCTTTGATTGGATGAAAATTTGTAGAAATGTATAGATGTTATTCTCTCTTCTATTTTGGGGTTCTTATCTTTATTATTTCATCATATCTTGTAGTGTAAATTATTATATATTGGGTAGAGAACATATAATTACATAGAGATATATCTAATTGTAGTTTTATACATATTTTCTATATAAACTGAGGCTTACGCCTCGACCGCCTCGAGGCTACGCCTCGCCTCGATTCCAAGGAGACCGCCTCGTTCCGCCTTTCGTTTTTTCAAACCTTGCGTAAGACTTCTATGCCCAGAAAAAAGCAAGTTGTCCCAAATCCTTTGTGACAAAAATTTTTTGCAGAAAATCCTTAGTCTCAGCACCCTTTATCATTATCACCTATAACAAACATATCATCTACATGTACAGCAAGTATAACAGTACCAGACAATCGTTTTCGAATGAAAACAGAGTAGTCAGATGTAGTTCTCTGGAACCCTAGAGTGCTAATTTATGTACTTAGTTTGCCAAACCATGCCCTCGGGCTTTGCTTCAAGCCATAGATTGCTTTGCGAAGTCGGCACACATACTCCTCCTCGACTTCGTATCCTGAAGGTTGCATCATATAAACATTCTCCTCTAAATCGTTGTATAGAAATGCATTCTTTACATCCAGTTGAAAAATATTCTAGCCATTGTTTATTGCCAGCCACTGAGAGGATGGTCTGTATGGAGCTCATTCATGCAACAGGTGAGAAGGTCTCGAAGTAGTCAACTCCATATGTTTGTGTAAAACCTTTAGCCACAAATCTTGCCTCCAATCTGTCAATAGAGCCATCTGGAAATTGCTTTGTAGTAAATATCCGCCAACAGGCAACAGGTTTGTAACATGGGGACACTGCATAAGATCCCATATCCTTCGAAAAATAAGAGCATCCATTTCTTCATCCATTGCTTTTCGTTATCCAAAGTCCTTCAGTACACTATTATGATCTTTGGGAACCGAAATTGTCATAAGAGCATCTTCATATCTTTTGTCAGAGTATGACAATCTATTAGTGGACGTGAAACGAGATATTGGATGAAGTGTACATTGCCTCTTGGTTCTGCATAGAGTGATGGAAACTCTTGAGGATCATCCAGAACAGAGTTGATGAGAGCACTTGAAGTGGCATATTCTCCTGCAACAAAGGAACAGGTAAAGGAACAGAAACAAGACCAGAAACATGTTTTCTTTTATACACAATAGGTGGAGCAGGAAGGTCTAATGGCATACCCGATACGTCTTGATTAAAAAAGGAAGTTTGTTCAAAGAATGTGACATCGGCAGATATGTAATACCGATGGACAGAAGGATCATAGCATTTGTACCCTTTTTGAGTCTGAGAGTAACCCAGCAAAGCACAATTTATCGCACAAGGAGATAATTTATCGGGAGTATGAAAATTGTGAACAAATGTTGGGCATCCAAAAATCCGCAAAGGCAGAGGGAAGGGTGAATCATTTGTGTATAGTAAGACAAAGGGAGTAGAGTCGTTAATTGATGCAGAGGGACCCTGTTTATAAGGTGGACAGCAGTCAGTATAGCATCTCCCTAATAATTCTTGGGAACCGTCATTTGGGTGAGAAGAAAGCAGGCAATATCAAGAATATGTCTTAGTTTTCTCTCTGCTACTCTATTCTGTAGAGAGGTATATGGGCAAGTTTTTTGATGGATAGCACCCTCGGAGGCAAAAAAGGACGTCAGATCTTTGTAGTGTTCGGACAGGACATGATCCCCAAATATCACAATGAAGAAGAGAAAAAGGAGAACTATGGCGAGGCTCAGTCCGTGCAGGAAAGGAGGCTCTATGATGCTTCCCGAATTGGCATGGCTCACATTTAAAGGGTTTGAGTGTCGATAGTTCAGAGAACATCATGGAGAGAGCTTTGGCTGAAGGATGACTTAGACGAAGGTACCACAGAAGAAGATAGTCAAAGATGGATACTATACCAACAAAATTTGAATCAGAAAGGATGTCGAGGTAATAGAGGATGTTCCTCTCATGTCCGCCACCAAAGATCTACCCCGTCCGGATGTCCAAAAATAACAGCAGAACTCGTCAAAAATAACACGGCATTTAAGTTCACGACATAGCTTCTGTACATATAGGAGACTGAGAGGAAAAGCAAGAGCACAATGAACATTTGTCAATCACAGCTTGGGAGAGAAATAAATAGTACCAATAGCAATAATTGGGAAATGATCCCCATTAGCAACACGAACAGTCTTTACTGATGAGGAGGTTGGGAAGATGTGAGCAGGTTTTCCTCTCATGTCAGACGAGTAGAGGCTCCAGAGTCAATAATCCATGCACATTTATAGGTAGAGAATGAGTTTGCTACTGTACCTGAAGTAGTAGCTAGACTAGCAGAAGAGGCGGAAGCGATATTATTGCCAGCAGAATCTTGGAGCAGTTGGCGAAACATGGTTTAAAAAAACGTGCCTCGAGGCGCAAAGGCGCTCGAGGCAAAATGGGGCGATGAGAAAATGCCCTGAGGCAACTGCCTCAGACCCCCTGGCTGAGGTGTGTGCCTCGGATGCCTGAGGCGGTCAAGGCGAGATGTTGAGGCAGGGCGAGGCACTGGGTGAGGCGTTAGGGGCTTTTTCAAGTATTTTTTAGAGAAAAAAATAGTCCTATTCGTATTTTCATATGTTTATAAAGGTCTTGTAGTTGAGTATATATTTATGCAAGATGAATGTTTTAATTTGACCTCTTTCATATTCATATGGTTAAATTTGACCTCTTTCATATTCATATGTAACATTAACATGTCGAATTATTTCAGTGAACTCTTACTATTACACCCTTAGACATATAAGAAAGTGTATACGAATTCGAATACTCATAAGAAAGTGTACCACTTGTGATCCTTTTCCAATTATGTGGCCTGTCAAATTGATTACATGAAGATACACACTCTACTTCATCCAGCTCCAACCAACGATCTTCATTAAGCATTCACTCCAAGCACGGGTCTCCTCACAGTGTTACCTCCTCCAAATGGGTATCTTAGTCTTAGCAACGATTATTTCAAGCAAGTCTCCTCCCAACTCAAAAATTTTATCGAGTGAAGATCAACTGACTAATTTCTTTTGTAATAAAGTTGTAAAGTACATAGTTAAATGAGTAATTGGATCCTAATTATATGACTCTTATATTCAGTACCACATTGCTTAATACTGAAACTTACATGTATTGGTGGGAATAAATATAGAGCTCTGTTGGGAAAAATGAGCAAGTTGTTTATTCCATAAGCCCTAGGCTCTCTTATATAGGAGAGTAGCCTATGGGTAAATTACATAAAGCACGTAACTAGAAATAGAAATAGCAGAAAGATACAGAAACAACTATATGCGTTAACACTCCCCCTCAAGATGGAGCATAGATATCGATCATGCTCAGCTTGGATGCACACTTCTGGAATGGGCCTCGTAGTAATGCCTTGGTGAATATATCCGCAGTTTGATTCTCTGAGGCAACATGAGATGTAGCAATGAACCCCTTCTGAATCATGTCACGTATGAAGTGACAGTCAACCTCAATGTGCTTGGTCCGCTCATGGAATGCTGGGTTGTTTGCAATGAACAAGGCTGCCTGATTATCACATTCCAAGTTCATAGGAAGTGGTACATTTTGACATAGGTCTGTAAGTACAGCTTTCACCCGCATCATTTCTGTAGTAGCCTGGGCCATAGCCCTATATTCGGATTCAGCGCTAGATCTAACTACCATCGTCTGTTTCTTGCTTCTCCATGAGACTAGGGCATCTCCAACATAGACTGCATACCCTGAGGTGGACTTCCTGTCCCTGGGACATCCTGCATAGTCTGCATCCGCACATGCTGAGATAGAAATCCCCTTTCCTTTCTTGAATAGCAGACCTGTACCTGGAGATGATTTGAGATATCTAAGAATCATATGTATTGCATCCATATGAACCTGACGTGGTTGCTCCATGAACTGGCTCACACGACTCACTGCAAATAATATATCTGGTCTAGTGATCGTGACATACAACAGTTTGCCTACCAGTTCTCTCTATCTTCTCCTGTCCACCTCCTCTGTGTCATCATCATAGAGCTTCATGCTGGGGTCCATTGGTGTCGTAGCAGGTCGACACCCAAGCATACTTGTTTCACTCAACAGATCTGTAACATATTTCCTTTGTGACATTACTAATCCATATGGATTTCTAGCAAAATCCAGCCCCAGAAAATATCTAAGAACACCAAGGTCCTTAGTGACAAATTCGCTTCCCAGCTTTTCTTTCGCCTGCTTTATGCCCTGCTCATCATCTCCTGTGATCAAGATGTCATCTACATAAACCATAATTGCAATAATACCTCTAAGAGTCCTCTATACAAACAAGGAATGATCAGCATTGGAGCATTTGTATCCTTGTTTTTCAAAGAGGTCTGAGAGCTTCTGAAACCATGCTCTGAGGCTCTGCTTAAGGCCATAGATAGCCTTATGAAGTCTGCATACCTTGGAACACTCCCCCTCAACAGCAAAACCAGGTGGTTGTTGCATATAGACTTCCTCCTGCAAATCGCCATATAAGAATGCGTTCTTCACATCCAGCTGATAGAGTGGCCAATCTCTAGTAACTGCAACTGACAACAAGATCCGGAGAGTGGAATGACGGGCTACAGGCGAGAATGTGTCAAGGTAATCCACCCCGTATGTCTGTGTAAAGCCACGTGCAACAAGACGTGCCTTGTATCTATCAATAGAACGGTCTGCATTGTGCTTCACTGTAAACACCCACTTACAGCTCACAGGGTTCACATCTGGAGGTATAGGAACCAGACTCCAAGTTCCTCTGGACTGAAGTGCCTCCATTTCTTCCTCCATTGCTAGCCGCCATCTACAATCCTGCAGAGCATCTTGATAATTCCGTGGAATATCTACAGCTGATAGTGCCACCACAAATGTCCTGAAATCTCCAGATAATCTCTCAAGAGACACAGATGCTAACAATGGATATGTAACACAGCTCCTCTTCGATTTGCGTATAGCAATGGGAACATCTAAATATGTTGTAGCCTCATCTGGCCCCTGCAACATATCCAGCTCAGAAATGTCATCAGATCCATCAATAGAAATATTTTCATTACATACCATAGGCGAGCTAGGAGACGAGTCATGACCATGAGCAGGAGAAGGCCTGCGGGTATAATGGAACGGTAGCGGTGAGACAGGTATATGTGGTGGTGGTGATGGTGGTGGTGGCGGTGGTGGTGTTGATGACAGCATTTGAGGTGGTGGTGTCATGTATATGGCATCAGTAGATAGAGGTGGTAGCTGCTGGTCTCCCGAGGCTGAAAAATACATAACAAATTCAAAAAATGTAACATCTGCACTGACCATATACCGCCGACGCAGACGATCAAAACACTTGTACCCCTTTTGAGTTCTGGAGTACCCAACAAAAACACACTTGACAGCCCTAGGAGAGAGCTTGTCAGTACCAGGCGACAACTGATGGACAAAGGCAACCAAACCAAACACACGAGGAGTAAGAGTGAACAGATCCTTCCCGGGATGGATGAGGGAAAACGGAATCTGTTCATTCAAGACAGAAGAAGGCATACGATTGATTAGGTAACATGCAGTGAGAACTGTATCACCCCAGTAAGAGTAGGGAACATGACTCTGTATAAGAAGTGATCTTGTTACATCAAGAAGGTGGCGATGTTTCCTTTCAGCAATTCCATTTTGTTGAGATGTATGAGTACAAGATGTTTGGTGAACAATCCCTTTTGAGGAGTAATAATTGGCAAGGACATTGGTGCACAGTTCTAAAGCATTATCACTTCTCACAAACTTCACAGATGTGGAGAAAACATTTTGTATTTCATTCAGAAAATGGATAATGATATTTCCTGCTTCAGATTTATTTTTCATCAAAAATACCCATGACACACGAGAAAAATCATCCACAAATACTATATAAAATCTGTGTCCCTGATGATCAGGTACACGACTCGGACCCCAGACATCAATATGAAATAACTCGAACTTGGAGGTACTACTCCGACCTGGACGACTGGGAAAGGTCGACCTGTGATGCTTTCCCAACTGACACGCCTCACATTGGATAGGTGTGTGAGGAAGACCATAAGGTAACACGCGACGCAACTTCTGAAGCGGTAAATGTCCAAAGCGCATATGCCACAATAGAGGAGACACTTGTCCAGTGGGAATGGATGAGGTTCCAACGAAGGGGGTCTGATTCAAGCGGTAGAGGCCTCCTTGCTCATAGCCACGACCAATCACTTTGCCCGTATGGATGTCCTGAAAAATCAAAGAAGATGGATCAAAAATTGCCCAACAATGTAGATCCTTCGTAATCTGACTAATTGACAACAAATTCATTGAAAAAGCAGGTGCATGTAGCACATTCTTGAGCTGCATAGAAGATGTCAATCGAATCTCCCCCTGACCAGTGATGGGGGAATGTGTACCATTGGCAATTACTACCGTTCTGCCTGGAGGAATCTGAGTGTATCCTGTAAGTAAATTCTGGTCACCACATAGGTGATGTGTAGCGCCCGAGTCCATAATCCATGGTAAAGTATCTGATCTACTGGTACATGCAAGTATGCTACCTGAAGCACTGGTCGACGCAGAGGCAGATGCAGCAGCATCAGATTGACTCTCAGTAGTCGGTGCTGGACCAGATGGGGGAATAATGCCCCTCAGACGGGCAACTAGATCGCCGAACCGCTGATCCAAAGTGGCAGCAGAAGGAGGCTCTATCTGCTCAGCGACTCGTGCAGATGCATGAAATCCATGCTTCGAATAGCATGTGTCTTCATTGTGTCCTACATGATGACAGTAGGTACATGTTGGCCTAGTACGGCCTCCTCTTCCACGAGGTCCACGTCCACGGCCCTGATTATGAAATCCGCGACCCCTGTTGGTTGCCATGGCTGAAGTATTCTGATTCGTAGCCGTGGATGGAACTGTGATCCGACTCAGTCTATGGAAAGCTTCCTCCATGAGAGGAATAGTGGAGTCGGCCAAAATCTGTGGTCGTGCCGCCTCATACTCTGGATCGAGTGCAGCCAGGAACACGCCCACCATATTCGCATTCCTGTATGTCTTTTGTTGTTCTGGCGTGGCTGTCAAGGGCATGAAGCTGTAGAGCTTCTCAAACATCCCTCTCAGTGATGTATAGAGAGAATGTAGAGGGCGACCATTCTGCTTGATAGTGAATATATCATGCTGGAGTTGCAGAATCTTTGTCTCGTTCTTCGCCTGTGAATATGCAGCCGCAAGAATGTCCCACATATCCTTCGTCGTGGGTTGATGTAGAATGTCATTGGCAATCTCAATTGCCAACGTACCGGATAGCCAAACCTTGACGTATGCGTCATCAGCCTCCAAGAGGCATTGGTTCCAGTCTTCTCAGCAGGCTCTGGTTCAGTAAGAATGTGCTTCTTACCCGTTGACTTCATCATGCTCATGAACTGCATTGCCACAATTCATAGTTGGTACTGTCTATCTTTACAATAGGCGCTGGACCATGAAATGCGCTCATAGATGGGATATCTGCCTTGCTTTCTGACATACTGGATACTGAAGACTGGAACGATTGATAGAGAATGTGATTTGTCTACAATGACATAGACGGGTTTAGTTGCACGTGTAGACCTCAAGCAACTAAACCCATGTAGACGAAGGTGCGCGCTTTAGGGCTTCGCACGTGCACGCGTACAGTCAACCGGGAGAACTAGGCGCACTGGTGCACTGGTGCGTGATGTGCGCACTGGTAGCGCGCTGGAGTGGTCACAACTGATGCGCGCACTGGTGGCGCTGATATGTGTGAGGGGTCACACGCGGCCGCACAGGGGATAGGGGACACGCGCAGGCGATGCTACAGCACTACAACGCACAGGGCTTACGCTACAGCGCTACCGGCGATGCTACAGGAGCACCGCAGCGCAGGAGCACCGCAGCACAGCGCAGGCGATGCTTCAGGAGCACCGCACACTACCGCACGAAGCACCGAAGCAGCGCGCACAAGGAAGATGCGCAGAGGAGGCGCGCTGGGGAGATGCGCAGGAGGCGCTAGCGCAGATTCAGCCGGGGCACCGCCGTGCGTACGGCCCAAGAGGGGGTTGCGCCGATCGAAGAGAGAGAGAGGAAGAGAGGCCGGCGGGTGGGGTAGGGTTAGGGTAGGGTTAGGGTTTCGAGAACTCCGGTCTAGGACCGTCGCTCTAATACCATGTTGTTTATTCCATAAGCCCTAGGCTCTCTTATATAGGAGAGTAGCCTATGGGTAAATTACATAAAGCACGTAACTAGAAATAGAAATAGCAGAAAGATACAGAAACAACTATATGCGTTAACAAGCTCTATACCTTTTATATCTCTTGATCTTGTTAGAAAATAGAGAATGCGGAAGCGAATGATAAACAGTAGCATAATGATAAAGAGATAATGGAACCCTAATCCCTAAGGAGCGGGATGAAACTACGGGAGAAGCCCTCAAAGGGGCGATATTGCATTCCTTTTTCTCAATGGACTACAGAAGTGTAGGGCTTTATATAGCACCCACGGAGTCTCCACATCTCCAAGCTGGTAGATGTGGGACTAAACTCTGGATGAGGTAAATGGATCCTCTCCAGGATCCATTTACCCATTTCTCATACATATGGTGCACAACCAAATACTCCAACACTCCTCCTCAAGAAGGAGCATGCAATACTCAGCTTGGACAAACAGCAAGAAACTCAACTCACGCTATATGACACTATAGATAATATCAACTCAACGCGCACAACCGTCGGTTGCTGTCGAGGACGTTGCTTCTCATGCCGTGCAGGTGTGAGGAGGACGAACGGGCTAGAGTGTGAGTCTATTGAATCTCCTCCTCGGAGAGCATGTGCTCTGAACTACGCCTGTCAGAGTCACTGCAATTGAAATGAATCTCCTCATCGAAGTACTCTGGCTCGCCACAACATTGTGGACAACTACTCCATCTCTGAAAAGGGTCGAACTGAAAGGGCCGTGGAAGTGCAATCCTCGTCGGAGTCCACAGTCGCTGGAGAATGGAGTCTGAAAGAAGTCTCCTCGTCGGAGAACTGGGTCTCTCTCATCTGGCACAAAGATGGTACCCTACTCTGGAGTCCCTATGATACCACTCCGTCAGCTATAACCTTCAATCAAGTAAGACAAGAGGAAGATGGAAAAACCTATCGCTGAGAGAAGGGAGGTACTGAGTCTCAACCGTCCGTGATCCAGTAATCACGAAGATGACATATCCACTAGCACATGGCCCCTCTGAGAATCCGACGTCCTTTCTGGAAAAAAAAGTCGTAGGACGAAATTACTACCGCTTTTTGCAAGGGGATTATGAAAGACTCCTATGTATGAGGTCGGGATAGGAAGATACTGAGTACCACTCGACAGAGGTGCCTATTGAGATCAGCAAGGACACCAGGAGAAAGAGATCGGGTCGTAACCTGGACGATAGCAGGGAAGTTCAATCGAGGGCAGGGGGCCAAAGAGAAAGATAAGGTAGAAGCTTGTTCGTTCAGACGAAAGTACAAGCAGTTCTTAAAGCAAAGCGATGAGGTAAGGGAAAGAGCTTTTCGCTCCGGAAGCGAGTAGGAAGTAGCATATAGTACTAAGTACAAAGCATATTGAGAGTAGGGGGTAAGGGAAGAGAGGTCAAAGGGCCTAGAGAAGTTGGGAGCAGAGACGTCATGATGGTGCTTCAGAGATGAAGCCTTTTTCCCATGTACTCTGACTTTGGTGGTAATCTATATCTATCAACAGGAACTCCTCCAGGAATAGAACCGCTCTGCCTAGTTCGTAACTTCTCGTCATTGCACCTCCTGTAGGGAAGCCGAGAGTAGGGTAGCCTGGCGTATCTGAGACCTCAGCCTGATTGACCTAAGTGCATATACCTTCACTTTGACCCTATGGTCAGATAGGAAGATCAGCGGGCGCGGAGACGTGAAGGGAAAAGCAGTTATATCACCCACGAGTGTGGGGCGGAGAGGTCACATGAAAACCCTTGCCAACATGGCATAGTGAATGGTCCTCTACTCTGGAGTCCTTATGGCTCACATGAAAACTCTGGTCGAAACAAAAAAAGCTGATGGGGACCACAAACAAAAGATGGCAAACATCTGCACATCTGAAAAGACCGCATACTCGTGCGAGTCGAAAACTGAACATTCGGAATCACTCGTCGAGTCTGACAAATCTCTGTAGAGTCTAGAAATCGGTTGGTCTGGAGAACATCTAAATCTGACCTCTGAATCTGGAACAAAACCTGTGACTCTACATAATACTCTCCCTTCCTCTCATACTTGTTGGAAAATCAACAACGACAAAGTTGGGAGAAGACAAGATAATGGGGGGAAACATGAACTTGCAGCTTTTCATTTTTTTCAAATAACCACCTTATTTTTTTTAACTGTTTCATCATTTTTTACGGCTTTTCACTTTTCAAATTTTTTTATCGGCTTTTCACATCAATTTTTTTTTGAAACATTTTTTTAGTCGCATCATTTCCTTCTTTTTTTGGAAATTGTGTATGGCTTTTTTTACGTGTACGCGCCTCTTCTCATTTTTTCTTCCTTTTTTCTAACTCGACCCAACGTGGTCCTTAAATCTGCATATATTTTTTAAAAAAAACTGACATCTCCACTTTTGTGTGTGTACGTACTACCTGGAATATTGCCCCACCTTTTTATATAAATGCAGCCCCTCGTAAGGCTAAAAGCCCTACTTCATTCCCCGATTGGGAACCTACGCCGCCGCCGCCTGGTGATATGTGGAAGAGCTCGGGGCACACGGGGCTACGCCGCCTGCTGGAGTTTGGGCTTACGATGGGGCTTCTGGATAGCACGCCATTGTGAGAGAGGAGCACCACACGCAGAGGGTGCCACTTGCGCGAGGGTGCATATCCCTGTAGTTGTGCACCTAGGAGTTGCCGTTGGATGGTTGTGCGGCAGGAGCCTGGAGGAAGGTTACGCGAAGGAAGATGCGGCCTGAAGCTTGCAGCTCGCGTCGCCAAGAGCTTGTGGCTTGCGCCACCGAAGGGAGTGCCGCCTAGATAGGAGGAAGCGCGTGGAGTGGGATGCACAAGGGCTAAAAGCTCGTCGCCGAAAAGTATGGAGGTCGAGCGGCGGTGAGTCCACTGACTGGAAGGAAAACAGCATCGGTCTGGAAGTCGCAGGGGAGAGGCACACGTTTCGTGCGTAGGGGCTCGCCGAGGAGGGAGCACCATAGAGAGAGACCTGAAGATGTACAAGGTGGGGCGTCGCCTGATACCTGGGTGTTACGGAGGAGGGATCTCGCGTGGGGGGTGCACCATGATGCCTCCGATTAGGCGGTTGCCTCAACGACAAGGGCGGGATCTCTGCCTGCTGCTTGAGGATGATCGACGCTGAAGGTCGCACTGCCAAGGTCTGAAGGATGATGCCGAACTTTCTCCAGGAACCTCATGTGCTTAATTGCCGAATTTAGGGTTATTATGAACCCTAATATTCTCAGAACTGTCAATGCAAATCCTTCAGATATGGACATAATAACTCTTCAAGATCGTGGGCAGATGTATCATCACCAAATACACCGAACGATACTCTGAATTGCATATCAGCATTGTCGATGATGCGCTTCACATATGATGATGATTGTGAATTTAGAGTTTCAGAATAATGTGTGCAAGATAATAATATTCAAATAAATATTAATGAATTTGATTATCAAATCACGAGCAAGAAAAAAACTTCATGAATAATTTCTCGAGAATCGAACTCGCTCTAATACCATGTTAGAAAATAGAGAATGCGGAAGCGAATGATAATAGAGCATAATGATAAAGAGATAAAACATGAATAACACCAAGAGATTTTAACGTAGAACCCTACTCCCTAAGGAGCGGGATGAAACCATGGGAGAAGTCCTAAAAGGGGTGGATATTGCATTCCTTTTTATCAATGGACTATAGGGGTGTGGGGCTCTATATATAGCACTCACGGAGTCTCCACATCTCCAAACTGGTAGATGTGGGACTAAACTCTGGATGAGGTAAATAGATCCTGGAGGGATCCATTTACCCATCTCCCATACATAGATGGTCGAAACGAGATATTCTATATCATAATCGGAGATTCGAGATGCAAATGCGGATGACTTTGGTATTCAAATAAGAGAGAGAATGGTTTTAAAAAATAAATAAAATTTTAAATCAAATTCCAGCAGATCAGCAGTTAACACTTGGCCCCAAAAGCTTCACCATTTGGCGACACCAAACCCACTTCCTCTCCTTATTTATATCAGTTGTTTCCTTCTAAATTTCTTTTCATAATTTTTCCCAAAACACTTTCCTTCTTCCCCAGCTGAAGGAAGCCATCCAGCAGCCCTTCTCTGGGACTGCAGTTGTTTCCCTGGAAGCTGCTGGAGCCCCTGCTACAAGGTCTGGAAACCCCTTGGGGCCCTACCACTGCTACAACAAATCATTGCTACTCCAATAGCTCACACCACCCCATTTTATGTTGCAGTCCAGCAGCTCTAGAAGGTGCTGCAAGCTGCTCCAAAGTAGCTGGAGGACCGTCCTGTAGTAGCCCCTTCTCCCAATTGCTGGAACCTCTCCATGCAGCTACAAGCTGCAGCCTAACACCCAAAAAGAGTTGCTGCATTTCACAATTTTCAGCAACTACATGCATATTTGATCCTCTAATCATGTAAGATCCAAGGTACAATCCTCCTCCTCTTGCTGCCTTTCATGTAAATTAAGATCCAAGTTCAAAATCCTCAAATTAGCTACTGATTTCATCTTGAAAAATTAAAGATTTGGTGGTAAATTGCATGCTAATAGACCTAATTTTATATAACTATATGCTACAGATTTTGATGTTTAAAAAATAAGAATTTGCATGCATTTAGATCTAAATTAGGATCATCATATGCTACAAGTTTTGTATACATAAAAGACGAGAAATTAGTAATGTTTAGCATGCATTGAGTCTAAAATTCAAACCACAATAGCTACAGTTTTCATGCTCTAATTGTGAAAGATTAAAGATGAATTGCATGTGAATTTAGTTTAAAATTCAGACCACAATAGCTACAGTTTTCATGCCTAAATTGTGAAAGATTGGGAATGAAATTTATATGATTTGAGTTTAAAATTTAGACCACAATAGCTACAGTTTTTATGCCTAAATTGTGAAAGATTGCAGATGAAATGCATATGATTTGAATCTAAAATTCAGACCACAATAGCTACAGTTTTTATGCCTAAATTGTGAAAGATTGGTTATGAAATGCATATGATTTGAGTCTAAAATTCAGATTACAATAGTTACAATTTTTATGCCTAAATTGTGAAAGATTGGGGATGAAATGCATATGATCTTCATGCTTAAATTTGGAAAGATTAGGGATAAATTACATGTGATCTAAGATTAAAATCAAATCGCAAATAGTTACAGATTTCATGCATAAATTGAGAGATTTGGTGGTAATTGTTGGGAAAGGAGTCTTCGTTATGATTCAAGACTAACCCTAGGCTCTCTTATATAGGGAGAGACTTAAAGGGTAAATTACAAAGAAGTCTATGTAAGAAAAGTGTAGAGGTTTATATATGTTACGTTATATGTTGCGTTGTACTGCTTCGTATTTCCTATTTATCTTAGGTATGTCTATGTAATTTACCCAAGGGTTTTCTCCCTATATACGAGACCCGAGGGCTCTATGGAATAACACACAACAGTGTATCAATTACTCCAACATGGTATCAGAGCCAAAACCCTAACCCTAGGGTTTTGTTCTCTCCACCCGCCCCCCCCCCTCCCTCGTCTCCAGCCCGCCGCCGTCGACTCTCCAGCCCTCCAGCGGCCGCCGCTGCCTTCCTAGTCGGCTCCTCCAGTCGCTCCAGCCCTCCAGCGGGGCCCCTTGCGACTCCAGCCCGGCTCCTGCCCCGCCGCCGGCCCACCCTCCCGCCGCCAGCCTTCCTCGCCGTCACCGGCCACGCCAGCCGCCCCCAGCCCCGCCGCTTCTCTCTTCAGTAGAGGCTTTCACAGCCTCTACACGTCACCAAGGGGGCCTCTCCTTCGGTCGGTCTCGGCTTGATAATGGATTCAAGTACATAACGTCTACATATGCACTTGAATCCTCAACCGTCTTGGTAGACAATACTTTCTCGGTCTATCATTCCTAGTTGCTCTTCTCCGGCAGTATGTCAGATCAAAAGGTCGATATGCCTGCCATAGGTGCCTTTAAAGGTTCGGCACCGATCGTCAAAATGGACGGGACAAACTACGAACTGTGGGCTATGCAGTTCCTCAGTCTTATGAAGTCATGTGGTAAGAAGCATATTCTTACCGAAGATGAACCGCCGGAGAAGACGGGAATATATGCCTCCTGGGAGGCAGATGACGCGTATGCCAAAGTTTGGCTATCAGGGACACTCACGATGGAGATAGCGAATGACGTCCTCCATCAGCCCACCGCCAAGGCGATGTGGGATATTCTGGCCACGACGTACTCTCAGGTACGGAACGAGACGAAGATGCTACCGCTGCAGCATGATATCTTTACCACAAAGCAAAATGGGAGGCCTCTTCATTCATTGTACACGTCCCTTCGTGGAATGTTCGAGAAACTCTATAACACCATCCCACTCACAGCTACACCGGAACAGCAGAAGACGTTCCGCAACGCTACTATGGTTGGCGTTTTACTTGCTGTCCTGGACCCTGAGTAGGAGGCAGCCCGCTCTCAGATTCTTGCCGATGCCACCATTCCGCCGATGGAAGAAGTATACAGAAGGCTCAGCCGTGTACCTGTTCCATCGAGTACAGCGACTCCGCCTCCCTCGGCAATGGCAGTCTCCAGAGGTAGAGGTAGTTCATCCTCATTTCGTGGCATAGGAAGTGGTGGACGTGGCCGTGGAGGTCGTGTACGGTCTACATACTCATTCTGTCGTCGTACTGGTCATTCGGAGGATACGTGCTATTCCAAGCATGGCTTTCCTCCTTCTGCACGGGTCGCGGATCATGTCCAGGGTCCACCAGCATCTACTCCAGATCACAGGTTCGAGGAGCTAGTGGCACGGCTTCGTGATATCATGCCACAGTCATCGTCAGAGGGTGCTGACGCCTCTGATATTGCCGCTTCGGCATCTGCCAGTACATCTGCCTCTGCCACTACCTCAGGTAGTCCTCCGGTCTCATATCATAACCATGATCTCACAGGTTGGATTGTTGATTCTGGAGCCACCCATCATCTATGTCATGATAGAGATATCCTGCAGTCCTATAGAGCTGTTCAGCCTGGTCGCTCTGTACTCATTGCTGATGGTACTCATTCCCCGATCGTCGGTCAGGGGGAGACGGATTTGCTGCCCTCTATGCACTTACAGAATGTTTTACATGCACCAGAATTCTCTATGAATCTATTATCCATTAGTCAGATTACTAGAGATTTGCATTGTCGTGCTATATTTGATCCATCTTCTGTTATTTTTCAGGACATACTAACGGGCAGGGTGATTGGCTGTGGTTCTGAGCACAATGGTTTCTATCGTCTTGTACGGACCTCGTATGCTGGAGTCTCACTACATTCTCAGGGCTCCGTCTCACCATATACCTGGCATCTTCGGTTTGGTCACCTGCCACTACAGAAAATGCGCCACCTCCTGCCTCAGATATCTCCGGGTTCATCTTTTCGTTGTGAAGCATGTCAGTTAGGGAAGCACCATCGGTCCAGCTTCCCCAGTCGTCAGGGTCGGAGCAGTCGCTCTCCATTTGAGTTATTTCACATAGATATTTGGGGTCCCAGTCGTGTCCCAGATCATCAGGGGCACAGGTTTTATCTAGTTGTTGTTGATGATTTTTCTAGAGTGTCCTGGACTTTTCTTCTCAAAAATAAATCAGAAGCAGGAAGTATTATTCAAAATCTTATCAATGAGGTTCAAAATGTTTTTTCGTCTACTGTTAAGTATGTGCGTACTGACAATGCCTTGGAATTTTGCACTCGGTCTCTTGCGCGCTTCCTTTCTTCTAAAGGTATTATTCACCAAACCACATGTGCATACACATCTCAACAAAATGGTGTTGCAGAACGAAAGCATAGACACTTTCTTGATATTGCTCGCACATTACTTATTCAGAGTTTCGCACCCTTATCCTTTTGGGGGGATGCTATCCTTACAGCATGCTATCTGGTTAACCGCATGCCTACAACTGTACTTGGCGAAAAGTCTCCTTTCTCTCTTCTATTTCCTGACAAAGATTTGTTTACACTTACACCTCGGGTCTTTGGTACTGTTGCGTTTGTCCACCGGTTATCTCCAGGACTTGATAAGCTATCTCCTAGGGCTATCAAGTGTGTTTTTGTGGGCTACTCCAGGACACAGAAAGGATATCGTTGTTATGATCCCATTCATAACAAATACTATGTGAGTGCTGATGTTACCTTTTTCGAACCAGTCATGTACTTCTCCCCTGCAGGTGACAGACTGATCTCCTCCACATCCACGGACTCTCATGTCTATGTGCCTCCACCTCCAAGTCTGAGTCAATCCTCTAATCCACCTCCACCACCACCACCACCTCCAATTATACCATTTCCTAAGTTCTATACAAGGCGAACAGGGCCAGCTCAAGCTACATGCCAACCATCCAGCACGCCTCAGGTATGTTCTGATGTTACCACTAATGATGGATTAGACAATGCACCGGCGCAGGAGTCTTTACAACAGGAGGAGGATCCGTCAGTCATAGATGATCTTGATCGGCCTATAGCTCAAAGGAAGCCAAGGCGACAGTGTGCTTCGTACCCGCTTGCTTCTCACGTCTCATTTCATTGTCTCAATGGGGATTTCCACAAATTTGTAGATGCAGTCTCCTCGATTGAGATTCCACGGACCTATCAAGATGCTATGAAGATCGATTGCTGGCGTCTAGCCATGGAAGAGGAGACGCGTGCCTTGCAGTCTAGAGGAACCTGGTCTCTTGTCCCCATTCCTCCAGGTGCTTCCGTGGTGAGCTGCAAGTGGGTGTTTACGGTGAAATATCATGCAGATGGGCGTCTTGACAGATACAAGGCCAGATTGGTAGCACGTGGATTTACCCAAACGTATGGGGTAGATTATTTGGATACTTTTTCACCGGTGGCTAGACACTCCACTCTTCGCATTCTCCTCTCTGTTGCGGTGGTACGTGACTGGACCATTTTTCAGCTTGATGTCAAGAATGCTTTCTTGTATGGAGACCTACAGGAGGAAGTCTACATGCAGCAGCCACCGGGGTTTGCTGCTGAGGGGGAGACTCAGATGGTGTGCAGACTTCATAAGGCGATCTATGGCCTCAAACAGAGCCCCAGAGCATGGTTCCAGAAGCTATCCCAGATAATTGAACATGGGTTCAGACGATCTAATGCGGATCATTCACTGTTCGTCCAGAAGACCCCTAGAGGTACAGTTGTTGTCATGATATATGTTGATGACATCTTGGTTACAGGGGATGATGCTCAGGGAATCGAGATAATCAAATCCCTGTTGGGAAGCCAGTTCATTACAAAAGATCTGGGCACGATACGATATTTTCTGGGGATAGAATTTGCAAGAAATGCACAAGGGATGGTAATGACCCAAAGAAAATATGTTACGGACTTGCTAGTTGAAACAGGAATGACTGGATGCAGACCTTCAAGCATACCCATGGACCCAAGCATGAAGTTGTACGATGATGATACCGAAGAGGTGGACAAAAGAAGGTACAGAGAAATGGTGGGTAAGCTCCTATACATTACTATAACTCGACCGGATATTGCCTTTGCAGTAAACCGGGTGAGTCAATTTGTGGAGCAGCCTAGGCAAGTTCATATGGATGCTTTGTATATGATACTGAGATATCTGAAGTCTTCCCCAGGCACAGGGTTGCTATTCAGGAAAGATACAGATCTGTCTATTTCAGCCTGTGCAGATGCAGATTATGCAGGATGTCCAAGGGATCGCAAATCTACTTCTGGATTTGCTATCTTCATAGGAAGTTCTTTAGTCTCTTGGAAAAGCAAGAAACAGACTGTTGTGGCGAGATCCAGTGCTGAATCTGAGTACAGAGCCATGGCACAAGCAAGCGCCGAGATGATGTGGGTTCGAGCAGTCTTAGAAGACTTGAATGTAGATGTCTCATTGCCGATGAATCTCCAATGTGACAATCAGGCAGCATTGTTTATTGCCAATAATCCAGCCTTTCACGAGAGAACAAAGCACATTGAGGTGGATTGTCATTATACTAGAGACATGATTCAGAAGGGCTTCATTTCCACTTCTCATGTCAGTTCAGAGGACCAGACTGCTGACATATTCACCAAGCCATTGCTCAGAGGACCTTTCCAGAGATGTTCTTCCAAGCTGAGCATGATAGATATCTATGCTCCATCTTGAGGGGGAGTATAGAGGTTTATATATGTTACATTATATGTTGCGTTGTACTGCTTCGTATTTCCTATTTATCTTAGGTATGTCTATGTAATTTACCCAAGGGTTTTCTCCCTATATAAGAGACCCGAGGGCTCTATGGAATAACACACAACAGAGTATCAATTACTCCAACAAAAAGAAATAATGACAGGATACATAAAACGATAATAAAGAAACTATCTCTACACTCCCCCTCAAGGTGGAGCATAGTTGTCTATCATGCTCAGCTTGGATGAACATCTCTGAAAGGGTCCTCCGAGCAGTGGCTTGGTGAATACATCTGTCGTCTGATCTCCTGAGCTCACATGTGCAGTAGATATCAATCCTCTCTGAATCAAATCCCTGGTGTAATGGCAGTCAACTTCAATATGCTTGGTCCTTTCATGGAATGCTGGGTTGTTGGCAATGAATAGCGCTGCCTGATTGCCACACTGAAGCTTCATAGGTAGTGGCACAGCTATATGTAGATCTTCTAGTACGGAACGAACCCACTTCATTTCGTGCTAGCTTGGGCCATGGCCCTGTATTCGGATTCAGCGCTGGACCTTGCCACAACCGTTTGTTTCTTGCTTTTCCAAGAAACCAGAGAGCCTCCAACAAACACCGCGAACCCTGAGGTTGATTTTCGATCCTTAGGGCATTCTGCATAATCTGCGTCTGCACATGCTGAGATAGATAAGTTTGTGCCCTTTCTGAATAGCAGCCCTGACCCTGGAGAAGACTTCAGATACCTCAGTATCATGTGTATAGCATCCATGTGAACCTGTCTTGGCTGCTCCATAAATTGATTCACCCTGCTAACTGCAAATTGAATGTCTGGGCGAGTTATGGTAATGTAGAGGAGTTTTCCCACCATTTCTCTATATCTCCTCTTATCTACTTCATCAGTATCACCATCATACAGCTTCACACTAGGGTCCATGGGAATACTTGATGGTTTGCATCCATCCATGCCAGTCTCAGTCAGGAAGTCTGTAATGTACTTCTGTTGGGTCATCACCAAGCCCTGTGCATTCCTTGCAAATTCCAACCCCAGAAAATATCTTAGGGTCCCAAGATCCTTCGTAACAAACTGACGGCCTAGGAATGCCTTCGCCCTTTCTATGCCCTGAGCATCATCTCCTGTAACAAGAATATCATCCACATAAACCATAATGACAATCGTACCTGCCGATGACTTCTGGACAAACAACGAGTGATCGGCATTTGACCTCTTGAATCCATGTTGCTCAATTAGGTTGGACAGCTTCTGGAACCATGCTCTCGGGCTCTGTTTGAGGCCATATATCGCCTTGTGAAGTCTACAAACCATTTGCATCTCCCCCTCAGTAGTAAACCCTGGTGGCTGCTGCATGTAGACTTCCTACTGTAAATCCCCGTACAGAAAGGCATTCTTGACATCTAGTTGAGATATACTCCAATCACGGACCACAGCAACCGACAAGAGAATACGAAGGGTCGAATGTCTCGCCACTGGAGAGAAGGTATCCATGTAATCCACGTCATAGGTTTGTGTAAACCCTCGTGCGACCAAGCGTGCTTTGTACCTATCCAACGTGCCATCTGCATGATATTTAACTGTAAAGACCCACTTACAACTCACAACGGATGCATCAGGAGGCGCATGGACCAAAGACCATGTGCCACGGGACTGCAAGCCCTTCATCTCTTCTTCCATAGCCAATCTCCAACAAGCATTTTTCAAAGCCTCCTGGTATGTCCGTGGTATATCCACGGAAGACAGGGCTGTGACAAACTGCTGAAACTCACCAGTGAGACGGTGAAAGGAAACCTGTGAAGCCAATGGATATGAAGCACACTGCCTCTGCTGCTTCCGAATAGCAATCGGAACATCAAGGTCATCATCTGCTATACTGGATGGGCCAGTGTCGTCCTGTACTGAAGAATCCTGCACGTGTACCAAATCTGACCCGTCAGTAGTAATGCTATCTGAACATACCTGAGGCGTGATGATAGGCTGATGTGTGGTCTGAGCAGGACCTGACCGACGCGTATAAAACTTAGGTAATGGCGAAATGATAGGTCGTGGAATGGATGGAGGTGGAGGTGGTGGTGGAGATGGTGGTGCTGGTGTGTGGACTTGCAGAGGAGACGACTCAGGTGAACTCCCTATAGGTGGTGTAGGAACATAGACATCATCAGTGGTAGTAGATGGTACCATTCTGTCACCTGCAGGCGAGAAATACATGAGACTCAAAGAAAGTGACATCAGCACTCACAAAGTACCTCTTAGTCGTTGGGTCATAACACCGAGAACCCTTCTGAGTCATGGAATAGCCAACAAAGACGCACTTGACTGCTCTGGGAGAGAGTTCGTCAAGACCGGGAGATAGACGATGAACGAAAGCCACAGTACCAAAGACACATGGAGTCAGTGAGAATAACTCCTTGTCTGGGAAAAGAAGAGAGATAGGTATCTTCTCACCAAGAACTGAGGATGACATTCGATTGACCAAATAACACGCAGTAAGAACAGTGTCGCCCCAGAATGAAATAGGAGCACAACTCTGAATCAACAGGGTACGAGTAATATCCAAGAGATGGCGATGCTTTCTTTCCGCCGCACCATTTTGCTGTGAGGTATAAGCACACGTAGTTTGGTGAATAATACCCTTTGATGAAAGAAAGTGAGAAAGTGAGCGTGTACAAAATTCAAGGGTATTATCCGTCCGCACATATTTGACAGAGGAAGAGAAAACATTGTGCATTTCATTAATCAAATTCTTGATCACATCTCCTGCTTCAGATTTATTCTTCAAAAGAAAGACCCATGACACACGAGAAAAATCATCCACTACCACAAGATAAAACATGTGCCCCTGATGATCGGGAACACGACTCGGACCCCATATATCTATATGCAACAGCTCAAACGGGGAGCTACTGCTCCGACTCTGACAACTTGGAAAGCTTGACCTATGATGCTTTCCCAACTGACATGCTTCACAGCGGAAAGACGAACTAGGAGAAATCTGGGGCAGAAGATGGCGCATTTTCTGGAGCGGAAGGTGACCAAACCGGAGATGCCAGATGTACGGAGAGACTGGTCCGGCAGAATGAGAAGAGACACCAGCATAGGAATTTCGGACCAGCCGATATAAACCATTCTGCTCAGAGCCACAGCCAATCACCTTGCCCGTGAGTATGTCCTGAAAAATGAGAGAAGACGGATCAAATATAGCACGACAATTTAGATCCTTCGTGATCTGACTAATAGATAGCAAATTCATTGAGAACTCAGGAGCATGTAGGACGTTCTGTAGCTGCATAGTGGAGGAGAGGACGACCTCCCCCTGTCCAACAAGGGGTGAATGGGTTCCATTTGCTATCTGTACTGAACGGCCGGGAGGAATGTCCCTGTAGGCCTGTAATCTATCTCTATCTCGGCAGAGATGGTGTGTGGCTCCGAAATCTATAACCCAGTTAGATATATCATGAGGTGGTATGAAAGCAGTAGATCTACCTAAGGTACTAGCTGCGGCTGAGGAACTGGCAGAGGCAGTAGCAGCAATATCTAAAGAACCACCTGACGAATCACTAGACGAATGTGGCATAATATCTCGGAGACGGGCCACAAGTTCGTCGAATCGAGTATCGGCAGTAGACGGTAATGGAGACTGTGAGTGCTCTGCAACACGTGCCGATGCTGGGAACCCATGCTTCGAATAGCATGTCTCCTCCGAGTGTCCTGTGCGGTGACAATAGGAGCATGTCTGACTGAAGCGACCACCCCTTCCTTGAGATCCATGACCACGTCCACGACCACGACCAGAAGGCGGTCCACCTCTCCCACGCGAGACTGCCATCGCTGAAGGAGGTGGAGTAGAAGAGCTGGAGGAAACTGGAATGCGACTGAGCCTTCTGTAAACATCTTCCACTGGAGGAATAACTGCATCAGCTAGAATCTGAGATCTAGCGGCATCATACTCAGGATCAAGTGCCGCAAGTAGAACACCAACCATGGTGGCGTTTCGGAACGCCTTCTGCTGTTCAGGAGTTGCCGTGAGAGGAATGGTACTATATAACTTCTCAAACATCCCTCTTAGGGATGTGTAAAGAGAATGAAGAGGTCTGCCGTTCTGCTTCATTGTGAAGATGTCGTGCTGAAGCTGCAACATCTTCGTCTCATTTCGCACCTGCGAGTATGTAGCGGCAAGAATGTCCCACATTGCCTTAGCAGTGGGCTGATGGAGAACGTCGTTAGCAATCTCCATCGTCAATGTACAAGACAACCAGACCTTCGTATAGGAGTCATCAGCCTCCCATGAGGCATATATCCCAGTCTTCTCCGTTGGCCCATCCTCGGTAAGAATGTGCTTCTTACAATTCGACTTCATGAGGCTCATGAACTGCATAGCCCAGAGCTCATAGTTAGACCCGTCCATCTTGACAATTGGCGCAGGACCTTTGAATGCACCGGTGGAGGGTATATCGACTTTCGATTCTGACATACTGTCGCTTGGAGAAGAACCAGGATATGTAGACGCGATGATAAATGTCTACACCAACTGCATCGGATTTGAGTGCATATGTAGACGTTACGCACTCAAATCCATACAACGGACGAGGAGGAAACTAGGGCACGCCTCAAGGGAGGCTTACAGCCCTTACAGCGGCTGGGAGCCGCTTAGGGACCTTGCGCGGTTGGCTATGGACGAACCGGAGGGCCTACAGCAGCAACCGGTGGCTGCCGCCGGTGGGCTGGGGCCGCAGGCGGCTGGCTGAGGCCTACGGCGGTGTGCTAGGGCCCGAGGAAGAGGGAGAACGGCAAAGGACTGAGAGCTGGGACCTCCTGCTGTGGCCTAGGGCGATGGGATCCCCAGGAGAGAGGCGGCGGCGGCGTGAGATAGAGGAAGGGAGAGAGGCGGCGGCGATGCCGAGAAGAGGGAGGCGGGTGGGGAAAGGGGGCGACGGGTGGTGAGCCCTAGGGTGGCTCTGATACCATGTTGGGAAAGGAGTCTTCGTTATGATTCAAGACTAACCCTAGGCTCTCTTATATAGGGAGAGACCTAAAGGGTAAATTACAAAGAAGTCTATTTAAGAAAAGAAATAATGACAGGACACATAAAACGATAATAAAGAAACTATCTCTACAGTAATCAACATACAAATTAAACCCGAATTGAGATCACTTATTTAGCTACTAAGTTCATGAGTTTAAGATTTAAAAGATTTGGAAATTTTGTATAGCATTGGATTTAAATTCAAATTTAATAAGTAGCTATAAATCTCCTGAGTTAAAAATAAAAAGATTTTGGATAAAATTGCATAGAATTAAACTTAAATTCAGATGTAATGAATAGCTCTAAATATCATTATTTAAAAAAATGAAGAAGTAAGGTGCCTTGGCATGAAATCAACTCAAATCTTAGATCACCAATTAGTTCTAGAATCATTGATTTAAAAAGATGAAACATCAAGGAGCAAGAATGTAATTTGCCTAAAAACATGTCAATATCTTGTCTAAGTATCATGATAGAAGAGATTCGAAATATACATATTAGAATGTTAATACCCTTCTCTTATAAAGTCAACAAATGATTTCCTGCGGTCATTATGACTAATAATCCTCAATCAATTTATCCTTTAGTATCATCTACTAAAATAAAACACTATTGATAAAATTATGGACAAAAGACCTAGATCTGTACAGTCAACCACAGAAAGGATGGAGAAAGAAATGAGTAGTCAAGTAAAAATGATGGTGAATCAGTGATATCAATTAACTGTGCCAGTCAGGAGGACCCTTACACCAGACTGTGCGAGGGCACGGTGACCCTCAGCTGGGCAGAAAATAGGAAGCACAGTTAGGGCAGCGACCACCTAGTGCGCGGGTCTAGGATCTCAGTCCTTTGTACGATTTTTACGCGAGCTCGCAGTGGTTTTACGTTTCGTTGGGATCCATGCCTTTGACCAATTCCGATGACCCTATTTCAGTAAGGTACCTAGGCTGGAGGACACTTAATTTTATTTTTCAAGCTCTTTTTGCCAGTACCGATCGGGCCGATTTTTGGAGTGACTCAAACAGGAGAGTCTCTCCCACCCATCTCAAGGGCGTAGTTTTAGATAGTGCTTTCAATGAGAGAGCGAGACGGAAGAGTCTCTTAGAAGGCTTCCTCACTGCTTGAGTTTTGGTTATTATTCTGCCAATAGGTCTTGGCGAAGAAAAGATCGTTGTTTGGTTACAGTTGAGTTTGGCTACAGTTGAGCTTGGTTACAGTTGAATTTGGTTACAGCTGAGTTTGGTACTATTCTTGAGTTTTGGTTATTGTGCTGCCAGTAGGTCTGGCAAGGAAAAGATCGTGAGACAGAAATCATCAATCATCGACATTTAATCAGAATTTAGAACTACTACTACGGATGTTAGGTGAAGCTAGTGGACATGTTGGGAACATAGTTAGGATGCATTACACTTCACCGCATGCCTACGGAGGCAACCCAATCCTAGGGCATTCTTCATGCCTTAAAGTCGGAGCGTAAGGTCACACTCAAACCAAGACCACAGACTATCTACTAAGCTTGAGAATTTGACATATACAAAGATCACATCATGAAATCATCATCTACAATCTCAAAACTAATTTCAATGCAAGTAAATTGTTAAAATTAATTGTCAAACCCTATCTACTTGCTTTCTTTTTGAAACCATTGAAATACCTGCTATTTCTAATAAATTATATTGTACTCAACTTTTGTTGACATTTCTCTTGTTCCCAACATGAATGGCAGACAAAGCACCTACATTATAGTAGTCCGACAGCTGAACCCTGAGCTTCTGTAGTTGCTTTCATACATGTTATAGTTTTGGGATTTTATCACTTGTGCCCCTCCGAGATATCGCAATATCAGTTATGCCCCTATCTTTTTAGTAATATCAGTTGTACCCCTCACTTCTTGCTAATCTATCACTTGTGCCCCTCGGGTTAGTGACCGTCCATAATCAACACAAACGGACATTAACTTCAAGGATACAAATGGAATTAAATTAAAAAAAAGGATAGAAAAGTCATCCTCCCCCTTCTTCTTCCTCTGTGCTCTTCCTCCTCTCCCATCTTCTTCCTCTTCCTCCCTTCTCTTTCTCCTCCACAGCTCCTCCCTCCTCCTCCTTGAGCTCTCCGGCAGCCTCCTCCGTCCCCATCCTCCTCCTCCTCCGCCCCCGCTCCGCCCCCTGCACCTTCCCTCCGCCCCCGGCACTGCCCCCCTCCGCCCCCTACACCTCCTCTTCTCCCCGCACAACCCCCCTCCGCCTCCCGCACAGCCCACCGCACCCCCCCGCACCCCCCGCACAGCCCCCCTCCGCCCCCTGCACCTCCCCTTCTCCCCGCACAGCCCCCCTCCGCCACCCGCAGCCCCTCGCACAGCACCCCTCCGCCTCCCGCACAGCTCCCCTCCGCCTCCCGCACAGCCCCCCCTCCGCCCCCCGCAACCCCCCGCACAGCCCCCCTCCGCCTCCCGCGCAGCTCCCCGCACCCCGCGCACAGCCCCCCGCAACCCCCTTCACCTCCCCTTCTCCCCGCACAGCCCCCCTCCGCCTCACGCACAGCCCCCCTCCGCCCCCCCCCCCCCCCCCCCCCGCACAGCCCCCCTCTGCCCCCTGCACAACCCCCTCCGCCCCCTGCACCTCCCCTTCCTCCCGCACCCCCCTGGCACAGCCCCCCTCCGCCTCCCGCACAGCCCCCTCCGCCCCTGCACAGAAAGGATTGAAAGGATCAAGAACAAATGGAGGAGGAAGAAGATGAAGGAGATGTCTGGACAATAATACCCCTATTAACTGCACCAGGTTTGAAAAAACCATGGTTAAGTCAACTTTTTGACGGTCAATCTGACGGAAGGGCACAACTGATGACGGAGCAAGAAGTGAGGGGCACAACTGATATTACCAAAAAGATAAGGGCATAACTGATATTGCAATATCTCGGAGGGGCACAAGTGATAAAATCCCTATAGTTTTTGTATAGATAATATAATTGCTTTTCTTTCTATTCTATATTTTGAGATACATGTACCAATTGTCAACTTCTGTTACATGTAAATATATATGGAAATTAATGCAAATGTCTCTTGGTGACATTTGTTATTTTGTGGCTTGTTTATCATTACTGTGAATGGCATTTGAAACGCGAAAAGTTTTCCCTCATTTTCTGTAATCTAACGCAATCGATATAAAAAAATAATACTATGAATGTTATGTAAACAGGTAACCCGGATCTCGAACGGGTGTCTCACATCTTGTTGGTCTACTAATCGATACAACTGCTATTGGTTGTCCCGACGATCCGGTACAATGAGTAGTCAATCAAATTTTTTTAAGTTATTTATGTTTGTTTTTTTATTTTCAACAAGTAAACAAGATCAAAAATTCTTAATGTGATTAGAAATCTTTTATTTCATTATGAAAGTAATGGAAACGTTTAAATCTATCTAAATATATAAGAATATATGTATTATAAATTATTTTTTATATTTAAAACATTAAGAAACTCAGCCATGGTCGGTCCCAATCCCGGGTAAATGAGGTGGGTTGCGTTAGGTAGCTGACAGCTAGCGTAAAACAGTCAGAGACAATTTCCTAAATAGTACTTTTTTGCTAAAAAAATACTATTTAAGAAGTTGCCTCATAACAGTCGGATCTTTTCAACATATATTTAAGCAAACATACAGATTTCGTTGTGACACATTGCATCGCCCGAATGAAATGAAAAATTGGCAAGGGTCGCTACATCGCAGCCTGGATGTAGTTCAAGATTTGCAAGGGTTCTCGCATGAGGAACGCATGCGGGTAATTAAGCTAGTTCCGCTGCATCACCGTCCGGATGCAGTCCATACAAGGGCTCTGGCATAATGGACGCATGCGAGTAAAGAAGTTAGTCCAAAAGAGATTTCGACGGAAGTTGCGGATTGGTAGTTGGAATATTGGCACTTTAACTGGAAAGTTGATGGAGATAGTGGATATGATGGAAAGAAGGAAGATTCATATACTATGCCTTCAAGAGACTAAATGGGTTAGAGAGAAAGCAAGGGAGATTGAGAAGACAGGCTTTAAACTTTGGTATTCAGGTAAAGATAAGGGTAGAAACAGTGTTGGAGTGGTTGTTCATAAGGATTTGAAGGATTGTGTGGTTGAGGTGAAAAGATTCGGGGATCGAATTATTTTGCTAAAATTGGTGCTTGAAGAAGAAATTCTGAATATCATCTCAGTTTATGCATCGCAAATTGGTTTAGATGAAAGGACTAAACAAGCTTTTTGGGAGGATTTGGATAAGAGTCTACAAGGAATTCAACAAAGAGAGATGATTTGCCTCGGTGGAGATCTTAATGGACATGTGGGAAAAGATGCTTCAGGGTATGCTAGTGTTCATGGAGGACATGGTTTTGGGAATAGAAATGAAGAGGGAAAAGCCAATACATGTCCTATACATTAACCTCATAAAGGACATGTATGATAGGGCTTTATCTTGTGTAAGGACTCCGTCTGGGAAGACTGGATATTTTGACATCAACATCGGTTTACATCAAGGTTCTGCTTTGAGTCCATTTCTTTTTACTTTGATTATGGACGAGTTGACCCGTCACATTCAGGTTGAGTTACCTTGGTGTATGTTATTTGCTGATGATATTGTGTTAATTGACGAGACTAGAGATGGAGTAAATGAGAAGCTTGAGGTCTGCAGACATGAGTTGGAGACTAAAGGATTTCGTATAAGTAGGGCTAAGACGGAATATATGGAGTGCACCTTTGATGGAAGCAATGGTGAAGGAATCGAGGTGAAGATTGGTGACGATAACATTCAGAAGAGAGATTCCTTTAGATATCTGGGATCTATTCTGCAACATGATGGGGAAATTGATGGAGATGTTTACTAATAGAATAAATGCAGGCTGGCTAAAGTGGAGAAGAGCCTCTGATGTTCTCTGTGATAAGAAAATTCCTTTAAATATTAAAGGAAAGTTTTACAAAGCAGCCGTGAGACCTGATATGCTTTATGGATATGAATGTTGGCCTGTGAACCATAGATATGTGCAGAAAATGAATGTAGCAGGAATGAAAATGCTAAGGTGGATGTGTGGACACACACACGTAAAGATCGGATACTGTAAACATATATATTATCTACTTATGTAGTCTTTTGTTATTTTCCATTTCTGCAGTACTCTTTATGTAATTTACCCATAGGCTACTCTCCTATATAAGAGAGCCTAGGGCGTATGGAATAAACATCTTCTTCTCTTTTCCCAACATGGTATCAGAGTGACGGTCCTAGACCGGAGTTCTTGAAACCCTAACCCTAGCCCTACCGTCAAGCCTCCCTCTCTCCGCGCGTGCGCCGCCGGCTGTGCGCCTCGACCCCCTCGCGCGCCGCCGGCCGTGCACCGCCCCGTGTCCTAGCGCGCCTCCTCTGCGCTGAGCCATGCACCTCACGCGACTCGCCTGCGCTCCGCGCGAGTCGCCTACGCTCCAACGCGCGTCTCCAACGCACTTCATGCACAAATCCAGTGCGCCTCGCGCGCATCCTCCTGTGCTACCAGTCGTGCGCTGAGCGTGCATCTCCTGTGCATCCAGCGCAGACTCCAGTGCATCCCCTCGCGCGACCAGCGCACGCCTGTGCACTCTCTCGTGCGACCTTTCGCGTGCTCCTTGCGCGCTCTAATCGCGCGCCCCTTCCTATGCGCATCTAAGCCGTGAATCAGCCCGGTATCTTGTCTAGCGCGCAAACTCCAAAAGAATGGGTTTGGTTGCTTGAAGTCTACACCTTGCAACTTAACCCGTCTATGTCCGTGTAGACGATCTTATCTTCAGTCTATCGCTCCAATCTTCTGTTTCCAGTATGTCAGAAAGCAAGGCGGATAGCCCACCTATAGGCGTCTTTCGTGGTCCAACACCTATCGTAAAGATGGATGGTACGAACTATGAACTGTGGGCGATGCAGTTCATGAATATGATGAAGTCAACTGGTAAGAAGCACATTCTTACCGAAGAAGAGCCTGCTGAGAAGACTGGAGTTAATGCCTCATGGGATGCAGATGATGCACAAGCCAAAGTCTGGTTATCTGGGACTTTGGCGATCGAGATTGCCAATGATATTCTTCATCAGCCTACGGCTAAAGACATGTGGGATATTCTGGCGGCCACATACTCTCAAACGAAGAATGAGACAAAGATTCTGCAACTCCCAGCATGATATATTCACCATTAAGCAGAATGGTCGTCCTCTGCACTCACTCTACACATCTTTGTGTGGGATGTTCGAGAAGCTATACAGCTTCATACCCCTGACAGCCACGCCAGAGCAACAGAAGACCTACCGAAATGCGACTATGGTAGGAGTTTTCCTTGCTGCCCTTGATCCTGAGTATGAGGCAGCACGGTCTCAGATCTTGGCGGACTCTATTATTCCTCTATGGAGGAAGCCTTTCACAGGTTGAGCCGGATCACTGTTCCCTCTACGACTACGAATCAGAATGCTTCAGCCATGGCTGCCAACAGGGGTCGTGGATTTCATCATCAGACCCGTGGTCGTGGACCTCGCGGTAGAGGAGGCTGCACTCGGCCAACATGTACCTACTGCCATCGCGTCGGACACAATGAAGACACATGCTACTCTAAGCATGGATTTCCTGCATCTGCACGAGTCGCTGAGCAGATAGAGCATCCATCTGCTGCCTCTTTGGATCAGCGCTTTGATGACCTTGTTGCTCGTCTAAGGGGGGCATTATTCCTCCATCTGGCCCAACACCCACTACTGAGAGCCAGTCAGACGCTGTTGCATCCGCCTCTGCTTCTACTAGTGCATCAGGTAGCACACTTGCATTTACTAGTAGTGGATCAGATACTTTAGCATGGATTATGGACTCTGGAGCCACACATCATCTTTGTGGCGATCAAAGTCTACTTACAGGATACAGACAGATCCCTCCAGGTCGAACAGTGGTCATTGCTAATGGCACACATTCCCCAATTACTGGTCAGGGGGAGATTAGACTGACATCATCTATGTAGCTCAAGAATGTGTTACATGCACCTGATTTTTCAATGAATTTGTTATCTATCAGCCAAATTACCAAGGATTTACAATGTCGGGCGATTTTTGATCCATCTTCTCTTGTTTTTCAGGACATCCTTACGGGCAACGTGATTGGTCGTGGCTATGAGCAAGGAGGCCTCTATCGCCTCAATCAGCCTTCTTTTGCTGGAACCTCATCCCCACCTACTGGACCCGTATCCCCTCTGCTATGCATCTGCGCTTTGGACATCTACCACTTCAGAAGTTGCGTCGTGTGTTACCCCAGGTTCTGCCTTACACATCCATCCAATGTGAGGCTTGTCAGTTGGGAAAGCATCATCGGTCTACCTTTCCCAGTCGTCAGTGTCGGAGTAGTACCTCCAAGTTTGAGTTATTTCATATTGATATCTGGGGTCCGAGTCGTGTTCCTGATCATCAAGGACACACGTTTTATATAGTTATTGTGGATGACTTCTCTCGTGTCATGGGTATTTTTGTTGAATAAATCTGAAGCAGGGAATATTATTATCCATTTTCTTAATGAGATTCGTAATGTTTTCTCCACATCTGTTAAAATTGTGAGAAGTGATAATGCCCTGGAATTGTGTACTCATGTCCTAGCCAATTACTACTCATCCTAAGGGATTATCCATTAGACATCCTGTGCCTATACCTCCCAACAAAATGGGATCACTGAAAGGAAACATCGCCACCTACTAGATGTCACCAGGTCACTTCTTATACATAGTCATTCTCCTTATTCTTACAGGGGTGACGCGGTTCTCACAGCATGCTACCTAATTAATCGTATGTCGTCCTCTGTTCTAGGTGAACAGATTCCTTTCTCCCTTATCTCCCTGGTAAAGATTTGTTTCCCTTACTCCTCGTGTGTTTGGTTCGGTTGCCTTTGTCCACCAGTTGTCTCCCCGATACTGACAAGCTCTCTCCTAGGGATGTCAAGTGTGTGTTTGTTGGGTACTCCAGAACGCAGAAGGGGTACAAGTGCTATGATCCATTGCGCAGGCGGTATCTAGTTAGTGCAGATGTTACGTTTTTTGAATCCGTAATGTATTTTTCATCCTCATGTGATCAATTGATACCTCCAACTAATACCGATGCCATTTATGTGACAACACCACCATCACTACCACCATCACCGCCACCACCACCACCATCTGCACCTCTTATCACTATACATGTTTCACCACTACCATTTCATTATACCCGCAGGCCTGCTCCAGTTCATGGTCATGATTCGTCACCTAGCTCGCCCAAGGTATGTTCTGAGGAAATTACTATTGATGGATCTAACGATGTTAACGATGTTTCTGAGCAGGATGTGTTACAGAGGCCAGACGAGGACATGGTTGATTTAGATGTTCCTATTGCTATACGCAAATCGAAGAGAAGTTGTGCTTCATATCCTTTAGCAGCTTTTGTGTTATTTGACTGACTAACTGGGGATTTCAGGACCTTTGCAGTTGCTTTGTCAGCTGTAGATATTCCACGGAATTACCAAGACGCTATGAAGGATAGTAGATGGCGTCTAGCAATGGAGGAAGAAATGACGGCACTTCAGTCTAGAGGAACTTGGAGTTTGGTTCCTATACCTGCAGATGTGTCCCCAGTGAGCTGCAAATGGGTATTTACAATCAAGCAGAATGCAGATGGCAGTATGACAGATACAAGGCTCGTCTTGTTGCTCGTGGCTTTACACAGACATACGGGGTGGACTATTCTTGATACATTTTCGCCTGTAGCCCGTCATTCCACTCTACGGATCTTACCTGTCTGTTGCGGTACTTGTGACTGGCCGCTACATCAGTTGGATGTGAAGAACGCCTTCTTATATGGTGACTTACGGAGGAAGTCTACATGCAACAGCCACCCGGTTTTGCTGTTGATGGGGAGTGTTCCAAGGTATGCAGACTTCATAAGGCTATCTATGGCCTTAAGCAGAGTCCTAGAGCATAGTTCCAGAAGCTCTCAGACCTTTTGAGAAACAGGATACAAATGTTTAAATGCTGATCATTTCTTTGTTTGTACAAAAGACTTCCAGAGGAGTTATTGCAATCATGGTCTATGTAGATGGCATCTTGATTACAGGTTGATGATGTGCAAGGGATAAAGAAGGCGAAAGAAATGCTGGGTAGTGAATTTGTCACCAAGGACCTTGGAGTTTTTAGATATTTTCTGGGACTGGAGTTCGCCAGAAATCCGCATGGGTTGGTAATGTCTCAGAGAAATATGTCACTGACCTGTTGAGTGAAACAGGAATGCTTGGCTGCCGACCTGCTACCACACCGATGGATCCCAGTATGAAGCTATATGATGATGATGCAGAGGAGGTGGATAGGAGAAGATATAGAGAACTGGTGGGAAAAACTTATCTATATCACTATCACTAGGCCCGACATAGCCTTTGTTGTGAGTCGAGTGAGCCAGTTCATGGAGCAACCACGTCAGGTCCACATGGATGCAATACATATGATACTCAAGTACCTCAAGTCATCCCCAGGTGCAGGTCTGCTGTTCAAGAAAGGCAAGGTGATCTCTATCTCAGCCTATGCAGATGCAGATTATGCAGGGTGTCCCAAGGACCGGAAGTCACCTCTGGGTTTGTTGTGTATGTTGGAGATTCCCTAATCTCGTGGAGGAGCAAGAAACAAACTGTGCTAGCAAGGTCTAGTGTTGAATCTGAATATAGGGCTTATGGCCCAAGCTAGTACAGAAATGATGTGGGTAAAAGCTGTGCTTACAGATTTACATATAGAAGTCCCACTTCCTATGGCTTTAGAATGTGACAATCAGGCGGCCTTGTTCATTGCAAACAATCCAGCATTTCATGAACGAACCAAGCACATTGAAGTTGATTGCCACTTTATCCGTGGACATGATCCAGAATGGATTCATTGCTACATCCCATGTCAGTTCAGAAAATCAAACTGCAGATATTTTTACCAAGGCATTGTTGTGAGGCCCGTTTCAGAAGTGCTCCAATCTTGAGGGGGAATGTAAACATATATATTATCTACTTATGTTAGTCTTTTGTTATTTTCCATTCCTGCATTACTCTTTATGTAATTTAACCATAGGCTACTCTCCTATATAAGAGAGCCTAGGGCGTATGGAATAAGCATCTTTTTCTCTTTTCCCAACAGATACGAAATGATGCAATCAGAAATAAAGTTGGCGTAGCTTCGATCGAGGATAAGATGCGAGAAAACCGCTTAAGATGGTTTGGACATTTGCAAAGAAGATCAGTTGATGCACCAGTTAGGAGATGCGAGTGTTGGGATGTTGAGCCGGCTAAGAGAGGGGCGAGGACGGCCCAAGAAGTGTTGGAAAGAGACTATACGAAGGGATCTTAGTTTTGTGGATATAAGTTTAGGATTGACCCAAGATAGATCTGAATGAAGGCGAAGAATCCATGTGGCCGACCCTACTTAATTGTGGGAAAAGGCTTTGTTGTTGTTGTTGTATTTAAAACATTAAGATAATGTTTAATAAGTTGGTCAACTGTCGAATAAATCTTATCAATGACCCTTCCTATTGAATATCCGTTGTCGATGTTTGCAAGCTTTCCTAGAGGGTCCCTTATCCTGTGGAATAGGGAGGTCCTATGAGACCATCCCCAGCCACATAAAGATAATGGTATTTGATTGATGATGTTCAAATTTATGTTTTTCATATTAATCGGATATTTTACCCAACAAAGTACTTCAACGAGGGTAGAATGATTGTGGTTATGATCATTTTCTATATACAAATGACCCTGCATCCTTTTTTTGGAATTCCACCTTGTTGATTTATGATCAAATAGAAATGGAAGTTCTTGTTTTTTCCTATAAGTATTGGGATCTTTAACTTGAAATTTGGCAGCCTGCACAAATATTCATCCATACAACAAAGGAAGCTACAAAATAATAACTGCAAAAAAAAATTAAAGTTATAAACAATATCATGATGAAACAAACGATAAGATTGATTTGGTTAATCCTTTTAACTGAAATCCATTCCAGGGTTCTAGATCAATGTTTAGCTAGGCACCTTAACTCAATTTCCAGTCCATCTGATATCACCTACTGTGGTATCATAAAAATGGTCAACTTGGGGCCATTGTAAATTTCTACCAACCATCTGCAATTCCTCAAAATTTTGGAAAGTGCCAAGGACATCCTCCCTCAACCCCAGACCAAACATCACCTTGAAATAATATACCTTCATTCATCGTTATCTTTTCCCATCAAGTTTTAAACAAGTTATACTCATTCCAAGGCAAAAGGAACTATCCCATTAGGCATTTCAATTGATCTTTTATTCAAAATCCAGTTCAACTCTATTGAAGTTCACAAGGCTTAAAAAATGAATTGTCACTATTTCAAATGAGTGGTAAGGTTGTGGGGTATAGGAGAGATCATGTTGTCAGACTGTTCAACAGGTTTTAGTTCTCCACTAGGCTAGATATATCACTAGGGAGTGTGAGGATGCTTTCCATGTTCTAAAGGGAAATCTACTTGGTACTTTCGAATGTGACGCTATGGTCGATACATGTTCTGAAAAGAGTATTTATTTTAGTTTTTGGATGAATGACTGGATAAGGGAGGTCCCTCTTTGATCGCTTCCCATGTGTTTGCTCTGACTGTGAACAGGGATGTGATGATGGTAGTCTGAAGGGCAGGCCCTAATCTTCTCTTCAGCATTCTTGGAGAAATGGATCAAGGATTACATACTATGTTAAATGTGTTGAGTGAGGTAGAATGCCCATCTTATATTGTTCAAGATCAGTAGCCTTGGTACAAGGGTGATTTCTTAATAAGAAAGGCATACAATATGTGAAAGGA
>JAZKJV010011863.1:0-253566 GCA_037367405.1 Ottelia alismoides
GAAGAAGCCGCGCGACTCGCGGGCCAGCTGCGCGCGCCTTTCGACAGCGACCAACTGCGTGCGCGAGGCCTCGACTCGCGTGCGCGCCGCTTCTAGTTCTGCAGTGAGGCGCTCACGTTCCAGGGCCAGCTGGGCCTGGATCTCCATGGCTTCAGCGCGTGCATTGGCGCTGCGAGCATCGGAGCGCGGACCGGCGCCGAAAGGGATGCGGATGCCCAGCGTGATGGTTTGCTGGGACGCATCCCCGCGCGCACCGCGGTCGCGCGTAGTCGCCAGCGTCAGCTCGGGGTTGGCGCGCGACTGGGTGGCGGTCAGTGCGACGGTGCGCTCCGCCACGGCGGCACGGTCCTTCAGTTCCTGCAACGCCGCATGGGATTCAAGCTCCGTTGCCGCCGCGTCGGGCGCCGGCTCTGCCAGGGCGTTGCCTGCCTCGGACGGGGCGGGTGCGACGCCGGCCAGCGCACGCAGATGCTGTCGGGCCGCCGCAAGGCCGGCCTCGGCCTGGGCCATGCTGGCCTCCGCGCCGGCCACGGCGCCGTCGGCCTGGTGCTGGTCGGCGCGCGCCAGATCGCCGGCCTTTGTTCGCCGGGCCACGTCGGCGGCGATTAGGCGGGTATTCGCGAGTTGATCGCGGGCGGTCCCGACCTCGATCCGCGCACGCTGCCACTGCCACCAGGCTTCACGGACGGTGGCGGCGACACGCAGCTGCGCCGCAGTGGCCCGGCTCTCGGTGGCGGCTCCTTCGGCGTCGGCCAGCGCGGCGCTGCTGCTGCGCTCGCCGGGCAGCCACAGCGGCACGGCGACGCCAACCTCGAACTCACGCGCGCCCTGGTTGCTGCCCAGGCGATCGGTCTTGTTCGACAGTTCCAGGGCCGCCGATTCTGGCGTCCACGCCTTGGCCGCACGTTGCTGGGCACGGGCGGCGTCGCGCCGCGCCTGCAGCGCCATCGCTTCGGGCTGGCGGGCCCAGGCTACGTCAAATGCTTGCCGCAGGCTCAGCGGGTTGGTGGCGCTGGCTGCGCTGGCTGCGACCGGGGGCGCAGTGTTCGCGGTGGCTTCCTGGGCCTGCGTGCCCAGGCTGCAGGCGGCCATGGCGACAACCACGCTGGCGCGCAGCCGCCTGGCCTTCGTTCGAGTTCTTGGTGTCATCCGATGCTCCAGTGTTGAAAACAACCCACGGGAGATCGGCAAGCGGCGACCAACAGGTCGCGCCGTGCCCGACGGCGCCGCAGGCTGCGGCGCGCACTCAGGCGCGAACGGGCTTCAGAAGGGGAAGAGACCCGCCTCGCCGATCAGGCGAGGGGCAGCCACTGAGGGCGTTCGGGTCGGGTCGGTGCGTGTGCACCACCCGTTTCGTCGAGGGCGGCGCTTGGCAGCGCGGTCGAAAGCGCACCCGGCAGACCCATAGGCAATGTCAGCATTGCGCTGCAGGTGCCGTGGCAGTGACCGCAGTCCATGTCCATGGCGCTTGGCGTCTCGTCGCCGTTCGCGCCACCGGCCTCGTCCGGGGACGAAGTCAGATCTGCACCCGGATCAACAGACGGCCCGGCATCGCTGCCGGCGTCGGCGTGGTGCTCATGGTCATGGTCATGGTCATGGTGACCAAAGTGTCGCGTGCTCGCCTGACTCTCATGCCCGCAATAAGTCGCTGCCGCTGCCCAGCTGAACTGGATCGGAAGCATGGCGAGCAGGAAAATGGCGAGGAAGCGACGCACGACCGAGAGTCTAGCTGCTACAGGGTTTGTCCAGGCGCATGCAAGGCGAGCAGGTCGTGGGGTTTTACCACCTTGACTCGCGGATGCGGGCGACGTTGCGGTTCATCGCATGGCGGATGACGCGCCGGTACAGCCAGCGTTTGAGGCCCGAGAGATTGGAGCCGTGGCGCGCGTAGAAGGCATCCGGGCTGTCGAATACACCGAAGTCGTCGGCGATGCCTTCCTTCTGGATGTAGGTGTCCTCGCCGCGCCATTCGACGCCGGGCGCCGACAGGTCGGGCGTTGCAGCACAGTAGCCACAGAAGCGGCGTGCCTTTGGAAACCGGCGCTGCAGGCTCGCCAGGTACAGCTCATCGAGGATGAAGCCTTCCTGAGCGATCCAGCGGCCTTCGAGGTTGACCTCGACCCAGCTGTGGATGATGCGCTGCGGCGCCAGCCAGTAGGCGAGTCCGGTGATCGCGCCCTTCTGCAAGGGCTTGTCGATGGTGAACCCGTGGAAGCGGCAGGGAATGCCCACCGCGCGCAGCAAGGCCATCAGCAGCGTGCTCTTGGTGTTGCACTGGCCGATGCCGTCGGCCAGCACACTGGATGCCGGCAACTCGTCGCCCTCGTTGTAGCCGAAGGCGACCTCGTTGCGGACGAAGTCGTAGACGGCACCGATGCGGTCGTAGGGGCGCAGGGCGCGCCAGCCACGAGCGGTGACCAGCGTGTCGATGTCGGGGTGGTGGACATCCAGCAGCGGAGTCGCGGCCAGCAGGGTGTGCATTGCGTCGGACATGGTGTCGCTCCTGTCAGGCGTGCGCCGGCACGGGGCGAAGCTCAGCCCGTGCCTGCTGAATGACCGAGCGCGCGGCGGTCAGCGCCAGCACGCCCATGACTGAGGCGACCGCAAGGTCGGGCCAGCCGCTTCCGGTACCGAAGACGCCCAGCGCGGCGGCCATCACCGCCACGTTGCCGATCGCGTCGTTTCGGCTGCACAGCCACACCGAGCGCATGTTGGCGTCGCCCTCGCGCCAGGCGTAGAGCATTGCGGCGACCGACACGTTGGCCAGCATCGCCAGGGCACCGATGGCGCCCATCGTCATCGGTTCAGGCACGGTGCCGGAAGCGGCCGACCAGGCGGCGCGTCCGAGGACGAAGATACCAAAGGCGCCCATGGTCAGGCCCTTGAAGAGCGCAGCCCGAGCCCGCCAGGTCAGCGCCATGCCGAGCACAAGCAGCGAGATGCCGTAGTTGGCGGCATCACCGAAGAAGTCCACAGCGTCGGCCAGCAGCGACACCGATCCCGAGCTCAGGCCGCCGGCCAGTTCGACCCCGAACATGGCCAGGTTGATGATCAGCGCCGCCCACAGCACGCGTCGGTAGCGCGGGCTCTGGATGGCCGCAGGGGTGGCGCAGCCGTGGCTGCTGCAGGAGTCGCTCATGGGTGCCTGTCGGGTGTCGATGCCGACATTTGAAACCCTGTAGCGGCTCCAGAGTCAAGCGGCTATGCTTCAGAAGACTGCGCAACCCT
The DNA here is from genome assembly GCA_037367405.1 of Ottelia alismoides. Lineage (NCBI taxonomy): Eukaryota > Viridiplantae > Streptophyta > Magnoliopsida > Alismatales > Hydrocharitaceae > Ottelia > Ottelia alismoides. The sequence goes on from JAZKJV010011863.1 coordinate 3,229, forward strand.
TGATGCGCGCCGAGAACCTCGATCCATGCGCGACTTCCTTCGCGTCACCGAACTGTTCTTCGTCACGGCGGTTGCCGAGATCGGCGGGTGCTACATGCCGTGGCTCGTGCTCACGAAAGGTCGGCCGGTCTGGTGGCTGCTGCCGGCGGCCGCATCGCTGGCGACGTTCGCTTGGCTGTTGACGCTGCATCCCAGCGCGGCAGGCCGCACCTACGCGGCCTATGGTGCTGTGTATGTCGTCGTCGCCCTGATCTGGCTGTGGCGCGTCGACGGTGTGGTCCCGACGCGATGGGGCCTTGTCGGTGGAGGCATCTGCCTTGTCGGCATGGCCATCATTGCCCTGCAGCCCAGGGCGGCAAGCTGAGGAAAGGACACGGGCATGAAGATCGGTGAACTGGCGCTGGCGGCGCGGACCCAGGTCGAGACCATCCGCTACTACGAGCGCGAAGGCTTGCTGCCACAAGCGCCGCGCAGTGAAGGCAACTACCGCATCTACGGGCCAGAGCATGTCGAGCGGCTGGCCTTCGTGCGCCATTGCCGGTCGCTGGACATGACCCTTGACGAGATCCGTGTGCTGCTGAAGTTCAAGGACGAACCGCAAGCGGAATGCGGCGAGGTCAACGCGCTGCTCGATGAGCACATCGGCCATGTCGCCACACGTATACGGGAGTTGCGCCAGTTAGAGAAGCAACTCAAGGCGCTACGCCAGCAATGTGCCGGTGTCCGCGATGCAGAGCATTGCGGCGTCCTGAAAAAGCTGGTGCGGGCGTCCTCGGCGACGAGCATCAGGTCGGCAATCCCGCATGTGTCAGGGGCCCATGGAAGCCGCGGGCGTCGGAGTAACGGCTCAACGAGTGAATGACCGCTCTCCCAGAGGACCAACGGCTCCTGAGGGTCGTCAGCGGGTCATGCTCGGAGCAGGCAAAGCGCCAGCTGTCTGTACACCAGCAGCCACTCGCGCTACACATCAGCTCCCGAAACATCGTCGGGATGCGGCGCCAGGGCCTCCGCGACGATGTCCTCGGGCTCGGTCGTCGTCACCCGCTCCAGGCACTCCAGCAGCGGCGGCGCGTGTACGTCGGTCGCCGTAGCCCAGGCCCTGACCTTCTCGGCCAGACTGCCGAGTTGCGAGATGCCGGGCGCGCGGGTGCGCACCACGGGCACGATCCGCCCTTCCAGCTGGACATCGGCGGCGCCGGACAGGGCGCGCTCGATGGCACCGCGGTCCACCTCGTGCCGGTCCTCGTCGGCCACTGTCCATCGGACCCGCACGCTGACGCCTGCCAGTTCCTGCGCGCGAACCGCCTCTCTCAACTGGTCCAGGTCGGGCCGGCCTTCGAACCGATGTCCAGCGTCCGTCTTGCAGGGGTCGGCTCGAGGCGGCGGACCATCCCGTCCGGTCCGAATTCCCAAAGCAGAAACCCCTTGTCGCCCTGCTCCCCATGGTGGAAGCGACCGATCGACCCGGCGTAGGCGATGCACTGGCGCCGCTCGCCCTCCCCTTGGGTCCAGGCCTGGTGCCGGTGGATGTGGCCGAGCAAGGTGGCCTGCGCGCCGGTGCTGAGCAGCGCCCCGGTGGTGAACTCGTGGTCGAACCCGGCCATCGGCACGCCATGCTCGGTCACGCAGCCGAAGACCGTGCCATGCGACACCGCGAGCGTCGGCACGCCGGCAGCACGGGCTGCGCCGTGGATGCCGGCGTAGCCCTGCAGCAGCCTGGCCAGCTGCTCGCCCTGGGCCTCGGCGGCAGCGGTGGCGCCGACCGCTGCCGCGACGGCCGCCTTGTTGATCGAGGGAATGCAGGTGAACAGTGCCCTGGCGCCGGGCGGCACCTCTGCGAATCGCGGGCCTTCGGACACGAGCCAAAGGTCGGCAGCAGACGCATCGGTCGCCGACAGGTCCCGAGACGATGCGCTGACCATCAACGCCACCTGACCGATCCGGTCCGCGACGAAGACCCGGTGGCGGCCGCCAAGCATCGTGAACACGGACAGGGTGCCGGGTGGCTCGTGCGACCAGGTGCCCTGGAGCATCAGCACCGGGCAATGATCGGCCAGCCGCCGCACCTGCGCCAGCAGCCGCAATGTCGCGGGCGCATGCAGGTCCAGGGCGTGATCGGTGGCATCCCCGGAGATCACGGCCACATCGACGGCGAGTTCGATGGCGCGGCCCACCGCTGCCGAGAAGCAGCGATCGGCCTCCTCCAGGTGGCGCGGCCCGTAGTGCAGGTCGGACAGATGCGCCACCCGCACGCGATGCTCCTGACGGTGCGAACCGCGCGCTCGCGGATGCCCATCCGGGATGCACGGCACCTCCGCACGGTGCGCACCGGTTCCGCCGGGCAGTCGTTCCGGCGCGCTCACGATGCCACCTGCTGCAGCTCGGCGTTGACCTTGTCCGCGTAGCCCTTCGGATCGTTGCGGAAGCGCTCCAGCTCGCCGAGGGCCCGCTGCCGCCCCTGCGGATTGAGCTTCCACCCAGGACCCCAGCGCGTGGCCGCATAGCTCATCCAGGTCTGCGCAGGCACGCCCATCGCGGTCAGCCGCCCGAGCACATGCTCCAGCGTGGGCGGCATGCCGTCTGCCGTGAGGTCGCTCGCAGCCACAGGTTCGTCGACGGACTCCGGCCCCTTGCCTGGCGTCGAGGAAGCGTCCTCCCGGTTCCCCTGGAGCACGCGGGCGGCAACATCGGCCTGCAAGAGCACGGTGTCCTGATCGTCCTGCTCCCGCATGAGCGTCGCCACGTCGACCGGCGCTTCCAGTTCGATGATCCACTGCGGCACCCGGACAGGCCGCCCATGGTCATCGATGTGCGCCACCTCCATCAGCCGCTTGGTCAGATAGAACGGCGTGCCCTGGCGGTCCAGGAACCCAGCGAGCCGGCCACCCCGCAGGAGCGCCACGATCTCGAAGGTGCGGATCGCCGCATTCATCGCGTAGAAGCTGCGCGTGTGCAGCTCGAAGGCGCTGATCGAGCGGATGCCGGGGATGAAGAACAGGAAGCGTCCGGTGAGGTTGCACTGCCGCTGCTGGTACTCCGGGCAGGACTCCGGCTGGCACAGCCCGCCGTTGTCCTCGCGCGGAATCGCCTTGCGGCCGCCGAACAGCCGCACCGTGCGGCGCCCGGTCGCGTCCACCGGCACCGGCGCGTGCGTCATGCACTGGCGCCACCGTCCGTCGGTCGAATACTCGGACCAGAAGCGCTTGTCCTGCGCACCCCAGGTCGCCAGTTCATGCGGCATCACACTCTGCCAGCGATCGGTCGGGAACACCACCGGGAAGCGGTAGAGGCGCCGGCCCTCGCCGCGGTCCTCGCCATGGAGGTCGAGAATCTGTGTCGCCAGTTCGGGGTTCGGGAAGTCCTGGGCGCGCACGGTGAACCACGGCACGTTGCGCGGAACGAGCGGGCTCTTGAGCTCCGGACAGGCCTCGGCCAGCGCACGCTCGATCTGGTCGAACGACTGGCCCTGGTTGAGGCCCTGTTCGTAGATCGCCAGCGCACGCGGCACCTCGGCAGCCCGGCGGGTCAGGACCTTGATGCCCGCGCGGATCTTGCCGCCCGTGGGCAGGCGGGGCGTTCCGTTCGTACCATTGCCCAGCAGGGTGGGCAGAGCGACAGGCCCGCCGTGCAGCACGACGGCGGGCCGGGGATCGGGGGATGGAGAAGAGGCCATCGGCGTTCCTCGGTGGGCGTCGGGGGATTCCGACGAACCATCGTCCCGCCTCGACCCAGGTTTTCAACCTCCGCGATCACGACCCCGCTGACCCGATCTGCCTCCTGCGACCGCTCAGGGCAACTGCTGTCGCTCACACCGCTGTGACATGGACCTGCTTACGACCCAGAGCTGAAGCAGCCCGGGCGACATTGATCACCAGTAAGCGGCCGCACGAAGCCGGAAACTCAGGGCGTGTGCCTTCGGCTTCAAGGTGCCACTGGCCACTCCGCCCAGAACACGCTGCCCTTGCCCAGTTCACTGCGGACGCCGACCCGGCCACCCTGGGCCTCGACGATCTGCTTGACCAGCGCCAAGCCGATCCCGGTGCCCTCGTAGGCTTTGGTCGCGCCGGCGCTCAGCTGCTGGAAGCGCACGAACAATCGGGTCTGGTCGGCCTGAGCGATGCCAATGCCGTCGTCGTGCACTTCGACGCGCAATCGTCCCTGCTCGGGCATCGCCACCTTCACGACGACTTGGCCGTCCTGGTGCGAGAACTTGATCGCGTTGCCAACGTAGTTCAGCAACACCTGCTTGAGACGCAGCGGGTCCAGTCGGACCATTGGCAGCAAAGGCGATTCGATGCTCAGCGCGACGCCCCTCAGCCGGGCCTTGCCCTCCAGCATGTCGATGACCTCCTGGACCACGGCGCCAGGCTCAAGCAGCGCCGGACTGAGCGGCACACGGCCCGATTCCACCTTGACCAGGTCGAGCAAGCTTTCGATCATGTCCAGCAAGTGCTTGCCACTGGCGCCGATCTGGCTCAGGTACCGCGCGCGCTTCTCGGGGTCAGCCGCCATCGTGGGCTTCTTCAAGAGCTCCACGAAACCGATGACAGCATTCAGCGGCGTGCGCAATTCATGCGACAGGTTCGACAGGAACATCGAGTGCAGCCGTGCCGTCTCCTGCAGTTGACGATTCTCGGCAGCGAGGCTGGCGGCTTCGATGCGCAGGCTTTCAGCCCGCCTCACTTCGGTCACGTCCGTCGAGAACCAGGTCACCTCACCGCCCGCGCCCTCCGACACGGCACCACTGCAATCGGCCCATAGGGCTGTGCCGTCCTTGCGCCGCAGTTCCACCGTCGCGCGGTACGTGCCGCTCTGCGCCATCGCGGCCGCCGCTGCTTCACCCAAGGCCGTGAAGGCCGCCGAGTCCGGATACAGGATCGCGGTCGCCTGTCCAATCAGCTCGGTGCGCTCGTACCCGAAGAGTCGCTCGAAGGCGGCATTGACCCAAATGAACCGACGCTCTCTGACGCGGGCGATGCCAACCAACTTGTTGTCCAGCAGCAGTTGCTGGCGCGCGTTCTGCTGCTGCAGCGCCTGGCGCGCTTCGTGAAGGGCCGAGATGTCATGCATCACGGTGTTGGTGCTGATGAAGCGGCCCTTGTCGTCGAAAACGGGCGCGGCATCCACCGACACCCGACGCGTGCGCCCATCGTGAGCCACGAGGTCGTATTCCAGGCCTCGGACGGTCTCGCCGGCCAGCAGCCGCGGGAACTCACGAGCGAAAGTGGCGCGGCCTTCATCGGTCAAGAAGTCGGCTGCTCGCGCCTGGCCGATCACCTGTTCGCGCCGCCGCCCCAGCCACGCCAGTTCTGTGGCATTGACGGTGAGGAAGCGCCCCTCGGCATCGAGGGTGTGGTAGCCGCATGGCGCATCGTCAAACAAGGCCTGAGCGCGCCTTTCGTTCCGCCGGCTTCGGGTCACGGCACGCTCGATGGCCAGCGACGAGGCCGCAAACACCAGCAGGAAGCCGAGGGTCCACAGCAACAGCTTGCGCCAAGAGGCCTGCGAGTCGGACACCGCGTCGCCCACGAAAGCGTAGATCGGGTACCCCGGCAGCTTCTGATACGCGCTGATTCGCGTCTCGCCATCCACCATCGACCTTGCGCTGAACACCCCGGCCTCGGGTGTGCGCCGCATCTGGTCGACGACCGCCGCCGAGATTGAGGCGAGTTGCGCAGCTTGTTGCTCTGAAGGCAGTGCCGGCGCTCTGGCCAGCAGGGTCAACGGGTCGGCGAAGCGCAGGCTGGCAACACCGCCGGGGCCCAGGGATGCCGTCGCGACGATCGCCTCCAGGTTCTGCAGCGGCAGCTGGCCGATGGCCACGCCCGCGAACCGTCCGTCACCGCGCCTGAGCGCGCGGGCCAGGATCAACACCCGCCGGCCATCCAGCCGGCTGTCGAAGGGGCCGAACACCCCGGTCACGGCGGTTGGGGTGTCCCGGTACCTGAGGAAGTAGTCGCGGTCGGCCACGTTGACCCCGCGGCAGAGCTCGTCGGGCTCGCCGCAGATCTGCGCGCCCGTGTGGTCGAACACGCCCATGGTCTGCAACTCGGGCACGCGTTCGGTCGCGTGGTCCAGCATCGGACGGAGGCCTGCCCGCTGCAGACCCGGGCCGGCCAGGTCCGCTTCCAGGTGGTCGGCGACCCCATCGAGCGCCAGCCTGGCCTTGTCCAGCGTGGCCGCCGTCACCCGCGCCAACAGTGCCGCGGTGTTGGTCGCTTGCAACCTGGACAGCGCTATGTCGGCCTGCAGCTGGTTGTTGAGCATCGCCGCACACAGCGCCACGGCCGGCACGTTGAGCCCGATCAGGCCCAGCGAAACGCACGCAGCGACCTTGTCGCCCAACCCTGCGCGCCTGCCAAACTGCCTTTCGGCTCATTGGAAGCGGCGGCCAGCGCATCACCCCTATTCACCAAGTGATGTTATGGGCGATTGCTGGCCGGCCCTATCGATTACATGGGGTAGTTTGCTACCTCAAACAGGTGACTTCCGAACCTCATGAGGCGACGCCGTCAATCGGGCTTCAACAGGCCATGCTCCAAGGCAAACCTCGTGACTTGCGCGGTGCTGCGAACCTTCAGCTTCGCCATCAGGTTGCGGCGGTGTGTGATCACGGTGGCGTCGCCAGTTGAAGGCGCTCGGCGATCTGTGACGAAGGCAGGCCGGCGGCAATCAGGCCGGCGATCTCACGCTCGCGCGTTCGTCAGACGGTCCAGCGCGCTGGCGTCGTGCGACCGTGCTCTTGCGGCCTGCCGGCCTGGGCTGAGGTCGCCGATCAACTGCTCGATGCGCCGCAACAGCCCGATGCTGCCTTCGGCCAGCCGCTTGTGCTGTGTGATGTCGCGGTTGCCACCCATGATGCGCAGTGGCCGCGCCGCCGCATCCCGTTCGACCACCTTGCCAACCGACAACACCCACACGAAGTGGCCTTCCTTGTGCCGCAGCCGGTGTTCGTGCTCGTACATGGCGGTCTCTCCGCGGAAGTGCGCGGAAGCGCGCCTCTGCACCAGCCACGTCTTCAGGGTGGACGAGCTTGGTGAAGCTTCCATAGTCGTTACCCAGTTCGCCCGGCGCGTAGCCAGGATCGCCAGGAAGCGGTCATCGCGGTCGACCCGACGGTCCGCAGGTCGAAATCCCAGGTGCCGAGCGCAGAGGCATCGAGCGCCAGCTGCAGGTGCTGTCGGCTTCGGTCCAGTTCGAGTTCAATGGCCTTGAGATCGGTGATGTCTTGAACCGTGCCACGGCGCCCTGCAACCGCCGCTGAGCATCGAACCGCAGTTCGGCCCGGGCACGGATCCAGATATCACCTGGTCGCGCACGGACGATGCGGTAGGTCATGTCGTAGTCAGCGCCCTGCAGCGCGGCTTCCCACGCCCTCTGCACCGCCGGCCGGTCCTCAGGGTGCACGCGGGAGATCCAACCGGCAAAGTCGGTGCGGCCGTGTTCGTCGAGGTCGAAGAGGCGTGCCGTCTCCCGGGTGTAGGTGAACTGGCCGGGATCGCTGCGCAACGCGAAACTGCCGACGCGGGCCAAGGCCTGCACCCGATCGAGGTGGGACTGGAGTTCACCCAGAGATGCTGCGGTCCGTCGCGATGGGTAAGGGAAGCCGTGCGTGGCGCCGTTCGACTGGCTGGCGTTTGCTGCGACCTGGGATGCCGATGCCGGCGCAGGATGGGTTGCGCCGCTGCTTCTGGCTCCGTCCAGCCTGCCGCGGAGGGCATCGATTTCCTGCTGCAGCCGGTGCCGCTGTTCGACCTCGGCGGTGACGTCGATGAAGCTCGCCATCACGCCTACCGGCTTGGCAACACCGGCTCTGTAGCGCGGGGTGGCGTCGATGCGGATCCAGCGCCGGCCCGCATTCGGCACCATCACGCCCATGAGTTGATGGCGCTGAGGCACGCCGGTGCGCAAGGCCTGCATGCCAGGGTGATCGTGCCCGGGCCAGGGCGTGCCATCCTCATGCACGGCATACCAGCGCGGGTCGTGCGATGTGCGGCCCAGCAACTCGTCCAGTGTCAGGCCCAGGATAGGCGCCGCCGCAGCGTTGGCGTCAATGATGCGGCCCTCGCTGTCCTGCAGGACCAGGCCTTCTGACAAGGCATCGAGATCCTGGCGGCTGAGTCGGTCGATGTCGGTGATTGCCTTGGCCATGGCGCCCTTCGCGTTCTGAAGGCCGTTGCGGAGGGATCTGCCGCGGAGGGCCTTTCCGGCATTGTGAGTGCACGGCACGGGGAGGTCACTTCACGGCAGTTGCCGCATGGGGTCGACCTCGAGGTCGTGAAGCGAAAGAGCATGCTGCGGGAAGCTGACAGGGGTGGAGGAGCGCTCGTGGCCGAGGGTGTGAATCCGATCTTCTTCGACGTACTAGTCCAATGAAGCATTGAAATCGGCTGTGTATGCTCCATCTTGGAGGGCATGCACAGGATGACTTTGACGGCCGACGAGCGCGGCGATCTGGAGGCGGTGATCCGCAAGCGCAGCGGCAGCGCGGCGCTTGCGCGGCGAGCGCGCTGCGTGCTGCTGTGGGCCGATGGTGAGCGCCGGGTGGACATCCGCACGAAGCTGGCTTGCAACGACGCCTTCGTCACTCGCTGGACCAAGGCCTTCTAGCTTCAGGGTCTGGCCGGGCTGGTGTCCCTGCATCCGGGCCGTGCCCCCGTCCGTCCGGTGGCCAAGCTGGAGGCCCGGGTCCTGAACAAGACCCTGAAGCACAAGCCCAAGGACGGCTCCACGCACTGGAGCAGCCGCAAGCTGGCCGCCGAGCTGGGGGATGTCTCGTTCTCCGCCGTGCAGCGCATCTGGCGCAAGCACGGCCTGCAGCCGCACCGGCTGGAGCGGCACCTCGTCTCCAACGACCCGGACTTCGAGACCAAGGCCGCCGATGTCATCGGCCTGTACCTGAACCCGCCAGCGCACGCCGCCGTCTTCTGCGTGGACGAGAAGACGGCCATCCAGGCACTCGACCGCAAGGACCGCATGCTGCCCCTGGCCCCCGGTCGCGCCGAGAGCCACGGCTTCGAATACAAGCGCAACGGCACGCTCAGCCTGTTCGCCGCCCTGAACACCGCCACGGGCGAGGTGCTGGGCATGACCGCCCCGCGCCACACCAGCGAGCAGTTCGTCGGTTTCCTGGGCGACGTGCTGGCCAGCCAGCCCGAAGGCCGTGAGATCCATGTCATCTGCGACAACGTCAGCAGCCACAAGACCGAGTTGGTTCAAGCCTTCCTGGTCGAACACAGCAACGTCCAGATCCACTACACGCCGACCTACTCGTCGTGGCTCAACCAAGTCGAGAACTGGTTCTCCCGCATCCAGCGCGATGTGATCAGCCGGGGCATCTTCACCTCCGTCAAGGACCTGGACAAGAAGCTCATGCGCTACATCCGCCAGTACAACAAGAGCCCCAAGCCGCTGAAGTGGAAGTACGACAACCCGAGTCGTCGACACCACCAATTCTTCTGATTCAGTGGACTAGCGCAACTCGATCCATAGCGGTCGCTCGCTCTTTCGCCGCCTCAGGAGGCCTTAGATGGAGGGTTGCTGGCTTCGCCTCCGATGTTGGACTCGAGTCGCACAGTCCTCTTCGGCAAGTCTGGCATCGGTCCTGATGACCACGCCCCACGAACGACCGCCCGCCTGCGCGATCGCCCTCTCCTTGCCCTTTGCTTCGATTGGCGTCATGAACGCACTGAGCACGTGCAGTGCCACAGGCTCCGCGCCCATGTCCAGCAGGATGGCGTTCGCAAACCCGGCCGCCGTCCGCGCGTCGTACCGCAGCGGCTTCACGAATCGCCGTCCCCTGCGCCACCAGCGCACGGACCAGCGGCGTCTCGTGCACCGCCTCCAGCGGAATCCACTCCTCGCTGGTCAGCATCAGGCTGGCGAGGTCGATCTCGTAGGTGTGCTCCCGCCGCGCCCGGATCAGCGCCGTCAGCACGAGGCGCAGCCCTCGCCCTCCGTCCGAGTCGAGCGCCTCGAAGAGTGGCGCGAAGCCGCGCTGCACCCGCGCCCAGGTCCGCGCGTCTGCCAGCAAGGGGGCGTCCGGCATGTGGCGGATCCAGATGCGCGCGCCCGCGGGCGCGGACTCCCAGCCCTTGAACTCGCCCAGCACCATCGCCAGCGGCTGACGCCCGTCATGCGGCTGCAGCACCGACAGCCGGGCACGCCGCCGTTCGGCCTGCTCGGCCTTCGCGGACTCGTTGAAGGCTTCCGGCACGTACAGCCGGTTCGACAGCGGCTCGCCCTTCACCTGGATCGCCTCGGCGGCCTGCATCAGGTACTTGTGAAGCACCGCCTGGTTGCGCTTCCCGGCCATGGCCGGCGACCAGCGATTGAAGCCGGCCCACTCGAACAGGAAGTGCATCAGCGCCCGCAGGCTCATCCGGCGACGGGTACGGCCGACCTCCGACGGCTCGGCAGGCTCGCGGCTCACCCCAGGCCGCCCGGGCACCCGCGCCCACGGGAAGTCCACTTGCAGTTCCACCCGTGCCGGATCCAGCTGGACAACGGCCTCGCCGACCAGTTCGCCCAAGCCCGACATCGCAGGCCCCGGCTCGTAGCTCGGGCAGGCGGGGTGGTGCCGGTCCCCGGTCTCGGGCATGCGCTTGATCTGGAAGTGGCGATGGAAGGCGACGTACATCTCGACGCCGCCGGCCACGCACAGGCAGCGCGGCCGGCCCGGTGCCTCGTAGGCCTGGGCCAGCAGGTCCTGGAGCTGCGGGTCGTCGGCGTCGACCACGCGCCCACCGATCGCAAAGCGCTGCCCGTCCACCCCCGACTCCATCCCCGACGCCATCGCCGTTGCAGCCCTTCAGCGGGCGCGCCGTGTCATGCCAGCTCCTCGAGCACCTTGGCCAGCTCGGGTCGCGGCCTCGGCAGCTGCTCGCGCACGGCACTGCGATCGGCGATGCCCAGCACCAGCCCGACCTGATCCTCGTCGGCGCCACGCTCATACATCCGGGACATCAGGGTCAGCCGTGCCGACTGCGTGCACAGACCGGGTATGTCGGCCTGGCGGAAGATCTTGCGGTAGATCTCAAGCAGCGGACGGCAGACGTAGCGGTTCTGTCCCTCGCCGCCGTTCGGCGTGATCGGATAGACCTCGCCCTCCGCGCCCAGGAACAGCGGGCCGTGCCGATCCAGGCCGCGGCAGTCGTCGGCAGCGCCGAGACCATGACCGGCAAGGACCCGCTCCTCAAGATAGGCGCCGAGCGCCTCGTCGAGACGGCGGTGGTTGAAGAACAGCGGTCGGTCCCTGCCGTTGATCGCGACATCGGCGCGCACCCTCGACTCTCGCCGCACGCTGCCGTCCTCCAGCAGGTAGTCGCCCACCGTCAGGCGCGCGACCTCCAGCGGGCGCAGGCCGGTCGCGAAGGGCAGGTAGTAGAGCGCCAGGTCGTGCAGCGGCCGCGTGGATCGGCTGCGCACGCGGCGCGCCCCGAGATCGACCTCATCGGGAGTGAGCACGCGGGCTTCGCGCTGGGAGCTCACCTGCTTCGGGTCGAAGTGCTCCAGCGCCTGGAGGATCGCGTCCCGGTGCATGCGCAGCCGCTTCACGAAGGCGGCGCCGCTCTCCTGCAGGCCATCGACGCCCACCGCCTGCGTGAGCTGCACCGCCAGCCCCTTGATGCGCCGGTCGACGGCCGAACGCGACAGCCCCCATCGCTGCGCCACGGTCGCGTAGGGATCTCCGTCGATCACCTCGCGCAGCATCTGGACCGTGTGCATCCAGTGTTGGCGGCCTTGGTCAGCTGGGCACGATGCATTGGCGGTCGCTCCCACACCTGCGCTGTGGCGCCCCGCGATTCGCACGCCAGGCGCATGGGGAGGTGTGGGGGCAATCCTGTCAATGGGTTCCCCCAAGAGACCCAGACCGCATTTCCCACTGTCGGGGATCGACGATGGGCTCGCCGACGAGGAAGTGGGGCGGGGCCTCATCGTCCGCCCCCCTGTTGCTCGATCCAGCGGCGGGCATCCTCGGCGCGCCAGACGGTCACGCGCTCGGACAGCTTCACGGGCTCCGGAAACGTGCGCGCATGCACGCGTCGCCACAGCGTGGACTTGGAGATGGGGACGAAGGACAGCACCTGCGGCTGGCGCAGGAAGCCGGTGTCCGGCAGCGCAGCGCTGGGCGCTGCGGCCGGGGGATCCGCCGACAGGGCGGCGGGGACAGGAAGGCGGGGCATGATCGGCCTCTCATCGGCATGCAGCCGGCAAAGGTCATGACCTGCTCTGAGGCGACGGCGCTCGGTCAGGAAGCGCGCCAGACGCCCGGGAACGCTCGACTCCTGGACCACCGCGGGCGTTCCGTTCACGCGGTGGATGAAGATGCCCTCCGAAGAGGGCCCCTGCCGAGGGCCCCCTTCGGTGTGATTCGATCGACACCCCCTTGGGGGTGCATGCCGGCCGCCATGCGGTACGGGTCCGCGCGCTCGATGCCGCGGAGGGCCGAGTCCGGCACCGGGTGCGTTCGGTCGCCGAGCTGGGCACGGCGGGTCCGCCGGAACTGGCCGGCACGCCGGAGGCAGCGAGCCGACGTTGGACGAGGCAGGTATCGACTGCGACGCCACCCGATGCGGGTGGAGGCCCGGGGCGATTCGCCCGTTGAGCGGGTGATCGGCGCTACGGTGGCGCCGACGTGCCTCTGCGGGCAGCCCATGGCCTGGGCACACAGTAGCGTCCGCAACGCTCAAGGGCAACACGCCCGCGCCGATTGCCCGCGCAAGCGTCGGTGGGTTCCGCCGCTTGGGAGAGACATGGATTGGCCTGCAATTCCACCGCCTACTCCGCCACTGCAGCGACTGCCGTTGGCGCAGGCAGCGGCTCCACGTCGCGGCCCGCTGACGGTGGGGGATCTGCGGTGCCGTCCTGTGCCCTGGTCGTCGAGTCGACGGCATCGCCGATGGCGGCACCGTGCGCATCGGCAGGAGCTTCGGCATCGTCGGGCGACGTGGCGCGCGCATCAAGCGCGTTCATGCGCCGCCGCAGGCCCGTCGCAAAGCTGCGCGCACCATTGGCGATGTCGCGCACCTGGCGCTTGAGCCCCGCACGCTGCGTATCCACCGCCTGCGCCGACACCACCTCGTGGATCTCCAGCGTCTGCAGCAGCGGCATCAGCTGGTCGAGCTTGACCAGCACCTCCAGGAATCGGCGGCTGATCGACGACAGCACGCGCACGTCCACGTCCAGCGGCACCGTGTCGTAGGACGCCAGGCTGGTGATGCCGTGGGCCTTGAACAGCGCCTCGGCGCCATCGATGGCCTCGTTCAGGCTGGCGGTGGCGGCATCGATCCTGCCGCGCAGCGCCGTCTCGATCCTGCCGATGTCCTCGTGGTCGAGCCGGGTGCGGGCGATGACCGAGATGAAGTGCATGTTCAGCTGCAGGGTGTTGAACATGCGCACGAACATGCGCTTGCCCTCGGCACTGCTGAACCGCGTGGCGATCTTGAGGCTGGCCGCCTCGACGCGTCGGAAGTCGACCTTGGCTTCGCGGGCCAGGATGCGGGCGTTGGCGCCGCCCTGGTCCACCTTCACGATCTCGACATTGGCCATGCCCGCGGCTCCTTGTGCTGACAACGGGGTCGATGGCATCTTCCGAACGTGCACGACCCTTTGCCACGCGAAAGCCCCGGCACCTCGGGGCGCTTTCGCGATCAGTTGCGTGGCGACGGGCATCGGCCCATTGACCGGGCGGAACCGGCGACCTACCTTTGCGCCATGCAGCAGCTGGCCCTGCATCCACACCCGGCAAGCCTTGGAGATCTCCTGAACTGATCCCCCGCTTGGGTGCCCGTGCAGGTCGCTCAGGCACCCGTGGGGACGATCGAATCGTGGTGATGCACGCCCCACCGATGGGGGACACCCGTCGCGGTGTCGCTCCTTCGGGTGCACCTGTGCATCGCCTTGCCGAGGACCGCGCAAGCGATCAGGCACGCCGGGGCATTCGCCTCAGGCCGGGCCTTCGAGGCAAGGGCTGCGACCCGGTGCCGAGCGCATCCGCTCGAGCGCCGCACCGACCGCGCCCTTGCCTCTCGGGCTCGTCCTGTTCTCGCCGATGTCCCCCCCGATCGGACGCTGACACCGATCACCGCGCTCGCGCGCGCCACTGAACCCTGTCAGCCCTGGAGTTCCACGCCCCGACCGCAAGGCGGCCGGCGCCACATCACCCAACCGTCACCCGCATGGGGGCCCGCGCGCCCTCCACGGGGTGCACGTGGTCTCCCTTCCCATCCAAGGAGTCCACGATGCACAGCACCAAAGCCTGCCGTCAGGCCGGCGCCCCTGTCGGCTCGCCACACACGGCAAGCCTCGACGCAAACCGAGCCCGACTCGGCTCGACAACGACCCCGCTCGTCATCGACGCCTCGTTCGACATCCCGGCCGGCCTGGATCTCCAGGACGATGGCGGCGCAGACAGCGCCAACAGCGCCACCGGCGCACCGGACCGCACCCGCGAGGAGTGGGTGGAAGAGTGGAGCGAGGACGACATCGTCCTGCTGCACTGGCGCCTGCTGCAGGAGATCCGGCACCTGGCCGACCCGGCAACGCCGCTGGAGGAGAAGCTCGACACCCTGCGCTGGGTGTTCACCGAACGTGAGAAGGACGGCCTGCCGTTCTCGTTCGTGAACTGCCTGCGCGTGGTCGGCTGCAGCCCGCTGTCGCCGATCCCGTACTGCGGACTCGTCGACGCCGAGGAGGTTCGCGAGCGCATCCGCCATGGGCTTCAGGCCTGGCTGCACGCGACGCTGGCCCGCTACCCCGAATGGGTGCGCGAGGCCGTGGCGACCCACCCCGAATGGGTCGAGGCCCGGCTGACCCGCAATCCCCAGTGGATCAACGAGCAGCTCAAGCAGATGTCGGTGCAGGGCGACCTGTTCGCGTGATCACGCCCAACCCGGGCGCCGTGCCTCCGGCCGCGCCGACCGATCCGGTCAGGCCGCGGCGGCACGCGCCCATCCGTTCGAAGGAACTCACCATGCTCACGTTCAAGGAAGCCCTCTGCCTGCTGGCGATCGTCATCGCCTACGGCATCACCGGGCGCATGGACTACGAAGACGCCCTGCTGATGGAGCAAGTCCGGCAGCAGGTCGGCGCCGACTGCATCCTGCCGCTCGCAAGCGACAACACGCTCCCGGAAGGGGGACCCACCGGGCACCCGCCGATGGCCCGCCCCATCGAGGGCACCCGTCCGGAGGCGCCCTGCGTCCCGGACGCTGCGTCGGACCAGCCCATGCGGCTGACCCGGCACTGAGGGGAGCCGCCATGCACACCGATGCACGCCTGGTTCCCGGCCCCGTGCGCCTGCTGTCCGTGCAGGCGCCCGAGGACATCGAGTACCTCGTCAAGGAAAGCGAAGTGCTGACCGGTCGGTCCGGCCGCACCTTCGTCATCGCCGGCGCCGACCGGCTTGTCTACCGCGTCCACTGGCAGCCGCTCACCGAATCCGGTGGCCATGCCGTCGGGCCGGTGGTCGAGCGCCTCGGCCACCAAGGCGAGGTCCTGAATCGCCAGCACCTGCAGCTCTGGGAGTTCCTGGAGCACAGCCTCGTCGAGGCGCAGGCCGCCGGCCAGTTGTTCACCCCTCCGGTCCGCACGACGCCCTGACGGGCACCGATCCGCGCTGACCGGCCCACACACCCCGGCGGGTGCATCCCGCCAGGGGTGCTTCCGCCGGTTCTTCCCCCGATCGGGATGCCCCCGAAGGAGTCAACGATGAAGATCCAAGTCCGAATCAACGAAGAAGGCGCGCTGCGCAACCAGCGCCATGCCTTCAGCAACCGGTTCACCCTGGTGTCCGAACTGCTGCAGAACGCACGCCGTGCCGGCGCACGCCTGATCCGGATCGACCACGATCCGCAGGCACAGATCCTGACCGTGCAGGACGACGGCCACGGCCTGGACGACTTCCAGAAGCTGCTCAGCTTCCACGAGTCGGGCTGGGACGCCGACACCTGCACGCAGGAGCGCCCCTACGGAGTCGGGTTCTCGAAGTGCCTGTACGCCGCCTCGCGCTGCGTGGTGGCCTCGGGCCGGCGCCGCGTCGACATCGACACCGCGGCCGCACTGGCCAAGGCAACGGTCGAGGTCGAGGAGTGCGCCCTGGGTGACGCGGTGGCAGGTACCCGGGTCGAGCTGCACGGCGTCGACCTGCCGGACCTCGCACAGCGCGTCGAGGAACTGTGCGCCGGGTTTCCGGTGCCGGTGTGGTTCAACGGCGAGCCGCTCAGGCGCGCCATGGCCGAGGCCCACCTGGCCACCCAGGCCAGCGCCATCGGCGCCGTGCACCTCGCGGGCACGCGCGACGGCCGGTACACCCACGACACCTGGGTGTTCCTGCAGGGTTTCTGCGTGCTGCGGCCGGCCTGGTCCACACGCGAGGACGTGAACGTCGTGCACCTGGACTCGCGCCAGTTCATGGCGCGGCTGCCGGACCGCGACCGCCTGATCGACGAGGACGTTCAGCGCCAGCGCATCGACACCGAGCTGAAGGCCTGCTGGCGTCGCACACTGGGGATCGCCAAGGCCGAACTGCCGCCGCGCCACTTCATCGACACCTACTACGGCGTCATGCGCGGCTGGGGGCACCTCGACCTGCTGAACGACCTCGGCACCCTGCCGGCCGAGCTGTGCAGCCTGGTGTCGGGCTACCCGGTGCAGGTGGAGCGTGGCGAGCGCCGCCATCTGACGCCGGTGCCGACCGCGCCAACGCGCGAGGCCATCGAGTCGGGGGCCGTGCAGCTGGTGGCCCTGGACGACGTGGGCGATCACAACGCGCCGCGCTGGATGATGGCGCGCGCCCGCGGGTGGCTGGTGTTCGACTGGATCGGCGTGCATGCCGACCACTGGGTGATGCGCCACGTCCGCTTCCTCGAGGAAGAGGGTCAGCGCGTGACGCCGGTGGGTGAGAAGCTGCGCACGGCGCTGGAGGGCCGCTGGGTCTGGCCCACGGTCATCCTCTGCGAGAAGGTTCGCCTGCGCGTCGGCGACGCCGAGACGCTGGTCAGCGACGCTGGGGTCTGCCACGACGGCAACCTGTACATCCCCGACGGCGAGACGACGGGCGCGCCGGTGGAACAGCTGTCCTCGTTCACCGACGAGCACGACCAGTTTCTGGATGCCGACCGCGACGCCGACCGTGACGCGCTGGCCGATCTGCTGCGCCTGCTGCGGGCTGTGGACCCGGTGCAGACGCTGGACTCGCTGCTGAAGTCCCTGCGGCTGGGCAAGTACCCGCTGCTGCATGGCAAGACCTTCCAGCTGACGGTGGGCGTGGGTCTCGCGCCCGGGCACACCGTCGATCTGGTCGAACATGCAGCCGCAGGCGGAGGAGCCCATGCAGGACGCTGACTACGCGGCCCGCATCGACGCCGTGAAGCAGCGCGCGCATGGCCGCTGGAGCGAGGTGCTGGCTGCGGCCGGCGTCGAGGAGCGCATCCTCCGGCATCGCAACGGGCCCTGCCCGTCCTGCGGCGGGACCGACCGCTTCCAGTACACCGACAAGTTCGGCGAGGGCAACTACCACTGCCGGCAATGCGGCCCGGGTGGCGGCTTCAAGCTGCTGCAGGCCGTGCGGGGCGTGGACTTCCACTCCGCCCTGTGCGAGGTGGAACGTTGCCTGGGCATGCTGCCGGCGGCGGCCGCCTGCGAAGCCGGTCCCCCAGCGGCACCGGGGGAGCGCATGCGCCGGCTGGTGCAGCGCATCTGGGACGAGGCGCGGCCGGTGGTGGCCGGCGACGAAGTCGACCGCTACCTGCGGGGGCGCGGGCTGACCCTGCAGCGGCATCCGCCGGTGCTGCGGTTCCACCCGTCGCTCGGCTACTTCGAGAAGGGTGCTGACGGCAAGTCGCGGCAGATCGCGGCCTACCCGGCCATGCTGGCGCTGATCCAGGCGCCGGATGGTCAGGCCGTGACGCTGCACCGGACCTACCTGCGCGATGGCCGGAAGCTCGACGCCGCCGACGCGAAGAAGGTGCTCTCCGCGGGCATCCACGGCGCGGCCGTGCGGCTGTTCGATGCCGGCGCGCAGCTCGCGCTGTGCGAAGGCATCGAGACCGCCCTGGCGGTGCACCTGGCCACCGGCAAACCCGTGTGGGCCGGCATCAGCGCCGGCAACCTGGAGAAGCTCTGGGTGCCGGACACCGTGCGCGAGGTCTGCATCTATGCGGACAACGACGCCGGTGGCGACTTCGCCGGCCAGTGCTTCGCCTACGCGCTCGCGCGGCGGCTGAAGCGGGAGGAGAGGACCACCGGCCCGCGCCAGGTGCGGGTGTTCGTGCCGCGCCACGCAGGCACGGACTGGGCCGATGTGTGGTGCCAGCGTGCCACCGGCCCCGACCAGGGCCGGGGACAAGCGACCGCATCGTCGTCGGCCGACCGGGCCTCGGGCAACCGGGTGGCCCTCGGTGGCTGAGGCAAAGGTCATGGAGCTTGGGGTGCGGCGAGCCACGGCGGGCCGCACCCGCTTTTTCAGCGGCACTGGACGGGTCGGCGCATGCCCTGCGCCACGACCTGCCGGTGCCGGCGAAAAGGTCAGGCGCCGTCGGCCATGCGGCCGACGCGCTCTCCTCGTCGTTTCCCGACTGGTAGCTGCCAGACCAGGTGACGCCTCCCGGCGCCACGAAGGCAGCCCTGGAGATCCATCGCGACCGATGGCGACACCCGTGTCACCGACGTCGCGCCCCTGCCTCGCCGATGCATCGCCAACCTACCCAGGACGCGCTGCTTGCGGCGAGTTGTCGTCGTCAACCCACTGCGGGGACCCGTGCCCCGACGTGGGCCGTGCCGTCCCCGCTTCTCACCCACCCCAACCCGATTGGAGAAAGTCATGAAGAGCGGACGTACCCTCGTGAGCCTGGCCCAGGAACTGGAGCGCCAGCTGCACTCGAAGAAGGACCTGATCGTGCCGTCGCAGCTGGTGCACCACAGCACCGGCGACGACGGTCAGACGCACATCATCGTCAACGAAGCCGGCAACCCGGTGCGATACGGCGTCACGCCGCTGGCGCGCCGCCAGCTGGCCGACAAGCTGAAGATCCCGCACGCGTACTTCGAGCGCATGCGCGAGGAACAACCGGTGCTGCTGGACCGCAACGTCAACACCTGGCTGCAGAGCGAGGATGACCGGCGCATGCTGCGCACCCTGGACGGCCAGGTGCGCGCCGTGCTGTCGGACCGCTACCGCCGGCTCGACAACTTCGACCTCGCCGAGAGCGTGCTGCCCATCCTGCAGCAGCTGCCCGACGTGCGGTTCGAGTCGGTCGAGCTGACCGAGACGCGCATGTACCTGAAGTGCATCACCTCGCGCCTGACCTACGAGATGGCGCCGGGCGACGTGGTGCAGGCCGGCGTGGTGATCTCGAACTCGGAGGTCGGCCAGGGCACGCTGTCGGTGCAGCCGCTGCTGTACCGGCTGGTCTGCCGCAACGGCCTGATCGCGGCCGACCGGTCGCTGCGAAAGACGCATGTGGGCCGTTCGCTCGGCACCGAGGACGAGGGCCTGCAGGTCTACCAGGACGACACCCTGCGTGCCGACGACAAGGCCTTCTTCCTGAAGGTGCGCGACGTGGTGCAGGCGGCGGTGTCGGAGGCGAGCTTCCGGCAGACGGCGCAGAAGCTGCAGAAGACGCTGAGGATCCCCCTCGTCGGCGACCCGGTGAGGACGGTCGAGGTGCTGGCCCAGCGCTACACGCTCAACGATGTCGAGCGCTCGGGCGTGCTGCGGCACCTGATCACCGAGGGCGAGCTCTCGGGCTACGGGCTGGTCAATGCGGTGACGCACTACAGCCAGGAGATCGACGACTACGACCGCGCCACGGAGTTCGAGGCGCTGGGCGGCAAGCTGATCGAGCTCGGCGCTGCCGAGTGGAAGGGCCTGGCCGAAGTGCGCTGAGCACCGGGCGCAGTGCGCAGGCTGCGGTTGAGCAATCGCTCACCGCAGCCTTCTGCTTGTCTCGGGCAGTCGATCAGCACATCCCGGCGAAGCCGCTACAGGAATCCCATGCGCATGGCGGTGGTTGCGGCATGCGTCCTGTTGGAGACATTGAGCTTTCGCACGCAGCTGTCGATGTGCTTGTTGGCGGTATTGGGACTGATGCCGAGAATCCGGGAGATCTCCCACGTCGTCTTGCCGAGCGCCACCAACCTGAGGCACTCACACTCTCTGGGACTCAGGGGGCAGGAACGCCGATCCGCAAGGGTCTCCGCCCGGACTCTTCGATCCGCCTGCTCCAGCCACGGAAGCAGGAACACAGTCGCTGCCAGCGTGTCGTGTCGGATTGACAGGGGCCTCGGCCTGGGGTCCGCCCAGTCGAACCCGAACATGAAGTGCTCGCCATTGGGCATGTGCATGACAGCACCGGTCCCCTGACTCAACCCGCACCGCGAGAGGCTGGCCCACATCTCATCCCGGCCACATTGCGCATACGTATCCCGATCCCAATAGATCGGTGTATGCGACAGCTTGAGCCATTGCATGACTGGATCATCCCGCTGGGCGGAACGGTCGGTCCATTCGCCCAGTGCCTCGGTCTGCAACGTGGTCAGATGATCGCCTTCCGTACTCGGCCGATCATCGAAGAGTCGCGAGGCCGAGAAACTCGTCGCATCAAGCCGCCTGAGTCCTATGCTCAAGGCCTCCAGCAACTCGGCCGTACTGCCGGCCTCAATGAGCGCATCCCGACACTCAAAGATGTTCCACATGACCGTCTTCCGAAAGAAGATGGGTAGACACGACCGGAGATTCTGAAGAAGCGGATGTCACCTGTGTCGGCAGCACCCCGAGGACGGGGGTGCACGCGCCCGTATCAAAGTCCACCTTCATGTAACGCACCATGACTTGCAGCGGTGCGATCCGCCCACCCAGCCGGTGCTGCGCTGCGGGTTGAGCGGGCGGGCAGATGGCGATTTTTCGCCATTGATTCGGCAGCTGGACCCCTCAAAACTTTCATCATGGGACTCATGAACCGGGCCCCGTTCTCCAATGTCGATCGAAGCGCGCCATGACCCAGGCAGCGCGTCGGCAGCACGCAGGCCGGATGCTGCCCCTCGCCGACCTGAAAAACCCGGCGATTGCGACGGGCAAATGAACGAGCAAGTGCAAGAGCGACGATCCTTCTCCCGATTTGCCAGGAACCGACCTTAAGCTGCCGATTGGCGGCTGACCCGACCCACCAGCAGCCGCGATGCGCCCCAAGTCATCGCGAACCCCCGCGCCGCAATGCCCGGCGCGGCAATCACAGACCAGGACCGACCATGACCCAGGTTCAACTCTCCGATGTGCAGATCGCAAACCTGACCTTGCTGCTCACCATCCGCGACGGCATCCTCCAAGACCGCACGGCGGCATGTTGCCGCTTCGGACTCGATGCCAATCAGGCCGAGCGACTCGGCACCATGAGCGTTCAGCAGTTGATGGCCATCGTGGCCAACATTGGCGACGCCTCGCTCTTCCCGCCGCGGCGCGACCTGGTCAGCCTGCTCGACGCGCCGCTGCCGCTGGTGCGACCGCTGGCCGCAGTCCACGCACCTGGCCATGTGATGGCCCGATCGGCGGGGTGAAGCTCAGCTGCACGGCCTGACACCATGCACTCGCGCGTCGATCGCCAGCTGCGCGCCCTCGGGTTGGCCAAAGCCTGCGCGGCCTGTGGTGCACGCGTGCGCAACATCAGCCATCTGACGGGTCTGCCACCCCGCGAGGTGCTGCGCCTGCTCTTCCCTGACCGCCTTTCCGTGCCGCGGGGGCGCTCCCCGGACTCCCCCGAGTGGTACCACGGCGCCAACCTGCTCCACCGCGCTGAAGCCTCGATCGTCGTGGCCCTGTACCGGCGCCTGCGCGACGCCGCATTCCCTGCAGGCGAAGCCCTGGTCGGCGCCTACCGTCACTACCTAGGCATCTGCCAGCCTCCGCACCGCATCAGCTTCGACCGTGCCTTCGATCTCGTCGCGCACACCGAGGGGCTGTGGATCACGGACACGCTGAGTTTCTCGCTCGTCACCTGTCCGGCCTGCCACAGCGAATTCCTGACGGCCTATGGCTCGGTGGCGCGCTCGAACGATGAGTGCCCGTTCTGCAAGCTGGTGCGGCGCTATGGGACCGACCCGCGCGTGCAGGAGGCTTTCCCCGTGCAGCCGCTGTCCGCCCCGAACCCTGAGCAACTGGGGATGCTCATCCTCCTGCAGCGTTCGTCTGGACCTCGGATGATGCAGGCCCCAAAGTCCTCTGCGGGCAAACACCAGACGTGAGCCAGTAGGTTCGCGGCGCGACATTCACGCACAGCGGGCTGGGTTCCCGTGGTCAGCGGGAGGGCATTCACGGTGACGCATGCACGCGAAAGAGCTGCTCGTTCTGCGCGTTGGGTTCCACGCGCGCCGGTATCGCGTAGGGCCCGTTCAGCTCACCCGGATCGCCTAACCAGCAGTTCATCGGCAGCCGCCATGGCGAAGTCGGAACGCAGCGGATGCACGCCCGACCTTGCATGCCGGCGATGTCGGACCGGCTCAACCGCCGGCGCTCTGGTGTCGAAAGCCGAGCGCGAGAACCAGGCTTTCGGGTGTCCTTGCTCCGACCGGCACCCCAGCATTGCCGGAAGCGCCCGTCTGCAGTCGCCTCATGTCGTCATCGGCCTTCCAGGGCACCTTTCCCGCCACCGATCCCGGCTTTGCCGCGCTGCCTGTCTCCGACCTGCTCGATTCGGCACACGATCTGGTCGGCCGCATCCGCCTGTGCTTCGGCCTTTCCCGTGAAACCTTCGACGCGGAGGTGCAACCGCTGCTGCAGCGCTATGCCAGCTATGTCCACCTCCTTCCCGCCACCGCCGACAACTACTTCAGCTCACCTGCCGGTCTGCTGAACCTCGGGCTGGAGGTCGCGTTCTACAGCCTGCAAGGCACCGACGCGCACATCTTCTCCGGACGATCGACGATCTCGGCCCGCCGCCAGCTTGAACCGCGCTGGCGCCTGGCCACCTTCATTGGTGGCCTGTGTTGCGAACTGCACCGGGTGCTCAGCCACCTGATCGTGACCGACGAGGCGGGCGGCGAGTGGCCGCAGTTCCTCATCCCCCTGAGTGACTGGCTGGCATCGCGCAGTGCCACTCGCTACTTCGTTCGCTGGCGGCCGAACGCCACCGAGTCGCGCGGCCTGGGCGTGTTCGCGCTGCCCCTGGTCGTCCCGGGAGCGACTCTCCAGTACCTGGCGCAGGACAACAGCGTCATCGTGCCGCACGTGCTGTCCAGCGTCAGCGGGCAGCCGGTCTACCGTGACCACAACGTCCTCGACGCTCTGGTCCGCCGTTCGCTTGCGCTGGTGATCGACCGGAACCTGCAGGCCAATGCCGATCGCTACGGTGTGCCGCAGTTCGGCTCGCACCTCGAGCGCTACCTGGTCGATGCGATGCGCCGACTGGCATCCGGCAGTCCCGGCTGGTTCCCGAACCGGGAAAAGTCGCGCGCCTGGCTGGGGCCCGATGGGCTGTTCCTGCTGTGGCCGCACGCGGCCCACGATGTTCAAGCACTGCTGGAAGCCGATCAGTTGGCCGGCATCCCGAAGGCGCCTGAGACGATGCTCGACCTGCTGCTGGAGGCCGGGGTCTTCGTGCGGCAGCCGGACGGTGCCTCGACCTGGTTCGTCCTGCCCCCGGAGTTGAAGACCGCCGCGGAGGCGGTGAAGCTGGCATCGCCGGCGATCCTGCTGAACGGCGTCACGCAGCCGGCCGAACCACTGACCATCTCATTGGCCTGCCCACCTGGCGCCACGCGGACCACCCAGAAGGCACCAGCGACTGCACCGGCGCCAGCCCCCGCACCGCCGCCCGGTACCCAGTTCTCATTGCTCGACGCCACCGAGGTGGCCACATCACCGGCAGTCCGCGTACCCCCTCCGCCGCCGGTGTCACAGATCCCGGCACCGCCCCCTGCTGCCGGCGCCGACATCGCAGTCCCGTTGCCGGCCCCTCCCCCCTCCCCGCCTCCGGCCGCGGCGCCCACCTTCAAGCTGAACGCGCCCATGCGCCTGAACCCGGCCGTGCGCGATGCCCTCGCGGCCATCGTCAGCACACTGAACGGGCCGGGCCGCGCAGCGGCCGCCGCGCCCGTCGCTGCCGGCCTGTTCGTGCCGCTGGCTGAACTGGAGCGGCGTGGCGTGCAGCCCGCGCTGGCGGGTCGGGCACTGGCCGATGTCGGCCTGCTGGTGCATGCCGGGCGGCATGGCCCGGCCACCGTCACGGCCGACTTCCGCGGCGAACCGACCATCGGGCTGGTCATTGCCCCAGCTTGCGTCGATGGTTTTGACCCCGCCGCGTTCGAGCCGGCTGCACACAAGGAGCCCTGACATGCTGATGCGCCGCTACGAGATGCCCTGGCGGCGCGCCTACGAGGTTTACGCCGCCGCCGTCTGGGCATCCGCCCTGCTGTTCTTCGCAGTCACCGGCGGGCTGGGCCTGCTCCCGCGACAGCTCGCGCTCCCGCTCGCCGCTTTCTGCCTCGCGATGGGCGTGCTGCGGCTGGCTCAGGGCGTGCACACCCTGGTGCTGCGCGCCTCGCTCTCCGGCCGCGGCATTCAGGTGCTGAGCACACGGGCCGTCGCCCGTTGGACCGAGAAACCTGACGCGGTGTTCCTGGGCTTCGGCTTCGAGTGGCGGCCCGTCCACTCGCAGCGTCTCTACGAACTGGCCAAGGTCGACTACCGGGAGTTCACCGTGTCGCCCCGCCTGCTGCAGGTGCTGGGCTACGACGCGCGCCCGCAACCCGATGCCGAGATCGGCCTGCCCTACATCCATGGCGTCGAGCCGCGCGAGGTGCCCCTGCACCGGCCGCTGCAGAACTTCGAAGGCGGCACCTTGCTGGTGGGCACCACTCAGTCAGGCAAGGGCGTGGCGCTGGCCAACCTGGTGACGCAGGCCGTGCGCCGCGGCGACGTGGTCATTGTCATCGACCCCAAGAACAGCCGCCGCCTGAAACGCGTCACGCAGCGCGCCTGCGAGGACTGGCGCGAACCCGACACCTTCCTCGAGTTCCACCCCGCGTTTCCTGAGGCCGGCGTACGCCTGGACTTCACCTTCAACTGGCAGAAGCCCACCGAGATCGCCTCACGGATCCAGTCGATCATGCCGCCGGACACGGCCGGCGCCTTCTCCGCCTTCGGCTGGGACGCCGTCAACGTGGTCGTGCAGGGCTTGGTGGAGCTGGAAGAGCGGCCGAACCTGGTCAAGCTCACCAAGTACATCGAGGGCGGCATCGAGCCCGTGCTGGAAGCGACGCTGCGCCGGTTCTACGAGCGGCTGCTCGGCACCGGCTGGCGCGACCAGCCGGAGATGAAGAAGCTGCTGCACGACGCCCACCGCGGCAACATGAAGCGTCCGTCGGAGGCCGCCAGTGCGGACCTGCTGGCCCTGGTCGCCTTCTACGAGCACCACGTCCCGCAGTCGCAGCGCAACAAGGTGCTCGACGCCCAGGTGCGCACCTTCCGCCACAACCGCGAGCACTACCAGAAGATCACCGCCAACCTGCTGCCGGTGCTCTCAATGCTGACCTCGGGCGACCTCGGCCGCAGCCTGTCGCCCGACCCCTTCGACGCTGGTGATGCGAGGCCGATCATGAACTTCGAGAAGATCGAGCGCGCCGGCCACGTGCTGTACATGTGCCTGGATTCCCTGCCCGACCCGTCGGTCGCCACCGCCATCGGCGCACTGGCCCTTGCCGACCTGGCCGCGCGCGCGGGCATGCGCTACAACCTGGGCGGCTACCGGCGCATCTCGCTCTTCGTGGACGAGGTGTCGAACGTCATCAACCAGCCGCTGATCGAGATCCTGAACAAGGGCGCCGAGGGTGGCATCTTCACCACCTGCGCCATGCAGACGCTGGCCGACCTGGCCAAGCGCCTGGGCAGCGAAGACGCAGCGCGCATGGCGCTGGGCAACCTGAACAACCTGATCGCGCTGCGCTCCAAGGACCGGCCGACGCAGGACTTCGTGGTCGAGACCTTCGGCAAGACCGCGATCCACTCGGTGCGCGTGGGCCTGAGCAGCGGTGCCGACGCTCACCTGGGAGACTTCTCGTCGAGCTACTCGACGCAGCTCACCGAAAGCTTCGAGGAGATGGTGCCGGCCGACGTGCTGGGCAAGCTGCCCAACCTGCAGTACTTCGCCTCGGTGTCGGGCGGGCGGATCATCAAGGGGCGGTTTCCGATCCTCGACCCGGATGCGGACGAACCCAGAGCAACACGTGCGGCACCGCCCAAGCCGAACCGGACTCCAGCTGCAACAGCGGGACATCCGTCGTGATCCGCATCGTCAGCATCGCCGCCCTGCTCTGCCTGATGGTGCTGGTGCTCTACCTGCCGTCGGCGCATCCGCCAGAGCGGTTCCTGGCGCAGATTCGAAGCGAGCACCAGGCGATGGAAGCGCTTTGGGGCGAGGCGCCCGCGCTGCGGATCCTCGACCGAGCACTGGGCCTCCAGGGTGCAGCACGGGAGGCCACGCCTGTGCCGCCGATCGCCAGCGCATCGGCGGCCAGCGGCGTCGACGGTGCCGTAGCGCGCGAGATGGCTTCCGTCAACCAGCGGCTGTTCGGAAACAGCTACTTCCGGGCGATCGATGCACTCGTGCTGCTGGCCGCCTTCAGGCTGTCGGCGATGCTGGAGTGGCTGCCTTGGATGGCGGCGTTTGTTGCTGCGGCGACGGCGGACGGCGCGATCAGCAGAGTGGTCAAGTCCAAGGAGTTCCTTCACCACGATCCGGAGCGCTTCGCGTTGTATGCATCGATGGCAGTCGTGCTGAGCTGCGCTGTCGTCGTCGCGATGGTTGTACCGGTACCTGTTCACCCGATGGTCAGCCCCGCAGTCCTGGCCACGCTCGCCCTTTTGGTTGGGCGAAGCTTCGCCCACTTCCACCGGCGCGAGTAGCCGCGCCTACCTGGTCCAGACTACGGAGCCAACATGATCTGGCCACCGCGTATCGCGGCAGCCAACGCCTGATGCATGGAGCCATCCGGGAGCATCAGCGCCTCGCGCCAGACCAACTTGAAAGCCTTGACGCCCGCGCCGAACACGACGAAGCAGTCCTGGCCGTACTGCTGCGCCGAACGGTAGGCGATGCCCTCGAATCCTGCCGCAGCAGCCTCGGCCGCGATGTCCTGGGTCACCGAGAAGCGCAGCGACTGCAGCACTGGCCAGGAAGAAGCGTGCGGTCGCAGATCGAGCAGCTGAATGGGGCGTGTCGTCCGAAGGCACAGCAACTGGCGGCCGGCAGCAGTGCTGAGCGACAGCGAGACGGCATCCCGACGCACCAGGGACTCGTACAGCGCCGTCTCGGGGCTCTCAGCGAAGTAGCACGTTGCCGCTTTGGCAATGGCGAATCGGCTGGACATGTCGCCGACGGGCGCCATTTTCAAGGGGCCGGTCGTTGTCGCTCCCGGGCGGGCCCTGGCGCGCTGTACGCGGTAGACCGTC
Source organism: Ottelia alismoides (assembly GCA_037367405.1). Taxonomy (NCBI): domain Eukaryota; kingdom Viridiplantae; phylum Streptophyta; class Magnoliopsida; order Alismatales; family Hydrocharitaceae; genus Ottelia; species Ottelia alismoides. The sequence goes on from JAZKJV010011863.1 coordinate 30,671, forward strand.
TGCGATGCCGCGAGTGCGACCGGGGGCAGGTACTGAAGGTCGTTCAGTCTCATCGAAGGGGAGTCAGTTCCCCTCGTGCTCGGCGATCCTGATTACCTTGTCCATCTGCCCTTGCTCAATGGCCTCGCGTGGCGTGATGCCCTCCAAGCCGCCATTGGGCGACTCCAGGAACGACAGCAAGGCCCAGCCTTCGGCAGTGCCGAGCGCCGCGGCCAGCTTCGGAAGTGCAGCCCAGACGGACGGCTCGAACTGCCAGCGCGGCATCCGGAACCCGCGCTTGGTCTGCGTCAGGCCGATGGCACGGCCCTTGGCGATCCAGGCGTTGATGGTCACGCGCGTCGTCTGCACGAGCTGCGCCGCTTCCTCGGTCGAGATCATGTCGGCGGCACCCAGCCGCTGCTGCCGCGCAGCAAGGCTGTTGGCGAGCAAGGAACGAACCTCGGCAGCAGGCACGTAGCTCGGAAGCTGCCGGTTCGATGGACGGGTCTTCGTGGGAGCACGAGGGTTGGTTGTGGACGGGTGCTGAATGGCTTCTTTCATCTCCAGCCTTCCTGGGTCTGGTGGGCCCGTGAGGCCCAACGTTGCGCCTTACGGCGCATTCCGGCCGTTCACCTTCTGGGACACAAAGAAGGCCTTCGCGCCTCGCAGGGGTCGAGCCGTCGACCCCCACCAGGGCTGCGCCGACACCTCACGGGGCCGCTTCGCGACCGCCTGCGAGGCACAGACCACGTACCGTTGCCAATGCGCATAGCGAGTCTCGACAACGACAGCGGCACGCCCGCACATCGCCTTGAAGGCGCCGACCATCGCGGCCGACAGCTTGTTCAGCAGAAAGTCGAGCCGCTCGCCATCCCGCAGGATGATGCGGTTCACGCAAGACAGGTAGCTCTCGTAGACGCTGCGCGCGTCCCGATTCGCACTCACGCCGTTCATCGCGAGGATGTTCGGCGCCCCTTCACGGTCATCCCATACCAGCATGACATCTCCTTGCTGCGCCAAGTCGCAGAGGCTCGGGCAGAACCGAACCGGAAACTTTGTCTAGTTCGTTAAGTTGGATCATACCGATCACAAGACAAAGTCGCAACGACCTTAGCCGTCTTCTTGTGCAAGCACACTTGCACTATTCGCTGCACGCAGTTCGTCGGAGCGCTGCATGGGGAGCGTCTTGGCTGGCACAGCAGCGTGCTGCACGGGCCCGGGGAACCAGACAGGGCCGGTTCAGGCGTCACTGCCGCAGCAGGTCTTCAGCCATCCCATCCAGCCGCACCTTGACGGCACGCCAGCCCGGCATGTGCCGGTCCAGCAGCCGGTAGAACCTGGGGCTGTGGTCATGGCTGGCCAAGTGGCACAGCTCATGGAGCACGACGTAGTCGATGCAGTCCCGTGGCGCCTGCACCAGGGCCGGGTGCAGCGTGACGCGTCCGCGCGGTGAGCAACTGCCCCACTGCACGCGCATCCACTGCAGGCGCATGGGCGGCGGTGCCTTCACCCAGTGCAGTCCAGCGGCGATGGTGTCCAGGCGTTCCCGCAGCACTTCGCTGGCCCGCTGGCGAAACCATGCGGACATCGCCGATTGCACATCCGAGGCGTCGCGGCGCTGGACGGTGACCTCCAGAAAGCCGCCGCGCAGCCGGCAGGACGCCGCTGCAGCGGGATCCACCGTGACGCGCAGCCGGTAGTGGCGCCCGAGGTAGTGCACGGTCTCACCGCTGGTGTAGTCCCGGTGGCGAACGTGCTCCAGCCGGGCCTTGGCCTGCGCCACATGCAGCGCGATCCAAGCCGCGCGCTTCTTCACGGCCTGCGCCACGGCGGCGTGCGTGGCGCCCACCGGCGCATCCACCAGGACGCGCCCGCTGGCCTCCACATGGATAGCCACCCTGGACGGCCGGCGCTGCGGCTGCAACCTCAGGGCATAGGCGATGACTTCCTCGCCGTAACGAACGCTGAACCGGCCCGCCCTGGCGAGCTGATCGGCAACCCCGTCGGTCATTGCGCTTTCCCAAGGCCCAGGCGGGTGATCTGCACGATCTGCTCGACAGCCTCCTTGGCCCGGTCCAGCCCGAGCTTGCCGAACAGCAACGGCAGCAAGCCTTTGCGGATGGCCGCCTCGATGCTCTGCGGGCTGAGCGAGTTCTCGGCCACAGCCGTTCGCACGACCTCGTCAATCTCCAGCGCCTGCTCGACCATCGCCTGACGGGCCGCGTCGTCCATCACCTCCACGGCACCATCACCCAGCACAAGGCGCAGAACGCCAAAGTAGGCCCGGGCGTGCGGCTTGTCCGCCAACAGGTCTGGCGTGCCGGGCGGCTGGCGCGACGTCACCTGCTCCTCAAAGTCCCTGAACAAGGCGTACTGCTTCAGCGGGTGGTCGAACATCGCCTCGGCCTCGGCGATTGCCTGGCGCAGCAGTTCACCGAACACCTTCTGTGCGTAGGGGTCGTCGGCCAGGTCCTGCTCGATGGTCTTGCGCAGCCGGGTCCGGATCAGGTCGGTCTCGTTGCGCGTCTTCTCCTCCGACCAATCCTTCGGGTCCTCGGCCTGGCCCAGCTGGTGCACCAGGTACACCCCATCGGGTTCGCGGACTTCCTTGCCGATCACCTGCTTGTCGACCAGCTTGCGGATCTGCTCCTCGTAGGCGCTGTAGTCCACCACCTCCATCGCGTCACGACGCGCCGTCATGCGCAGCTCGGTGAAGAAGCGCAGGTCGGCCTTGTAGCGGGCGATCTGCGCTTCCGAGAAGCTCTTGTCCTCGAAGAAGCTCCGGCTCGACAGCGCCGTCTGCAGGCACAGGCCGAAGGCCGTCACCGCGGCGTAGAAGTCGTCGCGCAGCTTCTGCCGCTCGTCGTACTCCTCCCCGTCCGGTGCTTTCACGAACCTGGGCGTCAGCACCTGTCGGAACTGCTCCCGGTCGAGCTTGTTGGCCACGCCCTTGAAGAACGACCACAGGCGGTCGTGCAGCCCGGGCAGGCGCTTGTATTCGGTGTCGACGTTGCGGTAGAGCCCCTCGATGTCAGCCACGTCGAAGCCGCCCTGGGTGCGGGTCTCCAGGTCCTGGTAGGCGCGGATCGCCGTGTCCAGCTCCTTCAAGATGCCGCGGTAGTCCACCAGCACGCCATAGCGCTTATCGTCATGCAGCCGGTTGACGCGGGCCACGGCCTGGATCAGGTTGTGACCCTTCAGCGGCTTGTCGATGTACAGCACCGTGTTGCGGGGCTCGTCGAATCCGGTGAGCAGCTTGTCCACCACGATCAGCAGGTCAGGCCCGTCGTCGGTGCCGAAGTCGGCCACCACCTGCTTCTCGTAGGTCTCGGCGTCCAGACCATGGGCCAGCACCGTCTGCTTCCACCACTTCTGCACCTCGGGCAGTTTGTCCTCATCCACCTCGGCGTTGCCCTCGCGCGTGTCGGGTGGCGAAATGACGATGGCGCTGGTGACGAGGCCCGTGTCGTCCAGCGCCTGCTTGTAGCGGATGGCGTCGAGCTTGCTGTCGGTTGCCACCTGCCCCTTCAGGCCCAGCTCCAGCTTCTTGATGTTCTCGCTGAAGTGGGTGGCGATGTCCCAGGCGATCAGTTCGATGCGGCCCGCCGCGCCGTAGATGGCGCCCTTCTTTGCGAACTTCTTCTTCAGGTCACCACGCTGCGCGTCGCTCAGGCCCGCGGTGATCTTGTCGAACCAGCGGTTGACGGCCTCTTCGTTGATCGTCAGTTCGGGCACGCGCTCTTCGTACAGCAGCGGCGCCACCGTTTCGTCTTCCACGGCCCGCTGCATGGTGTAGGCATGCACGATGGGGCCGAACTTGTTCGACGTCTTCTCGTCCTTCAGCAGTGGCGTGCCGGTGAAGGCGATGTAGGCTGCACGCGGCAGCGCCTTCTTCATGCGCTCGTGCGTCTCGCCGCCGTGGCTGCGGTGGCCTTCGTCCACCAGCACGATCAGGTTCGCTGACGGGTTGCGGCACTCCTGCAGCTTCGACGCCGAGTTGAACTTGTGCACCAGCGTGAAGGTGATGCGCTCCGTGCCGCTGCCAATGCGGCGCGCCAGGTCGCGGCCGGTCATCGCGCGGCTCTTCTCGCCATCCTTCAGCGACGCGATGGCCGAGCCGAAGGCGCCGCCCGAGATGAAGTTGCGCGAGAGCTGGCCTTCCAGGTCCACCCGGTCGGTCACCACCACCACGCGGCATTCGGCCAGCGCATCCACCAGCAGCAGCGCCTTGGTGAGGAACACCATCGTGAAGCTCTTGCCCGAGCCCGTGGTGTGCCACACCACGCCGCCCTCGCGCCCACCATCGGGCCTCAGTTGCTGGATGCGCGCCAACAGCGCCCGGATGCCAAAGAACTGCTGGTAGCGGGCCACGATCTTGCCGACCTTGCGGTCGAACAGCACGTAGCTGCGCAGGAACTCCAGCAGCCGGCCCGGCGTGAGCAGACTGACCAGCAGGCGGTCCTGGTCGGTGGGCTCCATGGGCTGCGCCCACAACGCATCGAAGTAGCTGGCCAGGGCCGCAGGCTTGCCCTCGAACAACCGGGACCGCACGGCCGCGGGCAGCGTGGCGTTCTTGACTAATGCGTGGTGCGCAGCGTCGAACTCTTCCTCCCGCCAGCGGGCCCAGAACTTGGCGGCGGTGCCGGTGGTGCCATAGCGCCCCTCGGTCTGGCTCACGGCCAGCAGCAGCTGGGCGTAGCCGAAGAGCTGCGGAATCTCGTCGGGCCGCTGGTTGCGCAGGTGCTGGCTGACACCCTCGGTCACCATCGACTTGCCGACGTGCGTGGACTCCGGGCGCTTGGCTTCGATCACCACCAGCGGCAGCCCGTTGACGAAGCACACCACGTCCGGCGTTCGGTGGTGCGTGCCTTGGGCGGAGAGCACCTCCATCTCTTCGGTCACGTCCCAGCGGTTGGCAGCCGGGTTGGCCCAGTCGATGACCGGAATCGTCGGCTGGTGCTTCTTGCCATCGGGCATGAACTCGGTGACGGTGATGCCGAGGGCCAGCTTGCCGTACAGCCGTTCGTTGGCTGGCAGCAGCCCTTCGGCCAGGCTCAGCGCGGACAGCTCGCGCACGATCTGCTCGATGCCGCTGCTGGACAACGGGTACGACTGGCCCTTGTACTCGTAGCGGCGGGTTTGCAGCACCTCGACCAGGCGTGAGCGCAGCAGCACCTCGCGCGTGCTGCCGCGCATCGCGAGGGCTTGCGCCGTGGTCAGGAAGTCCCAGCCGAGGTTGCACAGCAGGTGCAGGGCGGGCAGGTGCGCAGTGTGCTGCTCTTTGCCGATGGGCGAGGGCGTCATCCGGTCAGACCTCAGTTCTGGTTGAAACGGACCGCACTGCGTTTCAGATCTATCTTCAATTCACGACGCACTGCGTCACGAATCTGAGCCATCGCGGCGCCTGAGCCGCCTTGGCGTTGTGTCGGGCCCATCCGGGGCCGTGAGACGCCTTGCGCCAGGGCTGGCCAGCAGTGACTTCATCTGCACGATGGCCGTGGCATTCAACTGCGCCAGCCGCGATGGCGCGTCCAGCCCCTGGTGAATCAACAGCGCGTTGATGCTCTCCAGGTTGGACAGCACCACCAGTTGCTCCAGGGTGCTCGCGTCGCGCACATTGCCGGGCTGACCGGGGTTGGCCGCGCGCCACTGCGCCGCCGTGTGGCCGAACAGGGCCACGTTCAACAAATCAGCCTCGCTGGCATAGACCAGCCTCGTCTGCGCGGGTGTCAGGCGCGGCGGGATCAGCTTGTCCTGGATGGCGTCGGTGTGGATGCGGTAGTTCACCTTGGCCAGCGTGCGCTGGAAGCTCCACGCCAGCGACTGGCTGCGCGCCTCCTCGTCCTTCAGTCGCTGGAACTCCTTGATCAGGTAGACCTTGAACTCCGGACTGATCCACATGCCGAACTCGAAGGCGATGTCGCGGTGGGCGTAGGTGCCGCCACCACGGCCAGACTTGGCGTACAAGCCCATGGCGCCGGTCGCCTCGACCCACTTCTTCGGTGACAAGGCAAAGCTGTTCAGCCCCGCCTGGGCGCGAAACCTGTCGAATTCGACAGGTTTGAAATCCGGGTTGTAGACCTGCTCCCAGATGCCCAGAAACTCGACCGTGTTGCGGTTGCGCAGCCAGTTGTAGAGGATGCTCTCGTCGCCGAAGGGCCGCACCATGTCCGTCAGGCAAATGTAGTCCTGATCGTGGCGCGTGGTCACCGTGACCTCGGTGCCCTGGACCTGGATCTTGCGGGTGGTCATGGCAGCAGGGCTCCGTCGGCATGCGGGCGCACTCGTCGCTTGCCGGTGAGGAGGTCGGCCATCAGCGCAGCCTTCTCCTGTTTCAGCCGCTCGATCTGCGCGGCGATGAGGTCCACTTCCCGCCGAGCCGTATCCAGGATTTCGACGATGCGCAACTGGATGGGCAGCGGCGGGATGTTGAACGGCCACTTGAGCCAGCGCTCGGTCTTGAAGATCATCTTCTCGACATGCACGCCGATGCTCGAGTGGAAGCAGGTCTGCTGGAAGTAGCGCGACTCGGACAGGTAGCGCAGGAAGCGAAGGTCGATCTGCCCATCGCTGTTCAGTACCGCGTACTCGTTGGAGACGATCGCGCCGTCCAACTCGGCGGGAACGATGCCGCAAGCGCCGTGCACGATTTGCCGCTTGGAGATCAGGAAGTCGCCGGCGCGAGCGATGAATTGAGTCGGGGTCTTAACCTCGCTACCAGTCAGCACCTCCCGAAGCGCTACACCGCCGCGTGACCGCTTGACGGTAACCAAGGCATATGACTCGTCGCTCTTCAAATTGAGCGGGCGACGCACCTCCCAGAGGTGGTCGCGTAGTTGAGCACACCGCCAGCCTGCTGGCGCAGGCGGCAGCGTAGGTATGCCGGATTGCACCGAGGATGGAAGCCCTCCGCTCTCCGTTGTTGCCGTCGATTCCGGGTTGACGGATGGCAAGTGCAGAGTGATGCCGAGCAATGCGTTCCACTGCGCTCGACTGCTATCAAGCAGCCTCTCTGTGTTGGCGATAGATTGATTCCAAGTGGAAAGGATGTCGGCTATTCGACGTTGTTCTGCTAGAGGGGGGAGTACAAGGGGAAAACTCTTCAACTGGGATGAGTTCAGCGACGACAGGCCAGTTGATCCCTTCGCGCACGATAGAAAGTAGTTTCGTCCGTAGTCAGACTGCGTTTGCAGCTCCAAGAACTCTGGCAGCAATTCAAGACTCGAACTTGTTCGCACTGCAAAGACATGGTTCTGATGAACAGCCCCGGGGACCTCGCCGCGCCACAAGGAACTACGTCCGAGATTTTCAGGGTTGCCATTGCCTTCGATCAGCAGCAGGTCTCCTGGATGCAGCGTGTATCTGTCGAGTTGACTGACGGGCACGTCGAGTTCCTTGACGTCTTTCAAGTCCAGAGTCCCGTCTTGAACGTTTGCCACTCTGATATACGGGCGTTTGAAAGTCGCTCCATCCCGACTCGCGTTCTTGGATAGCCCCGTACGAACTTCTGCCACGGTATGCAATGGCACTTGCCTCCATCCAGTAGGCAGCATCACGCGCTCCCGTCCTTCCTGGTCGACCGCTTCGACCGAGCGTGCGAGGGCGTCTCCACGCCGCGGGCAACTGCGTTTACCAGCCGATCAAAGTCCGACTGGAACAGCCGGTCCTGCACGATGCGGTACTTCTCGAACTCACTCTCGGCGTGGGCACGAGCAATCTCTGCCGTGACCTTGCCCGCGTCCTGCAGCACCGCTCGGTCCGTGGCGGCGATGAAGCGGTTCAAGCGCGCCTCCCAGTCCTGCATGGTCATCGGGATCTGGCGCAGGGCCATGTCTTCGGCCAGATCCAGGTACGCGGACACCAGGCGCTGCAGTTGCGCCATCTCGCTTCCGGTCAAGTAGTTCTTGGCCACGACCACGTCGAACTTCTGGATCTTGCCCAGCGGCGCGTCCTTCCACGAGGTGAGCCCCATGTGGTCCTTGCTTGCATCGGCGCGGCTGACGATGACTTCGGCCGCCGTCTGCCCATGGATGGCCCAGTGCAGCTTGTTCTGCACCGTGGCGAAGAAGCGTTGAGTGGCCTGGGCCTGGCTGTCGTAGTCGATCGCCGTGGCGTACAGGTCGGTGATCTTCTGATAGAACTTGCGCTCCGAAAGGCGGATCTCCCGGATGCGCTGCAGCTGCTCTTCGAAGTACTGCTTGCCCAGGACCGAGCCGTCGTTCTTCAACCGCTCGTCGTCCATCGCGAAGCCTTTGAGGGTGAAGGACTCGACGATGGCGCTGGCCCACTTGCGGAACTGCACCGCGCGCTCAGAGTTGACCTTGTAGCCCACCGCGATGATCGCGCTCAGGTTGTAGTGCTTGGTGTCGTAGCGCTTGCCGTCCGCCGCAGTTATTAGAAAACTTCTAAGAACTGCTTCCTGGGTCAGCTCCCGGTCGGCAAACACCTTCTTCAGGTGGTAGTTGATCGTGGGAACCTCCACGTCGTAGAGCTGCGCCATCATCTTCTGGGTCAGCCAGACGTTCTCGTCGGCGTAGATGGCCTCCACGCCGCCCTGGCCGGCCGCTGCCACGAAGGTCAGGTACTCCGCGGCGGAAGAGCGTGTCAGGCTGCGTCCGGGGCTTGATGCCTTGCGGCCGGGCTTGCCGGCACCGCCCGCCTTCTCACTCATAGCCCAGTTCCTTCAAGTACGCGTCCATCTGCGCTTCCAGCCGCGCCAGCTCGGCCTTCAGCTGCTCGCGCTCGCGCCGCACCGCCATCAGGTCGATCTCGGCCTCTTCCTCGAAGGTGTCGACGTAGCGGGGGATGTTCAGGTTGAAGTCGTTCTCGGCGATCTCGGCCGGTGTTGCCAAGTGGGCATACCGCGCCACGGGCTGGCGGGCGGCGGCGGTGTCCAGAATGCGCTGCAGGTCGGCCTCGCGCAGCACGTTCTGGTTCTTGCCGGCCTCGAAGTCGCGGCTGGCGTCGATGAACAGCACCTTGTCATCCGCCTTGTGCTTGCGCAGCACCAGCACCGCGGCCGGGATGCCGGTGCCGTAGAACAGCTTCTCGGGCAGGCCGATCACCACGTCCAACAGGTTCTCCTCGATCAGCTTCTGGCGAATGCGCCCCTCGGCCGCACCGCGGAACAGCACGCCGTGCGGCACCACCACGGCCATGCGGCCCGTGCCTGGCTTCATGGTCTCGACCATGTGCAGGATGAAGGCGTAGTCGCCCTTGGTACGCGGCGGCAGGCCGCGGCGGAAGCGGCTGAACTTGTCGGCCTGGGCCCCTTCGAAGCCCCACTTCTCCAGGCTGAAGGGCGGGTTGGCCACGACGATGTCGAAGTGCTTGAGGCTCGCCGCACCGTCCAGCAGCTTCGGGTTGCGGATGGTGTCGCCCCACTCGATGCGGTGGTTGTCCTCGCCGTGCAGGAACATGTTCATCTTGGCCAGCGCCCAGGTGCTGCCGATGGCCTCCTGCCCGTACAGCGCGTACTTGCGCGCGCCGGTGCGCTGGCGGATGAGACGGCCGCACTTCATCAGCAGCGAGCCAGAGCCGCAGGTGGGGTCGCAGATCTCGTCGCCGGGCTGCGGGTCCATCAGGCGGGCCATCAAGGTGGACACCTCGGGCGGCGTGTAGAACTCGCCCGCCTTCTTGCCGCTGGTGGAGGCGAAGTTCTTGATCAGGAACTCGTAGGCGTTGCCGATCACGTCGAGCTGGCCGACGCGGCTCTCGCGCAGGTTGAGCTCGGGCTTCGCGAAGTCTTCCAGCAGGTGGCGCAGGATGTCGTTCTTCTGCTGCTCGTCGCCCAGCTTGTTGCTGTTGAAGCTGATGTCCTGGAACACGTCGCGCAGCTTGCCGAGGTTGGCCTCTTCGATGGCGTGCAGTGCCTTGTCGATGCGCTCGCCGTTGCCGGGCGTGTGCCGCAGGGCATGCAGGGCGTAGAAGCTGGCGCTGGCCGGCAACACGAAGCGCTCGTTCTTCAGCATCTCTGCGATCAGCTCGGGGTGGTTGCCGTACTGGGCCTTGTAGTGGTCGTAGTGGTCCTGCCAGACGTCGGAGACGTACTTCAGGAACAGCATCGTCAGGACGTAGTCCTTGTAGATGCTGGGGTCCACGGTGCCGCGGAAGGTGTCGCAGGCGGCCCAGACGGCGGCGTTGATGTCGTCCTGGCTCACAGCGGCCTGGGGGGTGCTGGCGATGTCGTTCATGCGGTGTCCTGCGGTCAATCTGAGCTGGCTTGTGCGCCCAGGTCTTCGGCGATGGCCTGGAGCTGCTGTTCGCGGTTGTGGATGAGGCGCTGCAGGGCTTGTCGCTCCTGCGCCGCCAGGCCAGCCAGCGCGACGATGCGGCGCTGCTCGGCGATTGGGGGAAGGGCCAGGACCAACTGCTCCAGCACTGCGCGGCGGATGCTGAGCAGGCTGCTGCCCTCGGCGGCCTGCAACAACTGACGCTGGCACGGCATCTGGTTGATCTGCCAGGCCAGGAACTCCGGGTCGAGCACGGCCTCGCGCCTGACCCTGAGGTGGAAGAAAGCCGGCACACACACGGCGTTGGGCAAGGCGCCGGCGACACAGGCCGCATAGAACCGGGCGCCCTTGGCGGCGAAGAGGATGTCGCCATCGACGATCCAGTCCGGCTGCTTGCGGCCGGCCAGCCGTGTGCGTATGACGCCTGACCACTCGACGCCCAGGTCGGGGCTGACGTCCTTCATCTGAATCACATGCACATCGCCATCGGGCACCTCTTCGACCGTCGTGCGAAAGGGGTAGCCCGCCTGGAGTTGGGCTACCTCGGCAAGCAAGATTCTGAGTGCATCTAACGGCATACCGTCATCGTAACGCACACTCCACGGTGTCCGCAAGTGCAGTTTGGTCCAAGATGCACGGCAACTCGACAGACCGCCACGTTCGCGCACACGGACCGCGGCCACGAGGGTTCGACTCCAGACCCCGAAACCCCCCTCGCAAACGCGCCATTCCGCGGCGCCGCGGCGGCAGCTGGCTCCTACCCTCTCGGTCACGCGCTCGACAGAGCACGGCCTTCAGATCCTGAAGCCACCGAACGAGGACCGCGCCATGTACTCTGCATCGCCCGCTGCCCGCTGCGACGTCGCCACCCAGCCTGGCCAGGCCGGCTCCGGCACCCACGACAGCGAACACCCGGAGACCATCGAGACCCGGCTCTGGCTCGAGGAGCACGACTGGCTGTTCACGGTGCTGCGCAGCGAGGGCAACGTCTCGCCGACCTTCCGCTTCCCGGACCTCATCAGCGCCTGCGTGTCGCTGGTCTTCCTGCACGATGACGCGCCAGCGCGGATCTTCGACTTCCTGGGCACGCAGCTGGTGCTGCGCCCGCCGCTGACGCCCAGGCGCCGCGAGTCGATGTGGCGCCCGCAGTACGAACTGCTGCTGGCCGTGCAGCGCTCGCCGGCCAACCGCCACCCCAACCCCAAGTTCCAGCTCGACCAGCTGACCACGGCCTGCGTGGCCCTGTGCCGCGAGCATGAAGGCGCCGACACGCTGGTGCTGCGCCAGGCTCGGCTGAACATGGCCGACCGAGCCGCGCGCGGGCGCCCGTCCCGCCCGGGATGAGGCACGAGGTGACGACGCGGTGCTGGTGGGGCTTCGTCCCATACGCGCCGCAGGTCACCTGCCCGTAGACCCGCTCTCAATACCCGCTCAATACCCACTCCACACCCGCTTCCGACCCTGACCGGTTCGCCGGTCCGCACCCGTCGCTCGACGCCCCGCACTCGGCCACGCCTGGCCGACAGGAACGGCGTCGCCTTGTCCACCAAGACGTCACGGGTCGATCCATGCAGGTGCCGCTGTTGTTACCCGCGCGAAGGTCGTTGGCCAGGCCGATGCCAGGACCCTGGCTGCTGGCAGCGTTCGCCACCGGCTGGGCACCGCTGCAGGCCCAGGCCTGCTGGGAGCAGGCGGCGCAGCGCTACGGGCTGTCGCCGCACCTGCTGGTCGCGGTGGCGCGTGTGGAGTCCAACCTCGACCCACGCGCCGTGAACCGATCGCATCTGCAGCGCACGGGCTCCTACGACATCGGGCTCATGCAGATCAACAGCTCCCACCTTCCCAAGCTGGCTCGGCATGGCATCAGCGAGGCGCAGCTCTACGACCCTTGCACGAACATCCACGTCGGCGCGTGGCTGCTGGCCGACGCATTCGCTCGACACGGGGCCTCCTGGAACGCCGTCGGCGCCTACAACGCCGCCTGCAGCCAGCTCAAGGGCGAGGCCTGCACGGCGGCGCGTGCCAGCTACGCCTGGAAGGTCTACCGCCGTCTGCCTTCCGCCAGCGGCGCGGCTGCACGTCCCGTTGCGGCGAGCCCGCAGCGGCCTGTGCACGCGGCGCAACCGGCGCCCATCCTCCTGGCTGCGAGGGTGGCGCCATGACGCGACGTCCGCTTCGGCTCTTGGCCGTGCCTGTGCTGGCGGTGACGGTCGTTGGCGCCGCGTCGTCGTGCAGCGCACCCCGAACTGGCGCCCTCCCTTCACGGCCAGAGGCCACTAAGCCGCCCGCCACTTCAGCGCGCGCCGCAGCTGGGCTGTCGATCGCCCAGCTGGACCACGGCCGCCAGGCTCGGTTCGCCACGTGCGCGCCGCCCGCCTGCCCCGTCGTCACGCCGAAGACGCTGGCCGTCGATCCCGCGCGCGCGCCAGCGGCTGAAGCGCGAGCTGACTCCACCCCGGGCTCGGATGCAGTCGCTCGACCCTCATCTGCACACCCGGCCCTACCCCCACTGGACCGAACCCTGCCACCGACCCGCTGATCACCCGCACCCGACCCGACCGGCACCGCCATCCACATTCGTCTCCCAGCCCTGAACCCTCGGAGGACTCCCATGAACACCGCTCTCGCCTCTGTGCATCCCGCCCGTGCCACGGGCTCCCTCGCAACCGACGGCGCCGACGACCCCGGTACGGTCCACTTCGCCGGCAGCCGCCGCTCGAAGCGCCTGTTGTCGCTGGTCTCGCTCTTCGCGCTGATGGCGCTCGGCCTGTGCGTCGCCTTTCCTGGCTACGCCCTCGATCTGGTTGCCTTCACCGGCATCACCGGCCCGCTCACCTCGGCGCTGACGCAGATCGCGAGCCTGGGGCCGGGCATCAAGGCCCTGGTCGGCTTCGTCGGCTTCGTGGTCGCGCTCATCTCACTGGCCGCACTGCGCAACTTCGGCCCGGTGCTGTTCTATGTCGGGCTGGCCATCTTTGCCGCGGTCGGCCTCGTGATCGCGGGCGCGATCATGGGTGCGGTGATCTGACGCGCGCACAGCCGACGAGCAGGAGGCCCGCATGCACGCCGACACCTACATCCCGCGCCGCCTGGACGACCAGTGGAAGATCGGCTTCTGGGACGTCGACGTCGCCGCGCCCCTGCTCTTCGGGCTGTTCATGGGCTACATGTCCGGCTCGAAGTTCTCCTTCGCGCTGTGCCTGGCCGCCGGCGCCCTCACCTCGCGCGCCATCGCCCGCATCAAGGCCGACAAGCACCCGGCCTTCGCCGTGCACTGGCTGTACTGGCACCTGCCCACCAGCCCGCTGACGGCGATGCGCGCCACGCCGCCGTCGCACATCCGGCGCATGGTCGGTTGACCCCAAGGCCGCCACCATGGACTTCGAACGCCTGAACGGGGACATCAAGGAGATGCGCCGCCGCAACCGCGGCCTGGCGCTCACCGTGGGCCTGCTGGCAGCCGCCCATGTGCTGGCCCTGGTGGTGATCGTCAACCTGCTGGGCACGGTGCGCACCGTCGTCGTGCCGCCGTCGATCAACAAGTCCTTCTGGGTCTCGCGCGACAAGGCCAGCGGCGAGTACCTCGAGCAGATGGGCGCCTTCATCGCCTGGCTGGTGCTGGACGTGACGCCGGCCTCCATCGACTGGAAGAAGGACATCCTGCTCGGCTATGTCGAGCCCGACCAGCATGGCGAGCTCAAGACCCGGCAGGAGCTGGAGGCGGCGCGGCTGAAGCGCATCAACGCCAGCACCTTCTTCATGCCGCAGCAGCTGGTGCCCAGCGAGGACACCCAGACCGTCGTCGTCCGCGGCCGGCTGCGCACGCTGGTCAACGGCCTGGAAACAGCCAACGACCCCAAGGCCTACGAGGTGGGCTTCGCGTACAGCGGCGGCCGGATGCACCTGAAGACCTTCAAGGAGGTGACCCATGCCGCGCCGTGACTCCCGGCCGCTGCGCCGTCGCCACGCTGCCCCAACAGCGACGGTGGCCATGGCGCCAGGTTCTCAGACACCCCGCTGGTTCCGTTCGGTCGCCGCATGGGCGGCCCTGACAGGCCTGCTCGCAGCGGCAGCGCCGGCAACGGCGCTGCAGGTGCTGGACGCCCGCGACGGCGTGGCCGTCGAGGCCGTGCTGTCGATCAAGGAACCCACGCGCATCCGCATCGACGGCGCCCCGATCACGGACGTGTTCGGCAACATCCATTCCAGCAATTGCGGTGCTGCCGCGCCGTCCTCCAGCGGAAGCAACGGTGCGCAGCCAGCTGCCGCCTTGCCGGCCGTGAACCCGGCGGGGGAGATCGTGCTGGAGTGCGACCGCGACAAGGGCGAGATCTACATCCGCCCGGTCGGCGACTCGCCCAAGCCGGTCAACCTGTTCATCTCGTCGGCGCACGCCACCTACACGCTGGTGCTGCGCAAGGCGGACACCCCGGCGGACACCATCGTCATCCGCGACCCTGGCCAACGGGCGCTACAGGCGATGCAGTCACCGACCGGCGCCGCGGGCTCGCAGACACCGCTGGGCACCGCCCCCAACCACATCCGGGGGCTGAAGACGCTGCTCCTGGCGATGGCGTCCGACCGCGTACCGCCCGACATCCGTGTGGACGAGCTCAACCAGCCCATCCAGCTCTGGGCGGAAGCCAGGTTCTCGCTGATGCGGCGCTATGAGGGCCGGGGTCTGGTGGGTGAGAGGTACCTGCTGCAGAACGTGAGCCAGGCCGTGATGGTGCTGGCGGAGCAGGAGTTCGACCGACCCGACAGCCCGTCGGGTGGGCAGGTGCTGGCCGTGGCTGTCGAGTACCACAACCTGCGTCCGGGCGAGACCACCAACGTCTTCGTCATCCGCCGCGGAGGCCAGTGATGGTGTCGCCCCTGCCTCCCTCCGCAGCCGCCCTTCGCCAGTCGGCCACCCGCCTCGGCGCGCAACTGGCCGAGCGGCTGACGCCGCGCCAACGCCAGTTTGCACTGCTGGGCGTGATCGTCGCCGCCGGCGTGGGCCTGCTGTGGCTGATCTTCGCGTCCACGGACACCGGCTCGACATCCGGTGCGCGCAAGCCCGCCGCTGGCGCGCCGGGGCCGGTCACCAACATCGGCGTCATGCCGCCCGGCCAGCAGGTCAACCCGGTGGACCAGTGGGTCGGCACCGCAGGCAGCAAGCTCGCCCAGTACGAGAGCGAGCGCGAGGAGCAGACCCGGCTCAACCGCGACCGCCAGGCCTTCGAGGCCCGCACGATGCAGCGATTCGCGGAACTGGAACAGCGACTGACCTCGGCGACGCAGGGGACCCAGGGCGCCGCCGCTCCGGCGCCTGCTGCAGCCCCGGTTCCACCCGTGCCTGCACCACTCCCACCCGCCTTGCCGTCGGTCTCGGCCGGTACGACGCCGACCGGGCTGCCGCCGGCGGCCAGCCTGCCGCTCCCTTCGACCTACGGCCCGGGCACGGCCGGCCGACAGTTGCCGGCGGGCATGCCGGGACTGCCGATGGCCGACCCCGCACCGGTGGCACCTGCGATCAGCCGCATCACGCTGGTCGATCGCAACATGCAAGGCGTCGCCGGCACGAGCGGCAGCGCTTCGGACCGTGCCGGCACACCGGCGGCCGAGCCTCGGACGGTGTCGACCTGGCTGCCGGTGAGCTTCACGCGCGGCACGCTGCTCGGCGGGCTGGACGCACCCACCGGCGGGCAGGCGCAGTCCAACCCCCACCCGGTCTTGATCCGCCTGTCGGACAACGCGGTGCTGCCGAACCGCTTTCGTGGCGAGTACCGCGAGTGCTTCGTCATCGCGGCTGGCTACGGCGACATCAGCTCTGAGCGGGCCTACCTCCGCACCGAGAACCTCTCGTGTGTCCGCGCCGACGGCGCGCCCCTGGAAGTGAAGATCCAGGGCAGCGTTTACGGAGAGGACGGCAAGGTCGGCATGCGGGGTCGGCTGGTCACCAAGCAGGGCCAGATGCTGGCCAACGCCCTGCTGGCCGGCGTGGTCAGCGGCATCGGCCAGGGCCTGGCCACCTCGTCCACCAACGTCAGCACCTCGCCGCTGGGAACGATCACCAGCGCCTCGGGCGCCGACGCCTACCGGGCCGGGCTGGGCACGGGTGTCGGCCGCGCCCTCGACCGGCTCGCCCAGTACTACATCAAGCTGGCCGAGAACACCTTTCCCGTGATCGAGGTCGACGCCGGCCGCGAGATCGATGTCGTCATCACCAAGGGTGTCCGCATCGACGTGCCGATGAGCGGCGCTGCCGCCGCGCCCCTTGCAGTCCGCCCGAGCAACCCGGAGGTCTCCGACGATGCCAACGACTGACAAGCCCTCACCAGGCTTCGCCTTTACCTCCCCCGCCCCGCATGTTCCCGGCCGGCACCAGCGGCAGGCGGCCTGGCTCGTGGCCGGTCTGACGGCCCTTGCCGCAGGCCACGCCGGCGCCGCCGCCGCAGATGAGGCGCGGCTGCTGGCCGCGCTGCGCAAGGCGCATCCCGGCACGCAGTTCACGCAGGTGCAGCGCTCGCCCGTGGCCGGCCTGTACGAGGTCTGGATGAACAGCAACGTGGCCTACGTGTCGCCGCGCAATCCGCGCTATTTCATCTTCGGCCGGGTCTTCGACACCCAGACCATGCAGGACCTCACCGGCCCCAGACTGGCTCGCGGGCCCACCATCGCTGCGCAGGCCGGCCAGGCGCCCGGCGCGGGCATTCCCTCGGCGCAGGCCGACAGGATGCCGGCTCCCGACCCCCTCATTGCCTTCGACCAGCTGCCGCTGGCGGACGCGATCAAGACCGTGCGAGGCAGCGGCGGCAACAAGCACCGTCGCATTGCCGTCTTCAGCGACCCGGGTTGCTCGTTCTGCCGCCGGCTCGAGCCCGAGCTGGCCGGCCTGGACGACGTGACGATCTACACCTTCCTCGTGCCCTTCCAGGGCCGCGCGCGCCCGGTCTCGATCTGGTGCGCGGCCGACCGCGAGAAAGCCTGGCACCAGTTCATGCTGCAGGGCGACACCTCGCTGCTCAGGCCGGCGGGTGACCCGGCAGCCCCGCGTGCCCCGGAGTGCGACAACCCGCTCGACCGCAACCTCGCGCTGGCGCAACGCCTCGCCGTCCAGGGCACGCCTACCCTGGTCTGGGCGGATGGCACTCGCACCGACGGCTACGTCGACCGGACCGTGCTGCTCGCTCGCCTCCAGCAGGTGTCGAAGGTGGCTGGGGGCAAGCCATGAAGAAGCCCGCCGTCGTGTTCCCCGCAGCTCCGACAACTCGGGCTGCCGCAGCCACCGGACTGGCCGCGGCGTCGGTGCTGCTGGCCTGGATGCTGAGCGGCTGCATGAGCATGAGCGGTCTCAGCGGCAGCTCCAGCTATGCCTGCAGGGCCCCAGAAGGCGTGACCTGCGACTCCGTCTCCGGCACCTACGCCAATGCCGTGCAGAACAACCTGCCGAGTCAGCGGCGAACGGCCGGTGCCAGCCCAGGCACCCTGCAAGCTCCGCGCGCGGTGGAGGGCAACGCCGGCGAAGCCGCGGCGGGCGCTGTAGGCGCGACGGCCTCCCGCATCGCCCTCTCGCCACCGCCGCCGCCCTCGCCCACGGCCATGCCACTCCGTTCCTCGGCCCGCATCCTGCGGCTGTGGTTCAAGCCCTGGGAAGACGCCGACCGCGACCTCCACGACCAGGGCTACGTCTACGTCCGCATCGACGATGGCCAATGGCTCGTCGAGCACGCGCAACGGCAGATCCGCGATGCCTATGCACCCCTGCGGCCCCCTCGGCCGACGTCCGCGCGCCAGGCGGGTGGCGCCACCGAATCGCGCGACCCCAGGTCATCGAATCAGTCCGGTCGGACAGATCAACCGAGTGGTTCGCTGTCCCTGCCCGGCCTGACACCTCCGGCGGGTCGGCCGCAGGTGCCCGTCGCTCCGCCGGGCAACGAACCCAACGACTGACCTGGCACCTCATCCGGTATTCCCTGCGAGGCCCGCGCCATGCCCACTCCGTTCACCCAGACCGCTTCGACCCGATCCGCCGCCTCTCCCGGCGCCAGCCGCCCCGGCCCCGGCAGCCTGGGCTGGTTGGGCCTGGGCTCGCCTCCCGACACGCCGGCCGAGCAGTTCGCGTCCTGGCTGCCGTACTCGGCCTACCTCGCCGACGAGAAGCTCTTCGTCAACCGCGACAGCCTGGGCTTCATGCTCGAGCTGATGCCGCAGTCGGGTGCCGACGACCGCATGGCCGAGGTGCTGATCTCGCTGTACTCGGCATGCCCACCGGGCACCGGCATTCAGTTCCACCTGTTCGCCTCGCCGCACATCCGCGATCAGCTGCGGCGCTATGCCAACCTGCGCGTCGAGGATGCCGACCAGGCCGACAAGGCCAAGCACTGGGGTCGCCCGGCGCGCAACGACAACCTGTTCCATCGCCTTGCTCGGCAACGTGTGGGGCACCTGCTGCAAGGTTCGCAGCAGTCGCTGACCACCGGCTTCCACTACACGATCCGCGACTTCCGGCTGATGATGAGCGTGACGGTGCCCGGCGGCGTGGAACAGGCCGGCGACCTGACCCGGCGCGACGAGCTGGTCGCGCTGCGCGAATCCATGGCGTCCACGCTGCGCTCGGCGTCGCTGCCCAGCCGTGTCTGCGACGCCGCGGATCTGATCAACTGGTGCGCGCTGTTCACCAACCCGGACCGGATCTGCCTGGGCAACCCCTCCATCGATGTACCCAAGCTTCACTATGACGACGGCCGTGAGATCCGCGACCAGATCGTCGATTTCGACACCATCCAGGACCCACACCCGGCCGGCCTGACCCTCTGGAAAGAGGGTCACGAGGGATCGCTGGAGGCACGCTTCTACTCGATCAAGTCCTTCCCCGAGCGCTTTGCGCTGTGGCAGATGGGGTCGCTGATCGGCGACCTGATGCAGCCGGCGCTGCAGTACAGCGCGCCCTTCCTGCTGACCATGGGCGTGCACGTGCTCGACCCCAATGTCATGAAGTCCGTGGTCACCGCCAATCACGTGCGCGCGACCCAGAACGCCCGCAGCAAGATGGCCGAGGTGATGCCAGACGTGGGCAAGAAGCTGCAGGACTGGACCGCGGCGGCCAACGCCATCGACGTGGGCAGCAGCCTGGTGAGCCTGTATCACCAGCTGGCGATCTTCTCGCCGCCCGAGAAGGCCGTGTCCGCCCAGGAGACCGCCAACGCGATCTGGCGCGGACGGGGCTTCCAGCTCAACGCCGACGTCTACATGCACCGGCAGGCGCTGCTGGCCAGCCTGCCGATGACGCTGTCGGAGGCCTTCCACAAGGATCTGGCCAAGATGCGCCGTGTCTCGCGCAAGACGATGGCCAATGCCATCCACTTGGCACCGCTGATCGCCGAGTGGCGCGGCACGCGCACGCCGGCCCTGGTCTTCGGTGGCCGGCGTGGCCAGCTGATGACGCTGGACATCTTCGACAACGACCTGGGCAACTACAACTTCGCGATCATCGGCGCGCCCGGGTCCGGCAAGTCGGTGCTGATGAACGAGATGGCCTGGTCCTACCGGGCCATCGACGCCAAGGTGTGGATGCTCGACCTCGGCCGGTCCTTCGAGAAGCTGTGCCGCAAGGCCAAGGGCACCTACATCGAGTTCCGGCCCGATGTCGACATCTGCCTGAACCCCTTCACGCACATCGTCGACATCAACGAGGACATCGACATGCTGGTGCCGGCCATCTCCAAGATGGCCTCGATGTCCCGGCCGCTGGACGAGGTCCAGTACAAGGCCATCTCGGCGATGGTGATCAAGCTGTTCCGCGAGCACGGCAACGCGCTCACGGTGACCGCGCTGCGCGACGCCTTCAAGGCCGGCACCATCGAGGAGCTGGGCGTGCGCGAGGACCCGCGCATCCGCGACCTGGCCGTGATGCTGAACCCCTACGCGCGCGGCGGCCAGTACGAGCGCTTCTTCGAGGGGCGCAACAACATCGACTTCGGCAACGACTTTGTGGTCATCGAGAACGAGGAGCTGAAGCGCCGGCCCGACCTGCATGCGGTCGTCAACATCCTGCTGCTGCACCAGATCACCGGCGAGATGTACCTGACGCGCAACCGCCGCAAGGTGCTCTTCATCGATGAGCTCAAGCAGCAGCTGGGCGACATCGGTGCCGATGACCCTGTGAAGGCGGCCGTGGTCGAGGAGGCCGCCCGTCGCGCCCGCAAGTACGGCGGATCACTCGGCACGGCCACGCAGAGCGCCGACGACTACTACGGCTCGGCCCAGATGGAGGCCGCCTTCAACTGCTCGGACTGGGTGTTTCTGCTGCGGCAGAAGCCCGAGTCGATCGAGATGCTCGACCGCAAGGGGCGGCTGTCGATGGACGAGCCCAAGAAGCGGCTGCTCAACTCGCTGCGCACGGAGCCCGGCGTCTTCTCGGAGGTCTACATCTCCTCGCCAGTGGGCGAAGGCGTGGCGCGCAACATCCTCGACCCGGCGACCCATCTGCTGTTTTCCAACAAGCTGGAGGACAACGCGCCGATCGACGAGCTGCGGGCGCAGGGCCTGAGCATCGACGACGCGATCACCGAGCTGCTGCGGCGGCGCGGGCACGCGGTGTGACTTTGGCGAGGCTCCCATGGACGTCGACGCCAGCGCCAGTCCGGGCCCGAAACCCCAGCAACCCGTTGCCGGGCCTGTGGGCATGGTACCCATCCTCCTGCATGCGGCGTTCGCTCTGCTGATCGTGCTGGGCACGCTGGCCGCTTACGACCGCGCGGTCGTGCGTCCGTCCCAGCGGGTCGGCGTCGTCGATGTCGGCGAGGTGTACCGGCAGAAGGAGGCCGAGTTCACCCAGCTCCTGACCCGCGCCACCACCGATGCCGACCGAGAGAAGGCGTTTGCGCTGGCCCGGAGCTTCTCGCAGCGGCTGCCGGCCGCTCTGGAGGAACTGCCGCGCGACTGCGCCTGCCTGGTCGTGCTGAAGAGCGCCGTGGCCGGCCGGACACCGCGGACCGTCGATCTGACGGCACTGCTGCAGCAGAAGCTGGGCCACCCCCAGACGCCCCACAGGAACGACCCCGGGGAGGCCCGATGAACCGCAGCCTTCGCACCCAGGCCATCGACTTTGCGGCGCACATGCGGCGACGCTGGTACCTCTACCTGCCTGTCTTCGCGATCTGGGCCTTCGCCTACACGCGGCTCTTCATTGACCCGACGCCGCGGGTGCCGGTCCTCTTCAACTGGACGGGCAGCCTGCCCTACCGGGTGGCGTGGCTGCAGCACGGCGAGCATCCGCTGCAGCGCGGCGAGTTCGTCATCTTCGCGTTTGCGGGCGAGGCGCGAACCGCCTACCCCGGACTGGACGGTCAACCGTTCTTCAAGGTCGTGCGCGGCCTGCCGGGCGACATGGTGACAGTATCCGGCCGCACGGTGTCGGTCAACGGTGTCGTCGTCGGCACGGCCAAGGCCCAGGCCTTCGACCGGCGCCCGTTGGAGCCGATCGCGCCGACGGTGATCCCGCCGGGCCACTACTACGTGCAGGGCACCGGCCCAGACTCGTTCGACTCGCGCTACCGCAGCAGCGGGCTCGTGCGGGCCGAGCAGGTGCTGGGCACCGTGGTGCCGCTGTTCTGAGGGGCTGCCGTGGATTCCGACCTGACGCTGGGTTGGCCGGTGCGCCTTCACCCGGTCCAGCTGACCTCCCTGGCCTCCTTGGCTTCCCGTGTCGCCCTGACCGCGTTTGCTGTGGCCTTGCCGGCGCTGGCGCAGACATCGTCCGAGCCAGCTGTCACGGGCGACGTGCCGATGGCCGACTACCTGGCGCTGCTCCAGCAAATCTCGCCCGCGGCACACCAAGGGGCGCAGGCCTATCTCCAGGCGCACGAGCGCCGGTGCCGCCGGAGTCTTTCGAGCCGCGAGTTGCGACAGGCGATGGCGGAAGGAGAGGGCGATCCGCTGCTGATGGCGATGATCCGGGCCAGTCACCTCCAGGACGGGCCAGGGCTGACGCGGCTGGGCGAGCAGGTCTCTTGCACCCGGAAGGTGGCAAGGTGAAGTTCGAAGTGCCACTGCTTCGTGCAGGTTGCACCAGCCCGGCGGCACGCGCCATTCGGTCGCTGCTGGTGGCCGTCGCCTCGATCCTGAGCACGGCCACCCACGCCGCGGACCTGGGGACGATCGGCCCGACCTACGGCATTGCCGAGCCCCACCTGCTGGAGTTCATCCAGCAACGCCTGCGTGACAAGGAACGCACGGGTGAGCTGCAGCGGCTGATCGACGAGGCCCGCAACCGCGGTGTGGCCGCCGTGCGCCAGCCCGCGCCGGTCGAGGGCGTGCGGAGTACCGAGACTGCACGGTCCTGGACCATCGATCCGACCTTCACGCTCGACCGCAACATCGTCGATGCGCAGGGCCGGCTGCTGTTCCCGGCCGGAACGCGCAAGAACCCGCTGGAGGTGGTGTCGCTGTCCAAGCGGCTGCTGTTCTTCGATGCCCGTGACGGACGACAGGTGGCTCGGGCCCGCGAGCTGATCGCGCGCTACGACGGCAAGGTCAAGCCCATCCTGACCGGTGGCTCGTACCTGGACCTGATGAAGGCCTGGCGCGTGCCGGTGTACTACGACCAGCAGGGAACGCTGACCCGCCGCTTCGGCATCAGGCAGGTACCCGCCCTGGTCTCGCAGGAAGGCATGCGCCTGCGTGTCGACGAGGTGCTCGTGCAATGACCACCCTGCCCGCCCTGATCCGCTGGCTTGCCGCACAGAGGATGCCCGCGCTTCGCCGATCGGCCAGCCAAGTGCTTGCCCGGGCGGTGCTGGCTGCCGCCCTGCCCTGGGTGGCGCCCTCGCAGGCCGCCGACAGCCTGACCTGCACAGGCCGCTTCCCCAACCCGATCACCGAGATCTGCTGGAGCTGCATCCTGCCGATCAGCATCGGCAGCGCCACCATCGCCAACTTCGATGGGCAGGAGGACATCGCCAACCCGTCCAACCCGGTCTGCAGCTGCGGTGTGAACCCCACCATCGGACTGTCGATCGGGTTCTGGGAGCCGGCGCGGCACGTGGAGGCCGTGCGCAAGCCGTTCTGCCTGGCGTCGCTGGGGGGCATCGACCTCGACCCCGGCATCCCGGCGCCGGCAGCGGCACGGTTCACGCGCCCCGAAGGCGATGGCGACGGCGGCAGCTTCTACCAGGCGCACTTCTACGTGAACCCGGTGCTGTACTGGCTGGAGGTGGTGACCGACTTCCCGTGCCTGGAGCGGGGCTCGTTCGACCTGGCCTACCTGACCGAGGTGGACCCGCTGTGGAACGACGACGAGCTGACCCTCATCCTCAACCCCGAGGCCGTGCTGTTCGCCAACCCGGTGGCGGTGGCGGCCTGCGCGGCCGATTGCGTGGCCGCGACGGCGGGTTTCGGCATCGCCGAGATGTTCTGGTGCGCCGGCTGCCAGGGCGGCATCTACCCCCTCGATGGCCACGTGCCGTACCACATGGGCGGGGTGCGAACGGCGGCGCTCATCGCGCAGCGGCTGACCGCCAAGATGCACCGCGAGCTGCTGGCCTGGGGCTGGCATGGCCGGCCAGGCCTGTGCGGGCCCTACTTCCTGCCGGCCATGGACAAGACCGCCTACAAGACCCAGCTGACCTACCCGGTGGCCAACACCGCCAAGGACGGCGGCCGCTGCTGCCAGCCCTTCGGCCGCAGCACCATCGTCTGGGGCGCCGGCAAGGAGTACCCAGTGCGCGGCGAGGACTTCGCGTTCATGCTGTTTCGGAAGAGGAACTGCTGTGTGGGCCACTGACGCGGCATCGCCCATCGGACGGACGCTCGGCGCGGGAATCGCTGCGCTCGTTCTTGCCGGCAGCGTGCTGGGTGCCCCGGCGACGCCACCCACGGTGACCGACGCCGACATCGAGCGCGCACGCCAGCAGCATCGAATGCCGACCGAGGCTGAGTTAGTGCGGGTGCCGGTTCCAGCCACACCGCGCATCGAGAACCTCCCCCAGCCGATGACCCGCATGCCCATCGACCTCGAGGCCATCTCCAAGGGCTTCGACCTGCAGAACGGTACGCAGGCGGCGGCGTTGGGCCCGGGCAAGGCAGGGCCGAAGGTGCTGATCTTCGTGAGCTTCGCGATGCCGGAGCCGACGCTCCAGCGCTTGGTCGACCAGGCAGCGCGGGCGGGCGCGACGCTCGTGCTGCGGGGATTGATCAATGGATCGATCCGCGAGACGGTGACTCGCATGCAGGCGCTGATCGGCAGCCGCCGCGTTGCCGTCCAGATCGATCCGGAAGCGTTCGATCGCCATGGGATCACGAGGACGCCGACATTTGTCCTGGTCACGGACGGCGCCGGCACCGAGGCCTGTGCATCCCGCGTATGTGGCTCGTCGCCGGAGTCTGTGAAGGTCGCGGGAGATGTGACCCTGGACTACGCGATGCGATACCTGAACCAGAGCGCCGGAGCTTCAGTTCGTCCACAGCGGTAGGCGCCGCTCCCACTGCGCCTCTTGCCCGTAGGCAGCAACAGACTGATCGCAGTCACTCGGAGCCAGCGGTCCGGGTGGCCGCTGCTGCTGATACCAGTCACTCGGCATCCGATACTTCAAAGGGCGGGTTGGTCGTCGAATTGAGGCTCTCGATGCGCCCATCCACGGGCAACCGTCGGCCTGACCGCCCCACCACGTCCGCTTGCGTAGGCCGGACTACCTGCGAGTGCCAAGGGACAGCGGCGCACGGCGCCGGTGAATGGTTGACAGGCGACAGATCAAGGCCCACCGCCGATCCCGTCGGTCATCGCGAGACACTGGCGGCTGACTACGTGCCTTCCTGGTCAGGCACGCCCCAGTCGGCGGGCGAAGATGACCTTCGCCTCGCCCTCGCCGTAGAAGTCCGGCACGCGACCGCACTCCGTGTATCCCTGCGCGGTGTAGAAACGTCGGGCGCGCGCGAGCTTGTCCGATTCACTGGTCTCGATGACCGAAAGTCGCCCAGCGGCTGCCCGCACCGTCTCTTCGACGTGCTGGAGGAGCGCCCGCCCCATACCCGCTCCGTGACGATGGGGCGACACGCCGATCCACCAGAGGTTCCATACGCCGGCAACCGAGCAGCGCACGCGCTTCCTCATCGGTGAACAGTTCAGTGTCAACCGCGAGTTGAATCAGGGCCTCGCGGTCGGCGGGGGCGACAGGGGTGATCTCCATCAGCAGATCCTTTTCATCAGCAGGCCCTGGCAAGATTGGAGATCGATTCTGGCGTGGCGGTTCATGCTGCAGGACGCTTCCAGAGCATCAGGCCCGCACGCGTCAGCACCGCTACCGCCGTCCCGCTTGACGACGCGACGATCTGGACGATGGACGCTGGCATCGGGATCCGCTCAACCCGGTCTTCCGCCCGCAGATCGACCACCGCGAGTTCGTCCCAACCCTGGGTCGACAGCAGGATCCACGGCCCCACCCGCGCAGAATTGTCGAGGCGGCGCTCCCCAAGTCGATGGTTCGTTACGCCGCTCGTGATCGCCCGGGAAACCAAGCCCGATCCCTCACGGGCGTAGCGTCGAAGAACGCCACCGATGTGCGGCGTGTGGATCACGAGCATGTCCGGTTCGTTCTTGCGCGTCACGGCCGGTGACATCCATCGGTTGCGTTGGCCGATCGGCGGACCCCGAAGCTCGATCCTGAGCCTTCCGGGCTCGGTGGGTGACGCGGCCAGTACCGCAATCTGCGCGCCCTGCGGGCCCGCCTGCATCGTGACGAGGCCCAACCGACCGTCCGGGAGTCGCCAGGGCCTGAGCAGCCGGTCCTCGAACACGTAAGGCGCGTCCAGGTCGAGTTGGCGAAGGACCCGCAGGTTCCCACGGTCGAGCCACAAGACCCGGGTCGATTCGATGGCGTCGCCCAGGACGCCGTGCCCGTAGCGGGCGGAATCGGGGCCCGCCAGAACGGCCAGGTGTTCGCCACTGTGCTGCCCGTCGAGGTCGACAAGCACCGGCTCGGCGTCGGGCAGCACGGCATCCTCGCTCGTCGTTCGGGCTGTCCAAGGTCCCGCAGGTGTGGCTTCGAACCGGGCAACGACGGTTCGTCCCGAACGGCTGACGAGTCCCACGATCGCCCCGGGAACGATCAGCAGGCCGCCATGGGGCGCCATGCATTCATCGCCAAGGGACGGGCGCTCCGCAGGGGAGTCCCTCATGATCCACAGACGACCTTCCGGGGCGTGGCTGGCGATCAGACCATGTCGGGCATCCAGCGGAGCATCCGGGTGCAGCCCGTCCGCGATCGGTCGCACGGATCCGTCCTCGCAGATGCGCCACATCCTGCCCCTGCGGTCGCGCGCCAGCCAGCCGTCAGCCTCGGCGGCGTCGATGCGAACCAGATCGGGCAGATCGACGGGATGCAGCCGCCGGCGGCTGTCGCCACTCGCGCCTCGGCCGATGGAGGGCAGCAGGGCCGAGACGGAAGCGACCGCGGTGAGAAGCCGCCTGCGAATCACCAGCGCAGAACGTAGGGTCCCAGAGCCGCGCCGAGGGCCCCGGTCAGCAGGATCCCCAGCGAGTACCAGACCGCGACAAAGGCGGCAGACGCCTCGGGGCAGGACAACGAGTACCCGAATGCTCCGGCGGCGCCGGCCAGCAGACCGGCGGCGAAGCCCGCCGCCCGAAGGCGTGTCGGTGCCATGCCCCGGACCGCCCACAGCGACCCCACCAGCGCGGGCAGAGACAGCACCAGGACACTGGGCGGGCAACTGAACCACGAATGACCCAGCAAGGCGGCCATGCGCTCACCGGCCGGCGCGGCGAACCATGAAAGCAGCCCGATCGCCGCCATCCCGAGCACGACCACCGTCACCGCGCGTGTCGCGCTGCGAACCGGCGCTGCTGGCATCGACAGCCGCGCGGCCAACCAACCCGCTGCGGCCGCCAGCGCGCCGGCGTAGGCCATCTTCATCCACGGCACGGCCGTGGCAAACATCTGCGCCGGCAGCGCGCCGAACCAGCCGATTGCGGCCACCGCGCTGACGAACAAGCCGGCAGCGGCGGCAGGCGACAGACTGCGCCACGCCAGCGCGCGCGGCGCGGGTCCCGCGTCCCGGGCCAGCAGATCGATGAGGGCATCGGTCTTCATTTCGAGCGCCCGTGTACGGGCTGGCTCATGCCCGCGTCCAGGGTGTCCGTCCTTGACATCTTCTTGCCGGGCGTGTCAGCGCGGGCATCGGCGCGAACCAGGGCAGCCAGGCGCTTGAGCCCGCGGTGCACCTGCACCTTGATCGCCGACTCCGACGCACCGGTGCGCGCCGCTGCCTCGGCCACTGACAGGCCCTCCAGCTTGGTCAGCTCGATCGCTTGGCGCTGCGCTGGGGGCAGCGCATCGAACAGCGTCTCGAGGTCCCGCCGCGCGCCGCCATCGTCGGGCTCCGCAGCCAGCAACTGCTCGTCCACGTCGTCGATGGCGTCGTGCAGGCTGTCACGCCGGCCGCGCCGGCGCCACAGGTCGACCAGCTTGTGGCGCGCGATGGCCACGGCCCAAGCGCTGACCGGCAGCGTCGGGTCGTAGGTGCCACGTTGCAGATGCATAGCCAACAGCGTCTCCTGAACCAGGTCCTCCACCTCGTCGGGCAAGCCCGTAAGGCGGCGCTTCAAGTACGCACGCAGTCGCGATGCCAGCAGACCCAGTGCCTGCCGGTAGGCGGCGTCATCGCCTGACTGCGCGCGCAGCCACAGCGGCTTGAGGGCTGACTCGAAGTCGCCGGAGCTGTCGTCAACAGGCATTTCGCGCTTCGAGGCCCTTGGGTTACATCGACGCCGGACAAGTCCTGCCGAAAGCGGTTCGTCTCGCGGACGCGATGGCGATTGTGCCGATCCGGTCGTTCACGTTTCGATGGCCTGCGGTGTAACCGATCGGCGAGTGGGTGCGAATGGTTGATGTCGCCCCCTCTCGACCTGATCACCTATGCACGCCACGCTGCCCCTGCTCGCCGCCACCGACTTCCCGCCGATCCGTCGCCGTTCGCTGGAGACCCTGCAGGTCAACCTGGGTTACCGGTGCAACCAGAGCTGCCTGCACTGCCACGTGGCAGCCAGCCCCCAGCGCACCGAGATGATGGACGGTGACACCATCGCGCTGGTAATCGAGGTGCTGCGTGCACGCCAGGTCTCGACCCTGGACCTGACGGGCGGCGCTCCGGAGCTGAACGAGCACTTCCGCCACCTCGTGCGGCAGGCCCGGGCCTTGGGCGTGCGCGTGATCGATCGCTGCAACCTCACCATCCTGTCCGAGCCCGGGCACGAAGACCTGGCGGCGTTCCTGGCCGAGCAGGGGGTCGAGGTCACGGCCTCATTGCCTTGCTACTCGCCGGCCAATGTCGACCGCCAGCGTGGCGACGGCGTGTTCGAACGCAGCATCGCGGGCCTGCGCCAGCTCAACGCTTTGGGCTACGGCGACCCGACCCGGGGCCTGGTGCTGAACCTCGTCTACAACCCTCAGGGGCCGTCGCTGCCGCCGCCGCAAGGCCCGCTGGAGGCCGACTACAAGCGCGAGCTGCTGCTGCACTTCGGCATCCGCTTCGACCACTTGTTCGCGCTGACCAACATGCCGATCCAGCGCTTCGGCAGCACGCTGGTCAGCAAGGGGACGTTCGGCACCTACATGCAGCTGTTGCGCGACAGCTACCGCCCCGAGAACCTGGAGACGGTGATGTGCCGCAGCCTGCTCAGCGTCGACTGGCAGGGCTTTCTTTACGACTGCGACTTCAACCAGATGCTGGGGCTGCGCGCCAGCGTGGGCCGGAGCGCGCGACCGCACCTGTGTGACCTGCTGCAGCACGATGCGGCCGGCACGGACATCCGCATCGCCGATCACTGCTACGGCTGCACCGCCGGCCAGGGCAGCAGCTGCGGCGGGGCACTGGAGACCGCCGCACCAGCCGCCGCGGACGTAGCGGTGATTCGCATGGTCGAGGGCGTTCGCTGATGGCCCGCCCCTCGAAACCCCTGCTGTGGGCCGGCGCGGCCGCCGTGGCGCTGGTGGCTGTGTGGGCCTGGCAGCACTTCGGGCTGGGCGCGCTGCTGACGCTGGACAACCTCAAGGCCAGCCGCGATGCCCTGCAAGCGCAGGTGCTGAGCGCACCGTTGGCCACTGCCGCGGTCTTCTTCGCCGTCTACGTGGCCGCAGCGGCGCTGTCGATTCCCGGCGCACTGATCCTGACACTGGCTGCCGGCGCGATGTTCGGGCTGGGCTGGGGTCTTCTGCTCGTGAGCTTCGCGTCCAGCCTAGGCGCGCTGCTGGCTTTCCTGGCGGCGCGCTACCTGCTGCGTGACGCCATCCAGGCGCGCTTCGGCAAGGCGCTGGCGCCCATCAACGAGGGCGTCAAGAAGGACGGCACCTTCTACCTGCTGACGCTGCGCCTGGTGCCGGTGTTCCCGTTCTGGCTGATCAACCTGCTGATGGGCCTGACGCCCATGGGCGCGGGCCGGTTCTACCTCGTCAGCCAGCTCGGCATGCTGGCCGGCACGGCGGTCTACGTGAACGCGGGCACGCAGCTGGCGGCCATCCAGTCGCCCGGCGACATCCTCTCGCCGGGCCTGCTGGGCAGCTTCGTGCTGCTTGGGCTGTTCCCGCTGCTGGCCAAGGCCGGCGTGGGCTGGCTCGAACGGCGCAAGGTCTATGCGAAGTGGACCAAGCCGCGTTCCTTCGACCGCAACCTCGTGGTCATCGGCGCCGGTGCCGGCGGGCTGGTCTCCGCCTACATCGCCGCGGCCGTCAAGGCCAAGGTCACGCTGATCGAAGGCCACAAGATGGGCGGCGACTGCCTGAATTTCGGCTGCGTGCCGAGCAAGGCGCTGATCCGATCAGCCAAGATGGCGCGGCAGCTGAGGAAGGCGCACGAGCTCGGCGTGGCCGATGCGGCCGGTCGGGTGGACTTCGCGGCCGTGATGAAGCGGGTGCACGGCGTCATCGCCGACATCGAGCCGCACGACTCGGTCGAGCGCTACACCGGCCTGGGCGTGGAGGTGCTGCAGGGCCATGCCCGCATCACCAGCCCATGGACGGTGGACGTGACGCTCGCCGATGGCCGCACCCAGACCCTCACGACGAAGAACATCGTCATCGCCGCCGGCGCCAGCCCCTTCGTGCCGCCGATCCCGGGGTTGAAGGAAGCCGGTTACCTGACCAGCGACACCGTGTGGGGCCTGATCGAACTGCCGAAGCGGCTGGTGGTGCTGGGCGGCGGCCCGATCGGCAGCGAACTGGCACAGAGCTTCGCGCGGCTGGGCAGCGCCGTCACGCAGGTGGAGATGGCGCCGCGCATCATGGTGCGTGAGGACCCGGAGGTCTCCGAACTCGTGGCCGCCTCCTTGCGCGCCGACGGCGTGAACGTGCTCACCGGGCACCAGGCCGTGCGCGTGGAGGTGGTGGGCGGCGAGAAGCGGCTGATTGCCAAGGCCGGTGGTGCGGAGGTGGTGATCCCCTTCGACGAGCTGCTGTGCGCCGTGGGCCGCAGTCCGCGTGTCACCGGCTACGGGCTCGAGGAGCTGGGCATCCCGCTCACCCCGCGCAAGACCATCGAGACCAACGCCTACTTGCAGACGCTGTACCCGAACATCTACGCGGTGGGCGACGTGGCCGGCCCGTTCCAGTTCACGCACACCGCCGCGCACCAGGCCTGGTATGCCGCGGTCAATGCGCTGTTCGGCCGCTTCCGTCGCTTCAAGGCCGACTACAGCGTGATCCCCTGGGCGACCTTCACCGACCCCGAGGTGGCGCGCGTGGGCCTGAGCGAGAGCGAGGCCCAGGAGCAGGGCGTGGCCTACGAGGTCACGAAGTACGGCATCGATGACCTCGACCGCGCCATCGCCGACGGCACGGCGCACGGTTTCGTCAAGGTGCTCACCGTGCCGGGCAAGGACCGCATCCTGGGCGTGACCATCGTCGGCGAGCACGCCGGCGACCTGCTCGCCGAGTACGTGCTGGCGATGAAGCATGGCCTGGGGCTCAACAAGATCCTCGGCACCATCCACACCTACCCGACGCTGGCCGAGGCCAACAAGTACGTGGCCGGCGAATGGAAGCGCGCCCATGCGCCGCAGAAGCTGCTGCAGTGGGTGGGGCGATACCACGCCTGGGAGCGGGCATGACGACGTTCACCCGACGCCGGTTGCTGGGCTTCACGTTCACCGCTGCCGTGTCCGCGGTGGCATCGCTGCCGCCATCGGCGGCCCGAGCCCAGTCCTCAAGCTTCGACCACAGCCACGCGTCCTGGACGGCTCTGCTGCGCAAGCACGTGCGGCTCGTGCGCGGCGGCCAGGCCACGCAGGTGGCCTACACCGGCTTCAAGGCCGACCGCGCGGCACTGAAGGCCTACCTGGACACCCTCTCGGCCGTGACACCCGCCACCTTCGTCAGTTGGACCAAGGCCGAGCGCCAGGCCTTCCTGATCAACGCCTACAACGCCTTCACGGTCGAACTTATCCTCACGAAGTATCCGGACCTGAAGTCGATCAAGGACCTCGGCA
This sequence comes from Ottelia alismoides, assembly GCA_037367405.1. NCBI lineage: Eukaryota > Viridiplantae > Streptophyta > Magnoliopsida > Alismatales > Hydrocharitaceae > Ottelia > Ottelia alismoides. The sequence goes on from JAZKJV010011863.1 coordinate 62,360, forward strand.
GCCTGCTCAGCAGCCCGTGGAAGCCGAAGTGGATCGCGCTGCTGGGCGGGAAGGTCTCGCTCGACGACATCGAGCACGCGATGCTGCGCAAGCGCGGCGACTACGACGACCCGCGCGTGCACTTCGCGGTCAACTGCGCCAGCATCGGCTGCCCGGCGCTGCGCGAGGAGGCTTTCGTGGCCGCGCGGCTCGACGCGCAGATGGACGAGCAGACGCTGCGCTTCATGAGCGACCGCACGCGCAACCGCTACAACGCGCAGCGCGGGCGGCTCGAGCTGTCGAAGATCTTCGACTGGTACGGCGAGGACTTCCGCCTCGGTCACCGTGGCATCGGCTCGCTGCCGGCGTTCGCGGCGCGTTACGCCGATCAGCTGGCCGATTCGCCCGCGCACGCTGCCGAATTGCGCGAGCGCATCCGCGCAGGCGGTGTCGACATCGCCTTCACCGACTACGACTGGGCCCTGAACGACGTTCGCGACCCGCGATGAAGCCCGCCCTGTCGATCGTGATCCCGGCCTTGAACGAAGCCGCGGGTATCGAGGCCACGTTGCGGGCCCTGCAGCCCTTGCGCGCGCGCGGCGTCGAGCTGGTGCTGGCCGACGGCGGCAGTGGCGATGGCACGGCAGCCCTGGCGCGCACCTGGGTCGACGTCGTGGCGGACGCGCCGCGCGGTCGTGCCGTACAGATGAACGCGGGCGCCGCGCTGGCCCGCGCCGAGGTGCTGCTGTTCCTGCACGCCGACACGCGGTTGCCGCCACTGGCCGATGTGCTGGTCTTGCAGGCCGTGGCCTCCGGTGCCTGCTGGGGCCGCTTCGACGTGCGCATCGAGGGCCGGCCGTGGGTGCTGCGGGTCGTCGCGACGCTGATGAACCTGCGTTCGCGCGCCAGCGGCATCGCCACCGGCGACCAGGCGATCTTCGTCCAGCGTGCGGCCTTCGAGCGCGTGGGTGGCTTTCCCGCGCAACCGTTGATGGAGGATGTCGAGATCTCCCGCCGGTTGAAGCGGCTGGGGCGACCGGCTTGCCTGAGCGCCAAGGTCTGCACCTCGGGGCGGCGCTGGGAGCAGCGGGGCGTCTGGCGCACGATCGTGCTGATGTGGCGACTGCGCTGGCGCTACTGGCGCGGCGAATCGGCGGCGCAACTCGCGGAGGCGTATCGGTGAGCGTCGCGGTCATCGTGTTCGCCAAAGCGCCCGTGCCCGGCCTGGCGAAGACGCGACTCGCCCCCGCACTGGGGGAGGCCGGCGCCGCGGCGCTGGCCGAACGCATGCTGCGCCATGCGCTGGCGCAGGCCGTTGCGGCGGATGTCGGGCCTGTCGAGTTGTGCGCCGCGCCGGACGCCTCGCACCCCGCGCTGCGGGCCGCGGCGGCTGAACAAGGCGTTCGCCTGACCGAGCAAGGCACCGGCGACCTCGGCCTGCGCATGCACCGCGCGTTCGCGCGCAGCTCGATGCGCCATGGCCGTACGTTGCTGATCGGCACCGATGCCCCATCGTTGGATGCCGCCGTTCTGCGCCAGGCCTCATCGGCCCTGCAGCATCACGATGCGGTGTTCGTGCCGGCGCTGGACGGCGGCTATGCCCTGGTCGGCCAGCGCCGGGCAGATCCGCGCTGGTTCTCCGACATGCGCTGGAGCCACGACCGCGTGATGGAGGACACGCGCGAACGGCTGCGCGCGGCCGGCGTGCGCTGGACCGAGTTGCCTGCGGTGGCCGATATCGACGAGCCTGCGGACCTCGTGCACTTGCCACCGGGCTGGCTCGACGGCCTGGGCCTCGCAAGCCCCGTCCGGGAGCGCCAGCCATGAAGCGGCTGGTTCTGGCCGGCGCCGGCCACGCCCATGCGCTGGTGCTCCGCGCGCTGGTGCGGCAGCCCATGCCCGGCGTCGAGGTCGTGGTGGTGTCGCCGGAACCGCTGGCGCCCTACTCGGGCATGGTGCCGGGTTGGCTGGCCGGTCACTACCGGTTCGACGAGATCGCGATCGACTTCCCCCGCCTGGCCGCAGCGGCCGGTGCGCGCTGGTGCCCTGGCGAGATCCATGCGCTGGACCCGGCACGCCGGAAGCTGCGTCTGGGCGATGGGGCGGCGATGGACTACGACGTGCTGTCTTTGAACGTCGGCTCGACCCTGCGTCCGCCGCTGGCCGAACACGCGCAGATGCTGCCCTTGCGGCCGCTGTCGTTGCTGCACCGGCGTTACGAGCAGGTGCTCGATCGCTGGGCCCGCGAGCCCGGCGACCGACCCTTCGTCGTCGCCTCGGTGGGTGGCGGCGCGGCCGGCTTCGAGGCGCTGCTGGCTGTGCTGACGAGGCTGCGGCGCATGCGGCCGGCGCGCGCCGTGCACGGCAGCCTGCTGACACGCGGCACGAGCCTGCTGCCGGGGCTGGCACCGGCGGCGCGCCGAGCGGCGCTGAGCGCCCTCGACCGCGCCGGCGTCACGGTGCAGCTGGGCAGCGGCTGGTGCGAGCCGGTTGACCGTGGCAGCGATGTCGTGCTCTGGGCCACCGGCGCCGAGGCCCATGACTGGCAGCTCGACCCCGTGCGCCGCGGCGCGCTGGCCGTCGACGACCGGGGCTTCGTGCGCACCGACGAGCAGCTCCGGTCCGTGTCGCACCCGCAAGTGTTCGCCACCGGAGATTGCGCCAGCTGGCCCGGACGCGCCCTGCCCAAGGCTGGCGTGCATGCGGTGCGCATGGGGCCGGTGTTGGGGGGCAATCTGCGGGCCGCGCTGTTGGGCCCGGCCGACGCCGGGACGCCTAAGGCCCACCGTCCGCAGCGTCACTTCCTGGCCCTGCTGGCCACGGGTGACGGCCGCGCCATCGCGTCACGCGGGCCCTTCGGTGCCGAGGGCGCCTGGGCCTGGCGCTGGAAGGACCGCATCGACCGCCGCTTCCTGCGGCAGTTCGAGCTGCCGCATGCGGCGTCCCGGCCAGATCACCCCTTCGACTCGCCGGCCGATGTCCCGGCCCCTCAACCTGGAGAAACCCGATGAACCTCACCCGTCGCCACGCCACCGCCTTGGCCCTCGGCAGCCTGCTGGGCCTGCCTCACCTTGCCAAGGCGCAAGGCGCGCCGCTGAAGTTCGGCGTCGGCATGTTCCAGCCCGACCGCGAGAAGAACGACGCCACCTACCGCCCGCTGGCCGCACACCTGGCGCAGCGCATGGGCCGGCCGGTCGAGCTGCGCACTGTCGACAGCTGGGAAGGCCTGGCCAAGAGCCTGTCCAACGGCGAGACCGACCTCGCGCTGATGGGGCCCTGGGGGTACGTGCTGGCGAATCACTTCGCCGACGCGCAGGTGGTCTCCACCATCCTGTACCAGGGCAAGCCGGAATACTTCGCGATGATCGTGACGCACCCGGACTCGGGGCTGAACAGCATCGACGACCTGCTGGGCCCCAAGGGCAAGGGCCGCAGCTTCGCTTTCGGCGACAAGGGCTCGACCTCTGGCTACCTGATCCCGTTCTTCGAGTTCCAGAAGCGCGGCATCGACCCCGAGAAGCACTTCGCCCGCGTGCTCTACACCAAGCACCAGGCGATCCAGACGCAGGTGACGGCCGGCCAGCTCGACGCCGGTGCCGACTTCAACCGCAACCGCGACGTGATGATCGCGCAGGGCCTGATCTCGGCCGCGCGCAGCAAGGTCATCTGGCAGTCGGCGCCGCTGCCCAACGACGCCTTCGCCGTGAGCGCGGCGCTGGCCAAGGACACGGCCTTCGTGAAGCGCCTGCAGGCGGCGCTGGCCGAGGTCGGCCCGCTGCTGGCCAGCCAGCCGAACCTGCTGCCCGCCAACTACACCGGCTTCGTGGCGCGCGACAACACCTTCTACAAGCCGATCCGCGACGCCGGGCTGGCCACGGGCAAGCTGGGCGCACGATGACCGGGCTGGTGCAGCGGCCGCTGCCGGCGCTGGCGCGCGGGTGGTGGCCCAACGGTCGGGCGGGGTTCGCCTCGCTGGTGGCGGTCTACGCGCTGCTGGTGGCGCTGTGCCTGGCCACGCTGGCGGCGGCGGGCGACCTGAGCTTCGGCCGCAACCCCTGGGACAACCTGCTGAAGACGGTGGGCGACTTCGCGCGGCCGAGCTTCCTGGATGCCTGGTTCGGACCGGAGCGCCTGGAGTACCGGAGCGACGACGGCACCGTGTTGCGCGTGGAAAACCGCCGCGAGGTCGAGGCGAGCTTCCTTGCCGCCGTGGCGCGCGCCACCTGGGTGACCTTCCAGATCGCCACACTGGGCTCGCTGCTCGCGGCGCTGACGGCGCTGCCGCTGGCCATGCTCGTCGCGCGCAACCTGCGCGCGCCACGGCCGCTGGCCTGGGCCGCCAAGGGTGTGCTCGACGTGTCGCGCGCCGTGCACACGCTGGTCTTCGGGCTCATCCTCGTCGGCATCGTGGGTCTGGGGCCGACGGCCGGGGTGCTGGCGATCGCGCTGCACTCGATGGGCACCTACGGCAAGCTGTTCGCCGAGAGCATCGAGTCGCTGGACATGGCTGCGGTCGATGCCGTGCGCGCCACCGGCGCAGGCGAGGCGCAGGTCTTCTTCCACGGCGTGTGGCCCTCGGTGCTGCCGCAGTTCGTGAGCCACCACCTGTACGTGTGGGAGTTCAACATCCGCGACTCGACCATCCTGGGCCTGATCGGTGCCGGGGGGCTGGGGCTCCTGATCAGCGAAGCGGTCAGCCTGTTCCAGTGGAGCCGGCTGGCCACCCTGCTGATCGTGGTGGTGGCGCTGGTGATGGCCTTCGATGCGCTGTCGCGCCGGATCCGGGAGAAGCTGCTATGAGCACGCGGGAGTTGGGTCCCTCGGTGCTGCTGAGGGATGTGCAGGTGGCGGCGGGCGATCGCGTCCTGCTTGACGTGCCGCGCCTTCGCATCGAGCCGGGCGAGCGCGTGGCCATCGTTGGGGCCAATGGCGCGGGCAAGAGCACCTTGCTGAAGTTGATCGGCGGCCTGGTGCAGGCCAGCCAGGGACAGGTGCAGGTGCTGGGCCGCGTGCTCGGGCCCGGCCTCGCGGCAGTGGAGCGTCGCGCCCTGCGACGCGACACCGGCCTGCTGATGCAGGGCCTGCACCTGGTGCCGCGGCTCAGCGCGCGCGAAAACGTGCTGATCGGCGCCCTGGCGCGGCTGCGTGGCGCCCAGGCCGTTCGAAGCCTGTTCCGCTGGTACCCACAGGACATGGTCGCCGAAGCCGACGCCGCCCTGGCGGCCCTGGGTCTTGGCGACCGTGGCGAGACGCGGGCCGACCGGTTGTCCGGCGGCGAGCGCCAGAAGGTCGCCCTGGCGCGCCTGCAACTGCAGCAGCCGCGCCTGCTGCTGGCCGACGAGCCCACGTCCGCGCTGGACCCGGCGGCGACACAGGCGGTGTGCCACGCCCTGAGCGCGGTGGCGGCTGCGCCCGGCCGGACGCTGCTGACCGTCGTGCACGACCTCGAACTGCTGCCCCTGCTGGCCACGCGCGTCATCGGCATGGCCGACGGACGGGTGCGCTTCGACCGGCCCCTGGGCGAGGCGGCGCCGGCGCTGCTGCAGTCCCTCTACCAACGCCAGACAGCCGAAGCGGCCCCGGCTGCGCCCTCCGATTCGTCCCCCGTCATCCGATTGGCCAGCGCATGACAGCCGGACCGCGGATTCCCCACCCCCAGAACACCTACCAGGAAAAGACGATGAACACCCCCAGAGGACTCGCCATCGCCCTCGGTGCCTTGCTGCTGGCAGGCTGCGGCGCGATGGGCGGCCACCATGGCGCCATGGGCCATGGTGGCAACAACGCCACCGCGACGCATGGCCTGACGGCACTGCAGAGCCCGCACTCACCGGCCGAGACGATGAACCGGCTCGAAGCCGAGGTGAAGAAGCGCAACCTCGCGGTGGTGGCCCGCATTGACCACGCGGCGGCCGCCCAGCGCATCGGCCAGAGCCTGCGGCCGACCGAACTGCTGATCTTCGGCAACCCGCAGGCCGGCACGCCGCTGATGCAGTGCGCCCAGCTCGCGGCCATCGAGCTTCCGATGAAGGCTCTGGTGTGGACCGATGCGGCCGGCCAGACCTGGCTCGGCTACAACGACCCGCAGTGGCTGATGCGCCGGCATGGCCAGCGCGACTGCGCCGCGGCCGAGCCCGTGGGCAAGGCACTGGCCGGCATGGCCGCGGCCGTGGTGGCCAAGTGATGGCGCAAGTCATGGCGCAGGTGGCCCTGCAGGAGGCTCCAGCGCCAGAGGTCGGATCGGCGCCCGGGCGCAGCTGCCCGCTGCACTACCGGTACCGGCCCGAGGACTTCGCCATCGCCGCACCCGAGCACCTGCGCTCGCTCGACGTGCTGTACGTCGTGGGCGGCTTGTACGGCAACCCGCTGGCGCTGGACCGTGTGCTGGAGATGTTCGACCGCGAGCGCGGCCGCAAGCGGCTGGTGTTCAACGGCGACTTCCACTGGTTCGATGCCGACCCGGAGGTCTTCGCGCGGGTGCAGCGGGACGTGCTGGCGCACGAGGCGCTGCGCGGCAACGTCGAGACCGAGCTGGCCGATCCCGATGCGGACGCAGACGCCGGCTGCGGCTGCGCCTACCCGGACTGGGTGGGCGACGGCGTCGTCGAGCGCTCCAACCGCATCCTGGCCCGCCTGCGCACCGTGGCCAACGCAAGGCAGCGCGCCGAGCTGTCGGCGCTGCCAATGTGGCAGCGTGCCGACGTGGGACCGCTGCGGCTGGGTATCGTGCATGGGGACGCTACCTCGCTGGCGGGATGGGGCTTCGCGCAAGAACACTTGCGTGACGCCAAACACCGCGAGCAGGTGGCGGGCTGGTTCGACCGCGCCGACGTCGACGCCTTCGCCTGCACCCACACCTGCCTGCCGGTGTTCCAGGCCATCCGTGGCGGGCCAACCAGCCAGCCACGATGGGTGCTGAACAACGGTGCGACGGGGATGCCTAACTTCCGGGGTGACCGTGCCGGCCTGCTGACGCGCGTGGCGGTGTCACCGTTCGAGGGGCATGAGCGCCGATTCGGCGTGGCCTTGGCTGCAGGTGAGGTTCACGTCGATGCGATCGGCGTCGAGTTCGATGCCGGTGAGTGGCTACAGCGCTTCGGCCACCAGTGGCCGCCCGGCAGCGACGCGCACCTGTCCTACTTCGACCGCATCGCCGAGGGACCAGCCTTCGTCCCCCGCGAGGCCCTGCGGGACGTGCAGGGGGAGCCCCTGTCGTGACGCCCGTCGATATCCCGGAGTCCTTCGAGCGCATCATGGGCTGCGAGGCGCGCGAACTGCTGGCGTGGCTGCCGGTGGCCCTGCCGAACGCGGAGGTGATCGTCGAGCATGCCTCGCAGCAGGCCATCGCGCACTGGCCGGGCGGGTCGCTCAGGCTGGCGTGGGAGGTCATGGAGCCGCGCCGCATCGCCTTGCTGCAGATTCCCCAGCTTCGGGTGAGCTTTCGCTACGTCGGATTCGACGCCGACCGCCGGCGCGACATCCAGAGGCGCTTCGATCTGGCCACCCAGCGGGGCGGCGGCTGAGTCGGCCGTCGCGACGCTCCATCGAAACCGGAAGGATCCAGCACATGCTCGCCATCATCGGAGGCACCGGCCTCTACGACTTGCCAGGACTGCAGCACGTCGACCGGCTGTCGGACACCACGCCCTTCGGGATGCCGTCCGGCGACATCGTCCGCGGGCGCCTGCACGATCACGAAATCCTGTTCCTCGCCCGCCACGGCGCCGGCCATCGACTGCTGCCGCACGAAGTGAACTACCGGGCCAACGTCTTCGCGCTCAAGCGCGCGGGTGCCACGATGCTGCTCGGGTTCTCGGCCGTCGGCAGCCTCGCGTTGGAGGTCGCACCCGGCATGCTGGCCATGCCCGAGCAGTACGTCGACTGGACGCGGGGAGGCCGCGAGCGAACATTCTTCGGTGGCGGGGTCGCGGCCCATGTGTCGACGGCCCGGCCGGTGAGTGCAGCGCTCGTCGGCGCTGTCGAGGCCGCGGCGCAACGGGTGGGTGTCCGCATGGTCAGAGGGCTGACCTATGCGTGCGTCGAAGGTCCCCGCCTGGGCACGCAGGCCGAGAGCCACCTGCTGCGACAACTGGGTTGCCACCTGGTCGGCATGACCAACGTGCCGGAGGTGTTCCTGGCCCGCGAAGCCCAGATGGCCTACGCCACCGTCGGGCTGGTCACGGACTACGACAGCTGGCTGGACGATCCGGCGCAGCACGTCAGCGTGGGGGCGATCTTCGAGCGCTACGGGCAGACGCTGTCGCTGGCGCGCCAGGTCCTCGACGAGGTGCTGCGCGCACCGCTGCCCGAACCCGAGCCCGACAGCCGTCAGGCCCTGGCCACGGCCATGCTGACACCCGATGCGGCGCTCAACGCCGAACAGAGCGCATGGCTGTCTGTGCTCCGCGCTTAGACGCGCCGATCGCGCAGACTCGCCTGGCCGCGAGGGTGTCTGTCGCCGGGCGAGTCGGCGCTGCGGTGATGGGCTTGCTGACGCCTGACTGGGTGGCCGCGACGAACCTGGCGCCACTGTCGGGGCCTCCGGGGGCCCAGCCTCCGGCGCCATGGGCGTTCGTCGGGCTGCCCGGCCAGACGCTGCCCGTCACGCGGTTCGTGCTCGAACGTCTGGACACCGGCCTCGCGCTTCGCGTCCAGGCGGCCGCCTCGTACGGCAACCTGGTGCATGCGCTGAAAGGCTTGCCGGCAGGGACGCTGTCCTGGCGCTGGCGGGTAGATCAGGCTCTGGCCTCGGCCGACCTGCGCACCCGAGAGGGGGATGACGTGGCGCTCAAGGTCTGTGCGCTGTTCGACATGCCGCGCACCGCGGTGCCCTTCATGGAACGGCAACTTTTGCGCCTTGCCGAGAGCCGAACCGGCGAGAGCCTGCCCAAGGCGACGCTCTGCTACGCCTGGGAACCGTCCTGGCCCGCAGGCAGTGTCGTTGCCAACGCCTACAGTGCGCGGGTCCGCTACATCACGTTGGGCTCGACACCGAGAACGTGGCAAACCGTGCGTCGTGACCTGGCGGCAGACTTCGTGATGGCCTTCGGTGCCGAAACCACGCGCGTCCCCGGTCTTCTGGCCATTGCGGTGGGAGCCGATGCAGACAACACACGCGGCGAGAGCCTGGGCTATGTCGCCGATCTCCACCTGGAGCCAGCGCCGGGGCGCTGATGCCTCCGGACGAAGGACGAACATGACATTCCTTGCCAGCCTTCCGCACGACGCCGGTGTCCGGCACATCCTCGGGATCAACCCCGCGGCCGGCCGTGCGCTCATCGAGTTCCACAGCGCGGTGCTGCGGCAGGACACGGCGCTCACCGCGCCGCACAAGGAGTTGCTGGCGGCCTACGTGTCCGGCCTCAACGCATGCGCCTACTGTCACGGCGTGCATCGCGAGACAGCCGTGGCTTTCGGATTCGAGGAGACGCTGATCGAGCAACTGCTGGCTGATCCGGACTCTGCACCGGTGGAACCGAAGCTACGCCCCTTGCTGGCCTACGCGCGCAAGCTCACGCTGGATCCATCGAAGATGGTGCAGGCCGATGCGCAGGCGGTGTTCGCCGCGGGTTGGAGCGAGCGGGACCTGCACGACGCAGTGCTGACGATCGGGCTGTTCAACCTGATGAACCGCCTGCTGGAGGGCCACGGCGTCAAGGGTCAGGACCACCTGTATAAGGATCGCGGAGCGGCGCTGGCACGCGACGGCTACGCGCCGCTGCTCGCGCACCTGCCCGCGTGATCGTCCGCACGCCGACCGACCGGAAGCTCGCGGCGCCGCACCAGCCAGTGCTTGGCAAGGGCGGCTAGTCTCCCAGCACCGCCGCCACCAGTTCGTCGAACCCGTTCACCACGTGATCGTAGGCGCGGTTCGGGTGGGGATCGGGCGGACCATCGGGCCCCCACTCCAGCGGCCGGCGGACAAATGCGGTCCGCATGCCCGCATCCTGCGCGGCATTGAGGTCGAAGTTGTGGCAGGCCACCATCAAGGTGTCTTCGGCGTCCAGGCCCAGCCACTTCAGCGCCGTGTCGTAGGCCTCGCGATGCGGTTTGTAGACACCGATCATCTGGCATGAGACGACGGCATCCCATGCAAGCCCGTTGAGTCGCGACACATCCACGACGAGCGGCAACGGCAGCATCGTGAGCGAGACGACGGGCACCTTTCCCCGCAAAGTCGCCAGCGCGGGCGGAAAGTCGGGCCAGGCGCGCAGCCGATGCCAGCCGCGCCAGAGCTGCTGCCGGCTGTTCGCGTCGAGCGCCGGGATGCCGAAGTGCGCGACCGTTTCGTCGAGCGCGCGCAGGTGCACGTCGTCCATGTCGAAGTCGGGCCTGACCTGACCCACGATCGCCCGCATCGACCGGCGCCGCCACTCGTTGACGAATGCGCTCGGATCGATGGATGCAAAGGGACCGGGGCCCAGCCCGCGGAGCTCGCTGACCAGGGATCCGTGCCAGTCGAGCACCGTACCGCCGGTGTCGAAGAGGATGGCTCGCGGCGCCACCATCACACTGCCCCCGCGTACTCGCCGCGTGCCGGATAGTCCTTGGCCAATGCGAAGTCGATGGCGGCGAGCAGCTCGTCGAAATGCGGCCTGGCGAACGGCATGGTCTGTACCGCGCCGTAGTAAAGCGTGCCGTCGGGCCGGACGATGAAGACACCCGGCTCGGAGAACAGCGCCGGTTCCTCGATGCCGATCGAGGTCTGGCCACGCGAGGTGCTGATGTACAGGCCCCATTCACGCGCCGCTGTCAGCGGCAGGCCGTAGCCGATGCGCAGGTCGGGCGCGCGCAGCTTGCCGGCCAGGGCTTCGGCGCGCTCGCGGGTGTCGCTGGAGATGGCGATCACATGGACGCCACGCTTGTCGAACTCCGGCTGAAGGCGTGCCAGCTCTAGCAGGCTGTTGATTTACTTCGACAGCCAGACCCTAACGCCGTAAAATAGCGGCATTCGGTCTTGGCTGCGGAAGAGGTTGAACGATGCGCGGTGCGGATGGCTACAACGAGAGCTTGTTCACCAGCGTCAGGCTCGAGGATTTCGTGCCTGCCAACCACCCGCTGCGCCCGATCCGGCTGTGGGTCAACGAGGCACTGAGCAAGCTCGACGCCGCCTTCAACGCGGTCTACGCAGCCGATGCCGAAGGTGGCCGTCCCAGCATCCCGCCCGAGAAGCTGGTGCGCGCGATGCTGCTGCAGGTGCTCTACAGCGTTCGCAGCGAGCGCCAGCTGGTCGAGCAGATCCAGTACAACCTGCTGTTCCGCTGGTTCGTCGGCCTGTCGATCGACGATGCGGTGTGGAACCACTCCGTCTTCAGCAAGAACCGTGATCGCTTGGCCAAGGCTGACGTGGTGACGGCGCTGTTCAATTCCACCGTCGAGATGGCCCAGGCCAAGGGTCTGTTGTCGGGCGAGCACTTCAGCGTGGATGGCACCCAGATCAAGGCCTGGGCCAGCCACAAGAGCGTGCGGCGCAAGGACGGCAGCGACGAGGGTCGCCCGCCCGAGGACTTCCGCGGCGAGAAGCGCAGCAACGACACGCACGCTTCCACCAGCGACCCCGACGCCAAGCTGTACCGTAAGAGCAATGCGGCGCCGGCACTGCCTTCGTACCTGGGGCACGTGGCCACCGACAACCGCAATGGCCTGGTGGTGGGCGTGCAGGCCAGCGAGGCCAACGGCGTTGCCGAACGGGAAGTGGCCCTGCAGATGCTTCAGGATCTGGCCGCCGAAGGCCCGGTGACGGTGGGTGCAGACAAGGCCTACGACACACGGGACTTCGTACGACGCTGCCGCGAGATGGGGGCGACGCCGCATGTGGCGCAGAACGACACGCGCATCGGCGGCAGCGCCATCGACGGCCGAACCACCCGGCACAGCGGCTACGAAGCCAGCCAGAGGCGGCGCAAGTGCATCGAGCAGTGCTTCGGCTGGGCCAAGCAGGTGGGGCAGCTTCGGCAGGTGATGGTGCGCGGGCTGGCCAAGGTGGATCAGGTCTTGACGCTGACGATGGCGGCCTACAACCTGACCCGGTTGCGAAGCTTGCTGAGTGAGCAGTCGCAGGGGGCGGTATGAAGGGGAAAACCCGCGCGCAACGGGCGCCGCAGACCCTTGCGGAGAAGGCAAACGCAGGCCGCGGGCGCTCGAAGCCCGGTCCGGTGGCCGCGAGTCGACACGGAGCGCTTCAGGCGAGATCAGGACGCTCATGTCGATGAGTAAATCAACAGCCTGCTAGGAGGTACTTCAGGCAGATCGGGCAGTGCAGGCCCCGGTAGAAGACGACCAGCGTGAAGTTCGGCGGCGCTTCGCCGGTCAGCAGGTAGTCGCCGTGGGTAAGCGTGGGCACGCTCAGTGCGGGGACCGGAAGTCGGGGCATCAGCATGGGCAAGGCTCCTGCGGGCAATCGGACCAGGTCGGGCGCGCCTCGCGCCCGAAGACTCGCACTGTAGGCGCGCAAGTGCAACTTCTGGTGATCGAGCGTCCAGAAACGTACACTTTTCGTCCCATGGAAGACCGCATCGATCGGCTCACAGGACTGTTGCACCGCTTCGGATTGCATGCACGCGTCCTGCACGGAGGCGTCCTTCGTGGCGCGCTTCAACTCGAGCGGCGCGCCGGTCTCGGTCACCTGCACGTGCTGCGGCACGGGGCCGTCAAGTTGACCGACGGCGACGGACAGGTACACCACCTGATGGAGCCGTCGGCGGTCTTCTTTCCCAGGGCCGTCTCGCACTGGATCGACGCTGGCGAGGACGGCACGGAGGTGCTGAGCGCGGCCATCGATTTCGGGTCGGGCGATGAGAATCCTTTGCTGGGCAGTCTGCCGCCCATGATGTGCGTGCCGCTGACCGAGTTGTCAGCCCTGGACGCGACGCTCGGGGTTCTCTTCGCAGAAGCGAGTGCGCGACGCTGTGGGCACTCCACCGTGCTGGACCGGCTGACGGAGGTCTTGTTCGTTCAACTCATGCGATTTGCGATCGAGCGCCGACTGGTGGAAGGCGGCGTGGTCGCCGGGCTCGCGGACGTGCGCCTTGCGCGGGCACTGGCCGCCATGCACGACGATCCGGCCCGAAACTGGTCGCTTGCCTCGCTCGCCGCCACGGCCGGCATGTCGAGGTCGCGCTTTGCAGCACGCTTTGCCGAGGTCGTCGGTGTCCCGGCGATGGAGTACCTGACCCGGTGGCGCATCGGCGTGGCGCAGGGGCTGCTCCGCAGCGGGCGGCCTGCCAAGGTGGTGGCTCAGGAGGTGGGCTACGGTCGAAGCAGCACGTTTGGCCGCGCCTTCTCCAATGTGGTCGGAGCGACTCCGACGTCATGGTTGCGCTCGATGGAAGAGTGAGAAGCGCACCGGCACCTTGGCATCAGGCCAATGGCGTACGCCGGGACGGCCCGCGATCCGAGTCGGCCGACGGGCGGCGGGTCAACGCACGTCACCGATGCGTGGCTTGCCAACGCTGCAGCCAGTCGACACCGCGGCCCACGCCGTCCTCGGCACGCAGATGGTCTCCCATCGCTGCGGAGGCTCTGCGCACGGGCGCGGAGCAGACGGCCTCCGGAGTCGCAGCGGCCAGCCTTGTGGGCGTGCGCCGTTGCTGGGGCAGCGGCGCCGGGCCCAGCCCGGCGGCGTGCACCACCCGGCCCCAGAAGGGCTGGTCGCCGAAGAACTGGCAGACAACCGAAGGCCGCCCCGCGTCAGCGCCGCGGCCGTGCTACCGGCGCCGCCATGGTGCACGACGGCAGCCATCAGCGGCAGCAGGCGATCGTGCGGCGCCTCATCGATCAGGTGCACGTGCGCCGGCACCGCGTGCGCCTGCAGGCCGGCCCAGCCGCGCGCGAACACGCGGCGCAGGCCGGCCAGCGCCAGGGCGTCGATGACGGTGCGCACAAGGCGCGCCGGGTCACGCCCAGCCATGCTGCCGAAGCCCACGTAGACCGGAGGCGGGCCGGCGTCGAGGAAGTCCCGCAGTCGCGCTGGATCCGCAGTTGTATCGGACCGACCTGGCGCGCCAGGCGCCGCGCGGTGGACAGCATCCCCGCGAAGCTGCCGCTGCGCTCCAGGCAAGCGCGACCGGCGGGTGAACGCAGCGGATCGAGGAGACCGTCGTCCATCGGTGCATGGCGCAGGCCATGGCCCTCGATCACGGACCCAAAGCGGCTGCTTGCGCACAAGTGTGGCGTCGTGCGCGCCGGCACGCAGCCCGATGCTCGGGGCGATTGAGGGCTCGATGGCGCCGCGCGATCCTAGCGTGACCAGCAGGCCACGCACGACCGGCATCGTGCGACGGCCGCGTGGGCGGTCTCCCCGAAGCGTTCAGACTCACCGAATTGGGCTGCCTCGGGCAGCCATCGTCTGCCAATCGTGGGACGCCCTGGGGCGGGTCTCAACCCACGCGATACCAGCATGGTGGTCGGCCGGCCAACCTACTCCACCACGAACGGCGGCATTGGCCTGAGGGCTGGATGTCTGATCCATGACGGTAACCCGGCGCACGCTCGCCAGCGGCACACGGCTCCTCACGCTGCCTAGCCGACGTCCACAACTTGAAGGACGGCTGAAGACTGGGTGCGGACCCTCGGGCTCGGTGCCTGAGCAGCTGCTCTGGCCGGAAGCAGTCTTGCGCGGATCGGCGCTTCCGATGACCGCTCCGGCTCCGTAACCGGTCAGCCCTACGGCGCCGCGGTCGCGGCGGCGGCCGAACGACCGCTGTGACCGGCCGCGAACTGGCACTACCGACCCATCAGCGACATCCCTGACCTCGAATTCGTTGCCTTGAAGCTGCCGGTCAGACCAAAGCACCACATTCGAAGGTGGGCATAAGCGAGCCCTCAACACCCTCTTGACCGGGAGTTCCAGAGCTATACCTCGATCACGTGCCGCAGCAGTTGGAAGTCCACGCGCCAGGTGCGGCCGTCAATGGTCTCCAGCGTGGCGGAGTAAGCTCCCCCGTCAAGTAGATAGTCCAGAAGTAGAGACTTCCTGGTTGAACACTCTGGGCTTGAACACCGCCGGCGGCACGTTGCCCAGGGAGTCGTGCGGCCGGTACTCGTTGTAGTCAGTCAGCCAGTCATCCGCGGCGGTCTGAACCTCGCTGACGGCGTTGAACAGCCAGGCATCGAGCACCTCCTGGCGGAAGCTGCGGTTGAAGCGCTCGATGAACGCGTTCTGGTTAGGCTTGCCAAGCTGGATGAACAGCAGCTTCACGCCGTTCCTCTCGGCCCATTCGACGAAGGCCTCGGCGGTCAGTTCAGGGCCGTTGTCCAGGCGGATCGCCTCGGGCCGGCCGAACATCTCCACCAGTTGCTCCAGCACGCGAACCACGCGCTCCGACGGGATCGACATACCGCACTCGATGCGCAGCACCTCGCGGTTGCCCTCGTCGATGACGTTGAGCGTCCGGAACGGCCTCCCGTCATAGAGCGTGTCGCGCATGAAGTCCGGCCCGTTGTCCGTGCGGATCGCCTGCGGGTAGCCTCTGAAGCGCGCCGCCTCGTCCAGCAGCCGCGTGACGTACTCGCCGCCGATGCCGAAGTCCGCCGCGATCGTCACGCACTCGTGGCTGAAGTCATCGGCCACCGTCAGCAGCTTGATGCGCCGCCCGTTGCACAGGCTGTCGCTGACGAAGTCCATGCTCCAGGTTTGGTTCACTCGGCTGGCGGCCACCAGAGGGACGCGCTCGTCGTTGGGCCGGCGGCCCTTGCGCCGCTTGCGCACGGCCAGGTTGGCCTGGCGGTACAGCCGGTACACGCGCTTGTGGTTGACGCCCGGGTGCGTGCGGCGCAGCAGGTCGTGCACCCGCCGGTAGCCGAAGCGCCGGCGCTTGTGGGCGATGGTCTTGATGTACTCGCTCAAGGCGCTGGATCCTCAGCCGCCGCCCAGGACCCGAGAGCGCGAGGCGGGGCAAGACTGACGCCGCCTGAGCCGCGCCGGGCGTCATTGACACTCCATCCTTAGGCTGCGACGCCGCGACGCAGCCGGGGCGACGCTGCGCGCGGAGTTGGCGCGGCGTCACCAGATCAGGGTCAACCCCCGAGATGAAGCCCGGAGATCAAGGCCGGACCAGCCCCAGGCGAAGCCTCGAGGCTGGCCTTGTGGCATAAGGCAAGGGCTCAACCGCCGGATCCAAGCCATCCTGGCTGGCCGCGGCTCCCGTGTCGGGCTTTCGAGGAATCGTTTGAAGTTCCTATGCGCGCCTGCTCTGCCCGCCCTTGGCCAGCCGCACCGCCTCGAGCCTGAACTCCAGCGTGTAGCGCGCTCTCGTCATCTTCGTCACCTCCGTTCTCCTTGCCTGAATTCAACCACTCAGCGAGGGATCCGGTTTCCGGGGGCAGGGTCAGAAATCGGCTACGTGACCAAGACCGCTGAGCTGCTCATGGGATCGCAGTCGGGAAGTGAACGGTACCGGTCGATGGCAGGAAGGCGACCGATCCGGTGGCGGAGACCCGCCAGACTGGCCGCCTCTGTTAGCAGCGCCACATACTGTTTCAATCCGACGCGATAGCGACCACGCCGGATGCTTTCAAGCGCAGGTACGAGGTACTTGACCATCAACCTGCCATAGATTCGATCTTTGTCGGGCCTGCGTTCCAGTGCCGCCACAATTTCCGGTGACAGTCGATAGTACAAGTCGACTAAAGCGCTCGAGGCACGGTCTCTGGCCATGTAGCCATCGCGGAAGGCTCGCAGGTCCTGAAGGAGTTGGTGATCGTCACGCAGGCCATGGGCTCGGCAGGCCGCCGCTGTGATGAAGCATCCCCCGCCTCCGCCACCAATGATTCCGCCGATGATCGCGCCGACCGGCCCGCCGATGAGACCACCGATGATCGCACCGCCGAGACCGCGTGCCGGGTCGCTCGCAATAGCGCGCAGCCCCGCGGTACCAAAGTTCCACAGCCCCCGGACGGCGCCAGCGACGAAGTAGCCTGCGGCCGCGAGGATCTTTGCGCCGCCTTCCAGGATGCTCTTCAAATAGTCACCTACCGACATCTCGCCCTGAAACACCTTCCACAAGCCGCCGCCCACCACTTGCAGCCCGTAAACGGCCAGGCGAAGCGCCGCCAACGTTGTGTGGAACGCCATGGCGACCGTGGACATCAGGATGTCGGCAGCCAGCAAACCGGGCGCGCCCTTGTAGAACCCTTGATCCAGTCCCTGTCCGATGAAGGTCCACGAGTTCTCGTTGAAACGTAAGTCCGCCATCGCAAGGTCGTACATAAAGTCCGGCTTGTCAAAGCGGGTAAACGGTTCGAACCATGCCTTTACCGGGTCTGGGTTCGCACCGTACTTCTCCTGGATCGCTCCGTACTCCTGATCGTGATACCAAGCGACGAGATCTACCGGGCTCGCCGGATTCAGTGGATCGTCCGAAGGGCTCCCCCATCCGAAATAGTTTCCATAAAAGTTGCCCCCTTGGAAGAACTTGGGGCCCTCTCGTCGCACCTCCGGTACTTGGCTTTCCGAGGGCGGGCTAACACCACCGCCGGCCCAAGGCGGCGACGGGAAGAAGCCGCCGGCCATTCTGGGTTGCTGCCCTTGCGGCTCCCATACATCCATATAAGGCGGTGACTTGAACGTCGGCGCATCCAGCGGCACGCCTCGTGTCCCTTGGGAACTCACCATTCGCCAGCTCTCGGTCCCAGGCCGTGCGCGCTCAGGTCGATCGTCGAACGCACGCGTGGAGATCCTCTCGCGGCTGAACGCCTCAACTAGAGGTCGCTCGCCTATTGCTCGCTCCCGCGAACTGCGTTCCCCGAACCGCTCACCTATCGGCCTCTCGAAGAGCTCGTTCATCATCGCCCTCGACCTCCCGCATAGTGGTGCAACCAGACTTGTCTCGCGGCCTGCGGTTGTACATACGGCATCACGACACGGCGGCTGACGGGCCCGCGCACGAGCAGAGGGGCGCTACGGAATGACGCGTTGTCACCTGGTAGTGGATTGCCTGGGACGGAAGCTGCGGGTACGACTAATCCGATCCGATAAGCTTTGTTCCTCATCTCCGGGTCTGTCTCATCCAGCAAGCGACCGGCCACCTGCTGGGCAGTGGCGATGACCGCATCCATGCCATCGAGCTGCCGCCAGACATCGACGTGCGACTGGGCTCCACCAACAAAGCCGGCGTTCACGTTCCATTGCAGTGCAACGCCCCAAAGCGTCGCGGCGCCGGGATCCTGTGTCGCCGGGTCAGGTGTCGGTGGACGTGTCACCGTCTCAAACGGAGCCGACCACGGGGAGGACCCAGTCACATCATGCACTCGAACCTCAAAGCTGTGAAGCGTGTTCGGGTCGAACCCGGAGACCGTCACATCCGGCGCCTCAAGCCGCTCGGGACCACCGTCCACACGCAACCCATAGCTGGTTGCACCGGAGACGGCATTCCATGTGAGGCGGAACTGATCGACCCCCCGCGACATCTCCCGCTCAAGGGCAGTCTGTCCCCAGAGTCGCGGCGGACTGGGCTGAGGCGCTGGCATCAGTTCAGGGTCACTTGCGTTGAGTCAGGGTCGAAGTGGTAGTTCAGTGGCACAAGCCGAGTTCCTCCCACGACAATAGGGTTGTCTGCTTGCACGATCACGTCCCATTCGTCGTCATCGGCTTCGTGTCCCCGGACTGATACAACTCGACCTGTGAGTTGCTGCCGAACGCCGGTCTCCTTGTCGTCGAAATCGATCGTCGCCTGAGCCCCAAGTCGCACCGCACCCGCCGCCTGCACCTGGCCGACGATAAGAAGGATCGCATCGTTCTCAAGCCTAAGAATCGGCTCGCCGGCATCGACGCTCTCGCCAATGTCCTTGTATTGCGCGGTGACTACGCCGTCGAAGGGCGCAGTCAAATAGGTGTGCGCGAAGTTCAGTTGCAGCGAGCGAATTTCAAGGTCGATCGCCTGCAGTTCGTTCTCCATGATGCGCTCAAGATGCGGCAGTCTTTGACTGGCCAAGTCCTGCTTGATGAGCTCACCGTGCACAGCCTGACTCATCTGGCGGTACTCGATTTCGTTGTCCAAGCGAGGGTGGGTGTAGCGAGCGTCTGGCGTTTCCGTGATCTGCTTGCCGCTTGATGTGGTCTTTGCGTCTCCACGCTGGCTGACGAAGTCCGGCGTGTTGACCAGTTCCCACTGTCCCGCCTGGTTCAGTACTCGAGGAAGACTCGCCGAGTTCGGCATCTCGTGCGTTTGCACCTTTGCCCCCCCGCCGTCCTTGACCTCGGTAACGATGGTCTCGCCGGTTGGGACGTTGGTCTTCATGGTCGAGTTCCAGGTCGCGAGTGTTGCCGACCTGGTGGTGTTCTCCGTCACGACTGCATAGTCCCCACTCACGGACTGTTCTGATTTAGTCGCCTTGCGTACGCCTACGCCGTCGTTGCCATATTCGGTGTCCAGGGCTCGAAAGCGGGACTCGGCCTTAGTTAGCAACTGCTTGAGGTGATCAGTGATGTCGGGAAAGCTGGCCCGCAATCTCGCAGCAATCTGCGTGACATGCTTATATCGTTCGAGGAACGAGATCTCGCGCTTGGACAGCGCCTGGTCGAGTGCCGCCGCCAGAGTCTCGTTTCGCAGTGAGAAGAGATATGGCGCAGGATTCCCGCCGCCGGGCGACGACGTTAGCAATTGACCAATTGCTAAGCCACCGAACTTCAAGCGCGCACCGGCCACAACGCCTCCACCAGCAGGCAGAGTCTCCCCCAAATGGTCGTAGAGCTGCCCGCGGATATCGAAGCGACGCGCCGACTTGCCGAGGTGAGCGGTACCTTGGTCCGTTCCGAAGTCATAGTTTCGTCCCGCGATCACGCCGGACATATTGAAACTGAGGTCGGCCGATTGACTAGCACGTGCGCGGAGGCTGCGAACCTTTGCCGAAAGAGGCATCTTTCCCTCCTAGCCCTTGGTGACAAAGGCGCAATCCACGAACGTGTCGCGTGCACATGTCGCGGTGATCGACACCGCGTTGTCGATCGAGACGAGGAAGGTCTCGCCTGGATTGAGGGTAGCGACCACGGCGGCAGGCGTTCCCGTAGTGGGCTTCTTGGAAAGCTCGATCGGCTCGCCTCGATCATCTACGCGCACCAGCAGAAACGCATTGCTACCCGTAAGCGCCGCGACAACACCTGCTCCACCAAACAGAGCTTTGATGCCCTTGGCGTGGCTCACCTTGACTCGAAAGGCTAACGGGTAGGCGCCTCTGGGTGACATGTCGCTAGAGCTCATCGTTCGATGACCTCCACTTGGATGTTGTTGACGTCCCCTCTGGGAAACCACCCAGTCCCACCCAGCGCGATAGTAGGTGCCTTGAGTACTTTGGAGACGCAATCGGCGCGCACTTGCGATAGGTCGGCGCCGCTCACGCCGCTCTCGAGCAGAGTAGTGGCATTGCCAAGACTCTTAATCGATGTTGCCGACACCCTGACTGCCAGATTTAGGCTGGCGTGCACGCTCACAGTTGCCCCGTATACCTCAAGTGCGGCTCTCGGAATCCGAGCAGCTTCCCACTTGTTCGGTCCCGGGCCGATTTCTGTACGCCAGTCGAGGCGCGTCAGCACGAGACGAGCATTCGAAGTTCCGCTCACAACTCCTGATCGGATTGCGTCCAGTGGCTTTGCGGGATCTAGTTGCGGGGCACAATCTCGAAAGAACTTGACGACTTCCGGAGCGAGATTGTGTTTGCCGGCCACCACGGCCGCGTGGTCGAGTTCAACTACGCGCACGTAGGTCCAGTCTGTAGTTCCGAAGCCATCCTCCGTCGCACCCAAATGTGTGCTCCGGAAGATCGCGCTGGAGAGCTTGACGCCTTGGTCAACGACCCCTTGGGTACTCAAACCTTGGAAGATTCCTGGGTCGCCTGAAGAAACAACGGACGCCGAACTGGCACCGCTGAGCCCCGTGCTGGGGAGCGACTGGCACCCCGCAAGCGCGATGCAAGCGAGCGTAAATGACCATCGTGCGTGCATTGAGTGGCCCTTTGCCGAATCAGATGCGTGTGTTGGCCGTGAGTGGCGTGCCCATACTATCAGGCACAGGCGTAGGACACAAGCCAACATCCTGACTCCGACGCGTCACCTCACGATACGGTTGCAATCAATTCGCGCATCCTCAATATGAGGGACGTGCTCTAGACCGGATGGTTCGTAATGCGCCCGAGGTTGGCCCAGCGGCGTGAGTTGTCTAGGTTTCGCCAGGCGCGGCCGTGGTCTTGCAGCCAATCAGCGGGCGTCGCTGTTCGCGGGCAGTGAACTCGCGGGGCAGCGCGCCGCCTTCGTGATGAGCCTGCTGCAGTCGGCTAGGGCAATCGTGTCTCGCAGATGCAGGATAGTCGGGTCGTGTTGGGCCTGCGCCTACGGAACTTTTTGCCGGCGGCCGATGGCGCGGTTGACACGAAACCAGACGCTCGCGACAGTCCGATGTTGGCCGGAAGTGTGAGTCCAGACCCGTGCCTGACAGCGGACGTTCGCGTAACGCCGCCCCGGTCATCAACTGGGGCGGCTTCTCATGGCAAGCGATCAGATCTCGGTCTGCTCAGAGATCTCGAGGGCGTCGTCAACCTCGATGCCGAGGTATCTCACCGTGGACTCCAGCTTGGAGTGTCCGAGGAGCAGCTGAACCGCGCGCAGGTTCTTGGTCCGACGGTAGATCAGCGTCGCCTTCGTCCTGCGCATCGAGTGCGTACCGTACTCGGCGCGGTCCAGGCCGAGTTCGTCGACCCAGTGCCCGAGGATGCGGGCGTACTGCTGGGTGCCCAGGTGTGGCGAGTCATGAAGACGGCTGGGGAACAGGAAGTCCTCGGGCTTCAGCTCTGCCTGCTTGATCCAAGCCTGCAGCGCCTCCCGAGTCGCTGGCGTGATTTCGAACTGCACCGGGCGCTGGGTCTTGTGCTGCATGACGATGGCACGCGTAGCCAACTGATCGCCGTGACACACGTCTCGGACCTTCAAGGCAACCAGATCGCAGCCCCGGAGCTTGCTATCGATACCCAGGTTGAAGAGCGCAAGTTCACGCACTCGGTGGTCCATCTGCAGACGCACGCGGAGCGCCCAGATGTCCTTGAGCTTGAACGGGGCCTTCTGCCCCACGATCTTGCCCTTGTTCCAAGGCTCGCGACGAGTCGTATTGGCAACGGAACCCATGATGGTCTCCCATCAAGTTGAGGGCCGGTCAAGATGCGCCTGTTCGGGACCAGGGCGCTTGCCCTGAGTCAAGGCCTGTCGTCTTGCCCCGCCAGGCCTAAGTCCGCTACCGGGCACGGGGCCAGACTCACGGTCTCGGCCAGTTCTTACCGCTGACGACGGGCGGCTTCCTGGCACTTCAGCTGGCCATCCGCACGTCCTAGGCGTCGGCCATCAATACCGCGCTCAGTTGCACGTTCGATCGCTCCATGCGGCAGCATCACCGGCCTGAGTGGGGCGGCCCTGGACCTACTTCTGCACCCCCTTGGCCCCCAGGTAGGCGAGATGGCTCAGCCCGAGCAGCGCGACCAAATCACTCGACAGCTTTGGCAGCGCGTCCAGCCGACCAGACAGCTCGTCGAACATTGCATAGGTCAGCGCGCCAAAGGCCAGCAGTGTGATCAGCGTGAAGACAAACTGCTGCAGCCGTGACACGTCGACCGTCGGTCGATTGATGGTGGTTTCGCCAGTAAACAAGTCAAGGAAGCTCCAGGCCTGAGGACGCTTGCGAGCATCCAGGGGGCCCTTGTTGGTGGTGTCCTCCACTGAGGTCTGGGGCGGCTTGGTTGTGCTTGCGGCGGCGGCCAATGTGTTTGCCGGGTCAGCGGCTGTGACCTTGGCATCCAGGATTAACGAACTCAGCAACGGCGATCCCAGTACCGTGATGCCCAGCAGGGTCCACAGCTCGGCATCGACCTTTGGTAGAAGCGGCAGGTCCGGGTCCTGAAGCTGGGCCGCCAGCCCTAGGTTCCAAGCGCTGGCAATCCAATAGGTGGATAGCACCACCAGCGTCCAGCTGACCGATTGCACCCGTGCCAGGCTCATTCGGTTGCGGTCGTCGACCAGGAAGCCCAGTACCTGCCCTGTGACCGCAAAGCCGACTATGCAGAACAGACCCAACAGCGCAGCGAACGCGAGCAGCCACTGCCAAAGCAGAGCGGGTTTGGGGGCACCCTTAACGTTAACGTCGATGTTGGTCATCGCCGTGCGCGCCTTCGTTGCGTCAGCCTTGGCTGCCTCTACGTCCTGGCTCTTCTTCGTGACCTGTGTCGGGGCGTCGTCGCTCTTCAGCGCCAAGGCTTCGGCCAACGCCGTCTCGGCCTTGCGGCGGGCTTGGTCGGCCGCCTCGATCACACCGCGCTGCTTGGCGACTGCGTTCGAGTACGCCGTGCGAAACGCTGGTTCGGGTTGAGCCGCCATAGCAGCGTACATGAGCAGCCCCAGCGTGAACAGGAACAGCCCGACACCGATCCACGAGTGTGCGAATCCCGGCTGGGACAGCGAAGGGGCCTTTACAACGGCCGGGCCAGCGTTGTCCGGCCAGCGGCCTGTTCTTGCCGCCTGGGTACCGGCGCCGAGCCAAAGCTGCCAGACGGTCCCCGCCCGCACGGCTGAGCCAGCCTGCTCCCAGCCTTGTGCGCCGATCACCCAGGGCAGGGCGTGCTGCAACTGCGGA
This sequence comes from Ottelia alismoides, assembly GCA_037367405.1. Classification (NCBI taxonomy): domain Eukaryota; kingdom Viridiplantae; phylum Streptophyta; class Magnoliopsida; order Alismatales; family Hydrocharitaceae; genus Ottelia; species Ottelia alismoides. The sequence goes on from JAZKJV010011863.1 coordinate 85,945, forward strand.
TCTAACAGAGGCGAGACCGTGTGCCATAGGACAACTTCCGGCTGCAAACCGCTTACCAGTGCTGGCGCGGCAGGTGACGCGGCGGCAGCATGGCAGTCTTGCCAGGCGTGCTGCTGCGCGGGAGTGGCCATGGCTGCGGCACCGGGATCGACCGCTGGCGCCCAGCCCACTCCGCGGTCGCTGCGTCCAATCATCCAGGCCAACTGCTTGCGCAAATCGAGCAGGCGCGCAACGCTGCCGGGGTCATCGACTAGATCCTTGGTCTCTGCGAACAGGATCTGTGCAATTGCGGTGGTGTCGGTGACTGGCATGGGGTCCCTTGGTACATCGCGCATTGACGTACGCCGAACACTCTAGGGCTTCGTCTCATTGCCTACATCCCCAAGTTGTCGCTTGACAACGGCGCCGATTCGACGAGTGAAGTGTTTTGGAGTTCGTGCTGCTTCTCGCTGCCGATGGTGAAGGCTTCAGCATGCCTGCAATCAGTGCGCTCTACTTTGTAGGGCACGCGCCGTCGGCCCTTTGTCGGAGACTACGGCGACTCCGAAGGAAGTCACATGCAAGGGCTGGGAATGAGGAGACCAAGCACCATCGTGTCCTCGGGGGCTCGTCAGTTTTGCTGATGCCAACTTGGGGCTGGATCGCGCTAAATTGGGCGGTTTCGGCGTCGGCCAGTGTTGAGGGCCCGGCGGCTGCCAAGTCACAAGAAGGGGAGCGGCGCGATGCCGATCGACAAAAGTCGCCACGTCAAGCAGCTGCTCGAAGCCGGTAAACGCTGGGCTCAGCGAAGCGCCGCCCGAGACGAGATCGCCATCCGACTGGGCGCTGGCGGGCCACCGCAGGCGGATAGCGTCGAGCGCGTTCGTGCGCACATCGAGTGGCGTAGCAGCCGCGGCGATGTGACACCGCTCGCTGCGATCAAACGGCAGCTCGGCGTCACCCTGGACGAGCGCATTGTCGGCACGCCGGACTTTAGGGACCGACCACCATCCCCAGCGGCGCGGCTCGCGGCGCAGCCGGTGGCGCGCATCATCGAACTGCCTTCGCCCGGCTACGAACCGCAGGGCTTTGGCACGGGCTTCATGGTCGCACCGGGCGTGCTGATGACCAACAATCACGTACTACCAGACTTCGGTGACGTCGCCTACGCCGCGACGAACTTCGGCTACGCAAGGAGCGAGGGCGGGGTGGTCAGCGGAACCATCCACCGCTTCGCCAGCGACCCGGATGGGTTCCTGACCGACGAGGAGCTGGACTTCTCGCTGATCACGCTAGATCAGGACCCGGGTCTCGGATTTCACCCGCTGCTCGGATCTGTCGGCAAGATTTTGCTGGGGCAACCGGTCAACATCATCCAGCACCCCAAAGGCTTGCCCAGGCAGTACGCCTACGAGAACAACACCCTTGTCGACCTGCTCGAACTGTTCCTGCACTACACGACCGACACCGAACCTGGATCCTCCGGCTCGCCTGTGTTCAACGACCACTGGGAGGTGGTTGCCCTGCACCACTCAGGCGTGCCTCGGGTGGTAGAAGGCGTGATCATGGCTCGGGGGCCGGGCGATACCCCATGGAACCCCCGCACGATGTCCGATGACGACATCGACTGGGTCGCCAACGAGGGGGTCCGCATCAGCCGAATCATCGAGCGGCTGCGCCAGATTAAGTCCAGCGACCCTCGCTTGTCCCCGCTGATTGACCGCGTTTTCGACGCCGCATCACCCGCGCTCGATGAAAGCGAGCCGTCAGAGTACCCGAAAGCACGACTGGCCACCACCAACCGCACTGGAGACTCCATGGTCGCAACCACGATTCATATTCATGCCCCTACCGTGATCTACACCGGTGCTGGTGTTGCGACCACCATGTCGTCGTCGACCGCTGGCGGCGCCCCGCTGCCGCCGCCCCGCAGTGGCGGCCTCGATGCCGACGAGGGCATCTCGATCGACGGCAACTACGCCGCACGAGAGGGCTATGCGCGGGACTTCCTAGACAGCAGCTTGGTCGTCGAGCTGCCAACCATTGCGCCGACGCAACGCGCAGATATCGCACCACTGCTCGACGGGGACGCGAGCGGGGTGCTGAAGTACCACCACTTTTCGATCGTGATGCACGGCAAGCGCAAGCTGCCCTTCTTCACTGCCGTCAATATCGACGGCAAGCGCGGCAAGCGGCCTTCGCGCGAAGCCGACAAGTGGTTCTTCGATCCGCGGCTGGACCGCGAGTATCAGATCGGAGAGGATCTGTACCGGGCCAACCCGCTCGATCGCGGCCACCTGGTCCGTCGGCTCGACCCGGCCTGGGGCACAGTCAAGGTCGCCAAGGTAGCCAACGACGACACCTTCCACTTCACCAACTGCTCGCCTCAGCACTCCGACCTGAACCAGAAGATTTGGGTCGACCTTGAGGACTATCTGCTGGACAACGCGCAGGAGGACGATGTCAGGCTCACCGTCTTTTCCGGTCCAGTGTTCAAGGCCGATGACCCGAAGTACCGCGGGGTCCAGCTGCCGCGCCGGTTCTGGAAGGTCGCGGTAATGCGCGACCGGCAGGGGCAGCTGCTGACAGCGGGTTTCGTGCAGAGCCAGCGCAAGATGATCTCCGGACTCAAGGAGGCGGACTTCCTGCGCCAGGATATGCGCACCGACCAGTTCAAAGTCACCCAGATCGAGGCGTTGACCGGCTTGTCGTTCGGGTTGTCGCCGCAGACGGACGCGATGTTCGGGGAGCCGGACACGCCCGTGCCGGAGGCCGGCGGGCTGATTGGTCGTCGGTTGACCGAGTTGGAGGACATCAAGCTCAGGTAAGGCTGGGCGGGGGGCCAAGAGCAGCCAGCTTTCGCCCGCTCTCACACGGCACCGAGCACACGCGGCGACCGCCACGGCCGCGGCGTGTGCCGAGTTGAAGCAATATGCCAACGAGCATCTTCGATCGTGTGGCCTCAGCGGGTGTCTAGGTTTGAGTCCGAACGTCAGGTCTGCGGCAACGAGATTAGGAAGCCGGATGTCTCTGCAGGGTCGGCAGTGAGCCGTCGCGGACGACCGGAGCAGTCAGTGACGTGGAGCTGCTCAGCTCGCGCGAGGCTTGCGGCTGCTGTACCCCGCACAGCTGACCTTCACGCCGCCTGCGGTTGCCAGGCCCAACGACCGCTTGGTGTCAGTCAGCGTGAGTAAGCCCGCCGGCGGCCACCGGCCGCAACCGCTGCCGAACAGCCGTTCCCCAATCGCTTGCCCAGCCTCGAAAACCCTCTCTCCCAGCCGCCGTTTCCCCGAGACACCGACAGGACCGCCCCTGACCATGGGGCGTGCTTCTACCGACCCCGCCAGGCTCCGATCGTCACCGCCCTGCCCCGCCGCCGTTGACGGCGAGCCGCGCTTCGCCGTGGCGCCGCCTAGTCGCCTGCATCACCGCCGCCTGCTTCCTGACAACGCAGACCGCCGCCTTGGCCGGCCCGCACGAAGAGGGTATCGCCGCCGGCCAGGCCGCGAACCCGGTGGCCCGCGGCAACGTCACCACCCCAGGCGCCACCGCCGTGGTCCCGGGCTACACGACCACGCCCCCGGAGCGCAGCTACTACCGCCAGCCCAACCTGTCGTCGCAGGGAAGCGCGAGGCTATCTGCCTGTGCACTGACCCCCTCTGACCCGCTCTGCCAGGCGCAGCGTGGCGCTTTCTCCTCGGCCAACACACCGCGCCCGACGATCGGCGCCGATGACCCTGCCGTGGCTGCCGCGCGTGCAATCGTCCGCACGCCATCGGCGGAGCTGGGCAGCTTGGCCGCCTACTACAGCGGGTGCACCACCGCGGTCACCCCGGTGCCCGCCGGGATGCAGCCACGCAGTTGCCTGCGCTACGTCGGCGTCGGCAACTACAGCTGCAGCCGAAGCCTGACCGTCAGCACGACGCGGACCACCAGCTGCACCCCGGGCGACTGGTTCGCCCACGCCGCCTCCGGCCGCACCGGTCTGGACGTGCAGTGCCTGCCCGACCGCCCCGGCACCGCGCAGCACTTCCGCGTCACCCAGGACGGCAATCCGCTCAGCTTCTTCGACGTGGACATGACGACGCCGGTCGTCTTCCCGCAGATCGTCTCGGTTCTCGACACCAAGTACTCGATGATCGACGGCCAGCCCATCCGCACGGCCGTCTGGGTGGCTGACAAGAGCTGCAGCGGATCGACCTGCAGCCTGACCACAAGCGTGGCCCCAGAGCGCGTCGAGGTCTGCACGGGTAGCGGCGAGTCCGGCCAAAGCTGCACCAGCGTCGAGCCGTTCCTCAAGATCTACGCGGCCTGCCGCGCCGGCACGCAGAGCGGCGACAACATTCAAGACACGACCTGCCAAGGCGAAGGCGGCTGCACCACCACCGTCCTGGACGGCACCAAGTGCTTCGCGCCCGCTCCCGGCTGGACGCCCTACGCCGGCATCGACATCACGGGCACCGTGGCCGGTACCTTCTGGAACATCGACACCGACCGGGCCGTGATCGGCTGGGCGCCCAACCCCGCCTTCGGCCCGATCCCCACGATGCGGCTGTCCTACACGCGGCCAGCCACCACCGTCACCGAGGCCGACCGCTGGGACGACCAGTGCCCGACCCTGGACGCCGGTGGTCGCTGCACCACGACCACGCCCGCCGCCTGCACCGATGGCCCGGCGACCAAGGTCGTCGACGGCGTGTCCGTCACCCGCGACTGCTGGGAGTACCGGAGCACCCTGTCGTGCAACGGCGGTGCGTCGGCCGACCAGTGCGCGCCACTGGTGGCCGCGGGCTGCACGCCGCAGTCGTCGACCTGCCGGCAGACCAATGCCGTCACCGGCGTGTGCGAGGTGTTCGAGGATGGATACAGCTGCCCGGTGCCTGCCGAGACCGTCACCACCACGAGCAACTGCCCGACCAACGTGTTCTGCCTGAGCGGCAACTGCTTCGACGTCGGCGCGCCGAACGACCCCGACTTCGCGCGCAGCATGTCGATGCTCGAGGCCGGGCGCGAGGCGGGCATCTACCTGGACGCCGACCGCATGCAGGTCTTCAAGGGCGAGGAGAACCGCTGCCGCGACCGCCTGCTGAAGAACTGCTGCTACGCCGACGGCGCCGGCGCCGGCATGACGAACCAGAGCATCCTCGGAGGCGGCTCGCGTCTGGTCTTCGACGTGCTGATGAACTCGCAGAACCAGCAGTTCATCTACCAGGGCATCTCGGCGCTGCTGATGGGTGGCGGCTTCAGCGGCTCGTTCACGACGTATGGCGTGACGGTGGCCGTCAACGGTGTCGCCCTGCCCGCCGGATCAGTGGCCGTCTACGCCGGAGAGAGCCTCGTCGTGGCCTTTGATCCGTGGAGCCTGGCGGTCACGGTCGTCATCTCCGTCGCTTTGTCCCTGGCCTCGTGCAGCGCCGAAGAGGGCAAGCTGGCCATGAAGGAAGGCGCCAAGTTGTGTCACACGATTGGCACTTGGTGCTCGTCCTGCTTCCGGGTCTTGGGCGTGTGCTTGTCCTGCGTCGAGCACACCACCTCGAAGTGCTGCTTCAACTCGATGCTGGCGCGCATCGTCAATGAACAAGGCCGCGCGCAGATCGGCAAGGGCTGGGGCGGCGCGCAGAACGCCGACTGCTCCGGCTTCACCGTCGCGCAACTGCAGACGCTCAACTTCGCTGCGATGGACCTGTCGGAGTTCTACGCGTCGCTGGTGCCGAACCTGCCGAACGTCAATGCGCTGCAGGCCGGCAGCGCCAGCCGCGTGCCCACCTGCTACTACGGCCAGGGGAAGTGCCAATGAAGGCCATCAACGTTCTGGTCGGCGCCGCCTGCGCCCTGTTTGCCAGCGCTGCCACGGCTCAGGAACGACTCCCGGTCCGCGATGCCAAGCAGCTGATGCTGTCGGCTCTGGACGCACCCGATGGCAAGGCCCATGGGGTCCTGGTCGGTGAGGTCGCCGACGCGATCTCGAAGCGCTTCAACGCCACGACGCCGATCTACATCGACGTGAGCACCGAGAAGCGCTACGCCCAGCCCGGCTGCAGCCGCCTGAACGTGCGCTTCTGGCAAGACAGCGTGCAGTTGCCGAACTATGGCGCCGGCGGCGTGCAGGCACCGCGGCGGCAGACCATCGACTTCGGCATCAACTACTGCCGCGACGGTCAGCCGCCGCGGTCGCCCGTCTTGATGGACATGAGGCGGCGCCCATGATGCTGCGCCGCCCTGCCTCGCGCCAAGCTCGGCTCGCACTCTGCCTTGTTGTCACGCTCGGCAGCGGGACGGTCGCCCTCGCGCAGCCGCAAGACCCCGAACGGCCGTACTGGTCCGACAACTGGCGCGGCTGGCACTTCTACGAGGAGCCGCAGATCCCGCCGCCCGAACCACCGGCTTTCGCACCACGTCAGGCCGCACCAGCATCGAGCGCCGACACTGCACCCCGGCGGTCGCCGGCGAAGCCCCCGGAGATCGTCGAGTTCGAGCGCCTGCAGAAGGCCCTCGAGGAGCGCCGGCACATCGCCATCATGCGGCCGACCGAAGTCAACGTGCGCCGCTACATGGAGCTGGAGACCCAGGTGGTGTCGCGCGCATCCACCTTCGCCGACGTGGCGCAGCGCATCGCATGGGCCAGCCCGGAGCTCGACCCCACGCTTCAGGGACGCCCGGTGAACGCGAAGGCGCTGGAGGTGTTCGACCAGCTTCAGACGGCCCAGCGCAGCCAGTCCATCAGTGCCCTGGGCCGCGACCATGTCCTGTTCTTCTTCTTCCGCAGCGACTGCCCCTACTGCCATGCCTTCGCGCCGACGCTCGGGGCGTTCCAGGCCAGGCACGGCATCAAGGTGGTCGCGATCAGCGTCGACGGTGGCCCGATTCCAGGCTTCGCGGATGCCCGGCGGGACAACGGGATCGCCACCACGCTGCGGGTGAGCCAGGTTCCCGCCGTCTACCTCGCCCAGCCCTTCACCGGAAGGATCACCCCGATCGGCTTCGGCGTGCTGTCCGAGGCGCAGCTGGTGGAGCGCATCTCGATGGTCGCGGCCTCACCCGACAACGCCGCCACCCCGTTCCTGGGCGCGACTGGCGGCCTGCAGGCCCAGGCCCGCCTGACCCACCAGCGCTGAGGCGGTGAGCCCGTACCAGCGCAGACAGAAATCCAATGGAGCCTCCGATGAAGCGTACCGACGCCGACCGGCCCCTGCACCGCGCTGTGGTGGTCGCCCTGTGCTGCTCCGCCCTCGCCGTGGGCCCCACGCCACTGCGGGCCGGTGACCTGAACGCCGAGGTGAACAACATGTTCAACAGCCTGGGCGCAATCGGGAACTACACCGCACCGGGAGCGTTCCGCGGCCAGACCTTCAACACCTACACCGGGGGCAGCCTGTTCATGCGGGCACCGAACAAGGTCTACCAGCTCGCGGCGATCCAGTTTCCGAGCGCACGCGCCGGCTGCGGTGGCATCGACGTGTTCGGCGGATCGTTCTCGCACATCTCGGCGGCCGAGTTCAAGAACATGCTGCGCAACATCACGGCCGCGCTGCCGGGCATTGCCTTCCAGCTGGCGCTGGAGTCGGTCTCGCCGCTGCTGGGCGGGCTGACCAAGTGGGCCAAGGGCCTGGAGACCTGGATCAACAACGCGCGCATCAACTCCTGCGAGACCGCAAAGGCCATCGTCAGCACGGCGGCCGAGGCAGCAGGCTTCAGCTCGCAGGAGGCCTGTTCCGATCTGGCCATCGAGATGGGCCTGGAGACCGATCGGGATGCCGCGCGCCGCCGCTGTGCGACCGACCGCCCCGGCATCCTGGCCTCGGCCCGATCCTCGGGCGACGCCAACATCCGCAACAAGGCGCCCTTCGTCGGCAACCTGACCTGGAAGGCACTGCAGCGCACCGGCACCTACCTCGACGACCAGGAGCGCGAGCTCATCATGAGCATTGTCGGCACGGTGATCTTCTACCCAGAGGGTGCGGCGCGGGACCCCGAGCCCGTGGCGCCGACGATCACCTCGATCAGCCAGCTGCTGTACGGCCAGGCGGCGGGCACCGGCACCAACGTCACGCAGCACCTGCTCCGGTGCAACAACTACACCGACTGCGACGTGGTGACGCTGAACACCAGCTACACCCACACGCCCTTCACCGCCCGCGTCGAGACCATGATGCGCTCGATCGCCGACAAGATCGCCACGCGCACGGCGATCCCGAACAACTCGGCCGAGGTCGGCTTCGTCAACCAGACCACCGAGCCGGTCTACAAGATGCTCTCGATCGGCGCGACGATCCCCGGTTCCGGGCTGTCCGACAGCCTGATCGCGCAGTACCGCGACCTGATCGCGGCCGACTACGCCTACGTCTTCCTGGAGCGGAACCTGCGCGTGGGCATGGCGGCACTCGACAAGGACTACACCCTGCAGCAGACCCAGCGGGATCGCGCCAACCTGGTGAGGCAGCGGGCCCAGGCCATGCTGCTGCAGCTGTCGCAGGAGAAGAACCTGCTGTACCAGAAGGTCGGCTCGTTCCGGGCGGTGTCCAGCCACCTGGAGCAGCTCGAGCGGCAGCTGCGTTCGAGCATGCCCCAGCACGTGATGGACATGCTGGGGCAGCAGGCGGCCTTCCAGGCCCGCTGACACGGCGGTCGGCAGGGCCGTTTCCGCGGGCGCCGCGCCAGCAACCCGGAGGCGGAAGAGTCCCCAGGAGCGACGCATGTGGGAGATCTACGCCTACCAGAACGCCGACAGCCTGTTCGGCATCTTCAACGCCGCGGCAGCCATCCACGGCTCCGGCGACTACAGGGCGGCGGTCGCCGCCGTGGCCTTCTGCGGGTTCATCGCGGCGCTGGTGGCCTACGCCTTCGCGCCCGAGAAGCTGCAGGGCTGGAAGTGGCTGGCCACCGTGCTGCTGGTGTTCTCCGTCCTCATCGTGCCGCGGGTGACCGTGGGCGTCGTCGACAAGACCGGCGGATCCGCCGTGAAGGTGGTGGCCAACGTCCCGTTCGGAGTGGCCTTTCTCGGCAGCGTCACCAGCACGGTCGGGCACACGCTCACGGGCCTGTTCGAGACGGCCTTCCAGGTCATCCCGGGTGTCGGCGCCCTGCCGAGCGAACTGAGCTACGAGAAGAACGGCCTGATGTTCGGCAACCGCCTCATCCGGGAGACAGGCGGCGTCGCCTTCCAGGATCCGAGCTTCCGCACGGACCTGGTCAACTTCATCCACAACTGCACGATGTACGACCTGATCGACGGCACGGTCGATCCGGGCACGTTCTCGAGCTCGGACGACGTGTGGGCGCTGATGGCATCGCCCAACCCGGCCCGTTTCACCACACTGACGGCGACCCTGACCAGCGCTGGCGGCTCGATCACCGTCGACACCTGCCCGAACGCCTACACGAACCTCAACGGCCGGCTGCCGGCGCAGCTGACCCGCATCCAGGGCAAGCTCGCCTTCCAGCTGAATCCGACGCTGCCGGCGGCGGCCGCCAATGCCGCCATCGCCGGGCAGATCCAGCAGGCCTACCTGAAGAACAGCATCGCGACCGCGGCCGCGACGGCGGCGGACCTGATCCGCCAGAACGCAGTGCTGAATGCGATCAACGACACCAGCAACATCATCGGTCAGAAGGTGAACGACCCGGCGGCCATGGTGCTGGCCGTCGGGCGGGCGCAGTCCGTGGCGCAGCAGAACGCGGCCTGGCTGAACGCAGGCAAGGTCGCCGAGCAGGCGCTGCCGGTGTTCCGCAACGTGATCGAGGCCATCACCTACGCGCTGTTCCCTCTCCTCGTTCTGCTGATGCTGCTGACCAGCGGGCGCGAGACCATGCTGGCCTTCAAGGGCTATGCCGCTGTGCTGATCTGGATCCAGCTCTGGCCGCCGCTGTATGCCGTGCTCAACTACATGGCGTCGATCTACGCCGCCTACGACCTCGCGGCGGCGGCTGACCTGGGCAGCGGCGCCAAGGCCCTGTCGCTGCAGACGGCATCGACGATCTACTCGCGGGCGATTTCCGGCGAGGCGGTGGTGGGCTACCTGGCCATCAGCATCCCGTTCATCGCCTGGGCGGCGCTCAAGCGGATGGAGACCTTTGGCACCGCGCTGGTGGGCGGTCTCTCGGGCCTGCAGTCGATGGTGGCCGGCGCCACGGCAGGCGCCGCGGCCGGCAACCTGAGCATGGGCAATGTCTCGATGGACCAGATCCGGCTCGCGCCGAACCGGACGTCCGCGTTCATGAGCAACTGGCAGAACGACATCAGCGGCAACACCTTTTCGTCAAACATGCTGACCGGCCGGACCGCTGTGAGCCTGCTCCGCAACCAGGGCTACGCGTCCCGGGTCGTCTCGATGCGCGTGAGCGAGCAGGACGTGCAGGACGCCAGCCGGCAGGTCGACGCAGCTCGAAGTGAAGCGGTGGCAGCCAGCACCGAACGCTCGGCGGTGCTGTCCGAGGCGTTCACCAAGGGCTTGGCAAAGCTGAAGTCATCGCGGAGCAGTACGGGGTCGACATCCAGCAGCTTCGAACAGTTGGGGCAGACGCTGAACCGGTTGGACCAGATCACGAGGAGCGTCGCCGACAGCACGGGGATGAGCCAGTCGCAAGTCGCACGAATCGCTTTCGGCGCCTCTGGTCATCTCGGTGTCTCCACACCTGTTGCCGGCGCTCGAGCAACTGCCAACGCAGAGAAGGGATACCTGGCGGGGCTTTCGGCAGACCAGCAGAGGGTACTGGGCGCCTTGACCTCGGAGCAGTTGGCCGAGTTCAAGCAGTTCGGCGACCGAGTGTCCCGCGACTCAAGCTTCGCGTCGGTTGTCGCATCTGACGCCCGTGAGGCACGTGAACTGTCTTCACGCTTGAACTCGAGCTCTACCCGGAGTTCGCGCGCCGAGGCCGGTCTCTCAGATCGGAGCGCCTATGCGGAGCGCGTGAGCGCAGCCTATGAACGGGGTGAGGTGATCGCGCTCGACATTGCCCAGGACCCGCACAACCTCGCCATGTTCACACGGTACGCCGAGCAGTACGGTGGCACGAGTGCCGCCGCCCGTGCCCTGATGGAGGCCGAGCTTGCCAGGCAATCACTCGGACCGAACCGGACCCTCTCTGACGGTACTGCCGTGCCGCTGTCATTTGAGTCCCTTAGGACGCAACATGCGCGGCAGGTCAATCAGCTGGCCGAGGGCCCAGATATCGAGAGCGTGAAACGCACTGGCGATGCTGCAGTCGCTCGCCAGCCCGGTCTGCCATCTGGCGCTGTACCTCCACCGAGCGTGCCCGGCAAAGTCCGTGACGCAGTTTCACGGCGCGGCCAGGCGATCCGCGAAGGTGTTCAGCAACAGAGCGGCGCGTTGAAACCGGCTGCCGACGCCGGGCGAAGCGAGGATGGAACCTTGGTTGCGGGGCAATCACTGCTCAAGCGCGCCGCCAAGCAAGTAGCTGCGGATGCCAAGGAGTCCGCCGAGGGCGCTGCCGACGCAGTGAAGGACCTGCTGAAGCGAAGGTAGTCAGGCCAGCCGGTCCGGATCGTGGATGTGCTGATCCGGCGGCGGCGATGGTGGCTTCATGAGCGGCGGGTGGCCCCTGTCCCGCCAGTAGTTGGCTGCGATGTCGGCCGTCGAAGTTCCCATCCCAGGAATGGCGTCTTCCAGCTCCGGACGACGCTTGATGCCGGATCGATGAGTCAGCGCACCTCCCACCGCGGCTCCGACCAGTGCGCCGATCAGGGACAGGACGACTCGCGTGGCCCATTCGTCCTTCATGGAGGCCAGCAGGCCGGCCGCGCAGCCGAGTAGAACGAGCGCAAGGAAGACGATCTTTCGCATAGAGGTCGTGCCAGTCCAAGACGGAACCAGTGCCCTGGCGCAGCGTACTACTCCATCTGCCGCACAGCCAGAGATCCGTTTCAAGTTGCGACGCTGTGCGCCAGATTAGACGTTGGCAGGAGTCGAGGCTCTTGCTTCAGCGACTGTCGATCCATGATGGGCAGCTTGAGCGACCCTGTCTATCCGATCTGCGAGGTACTGAAGCGCACGTCGTCGCTCGTCAGCCATCTCGTGATGGTGATAGGCGGCCGTCACCTTGTTTCGCTCGGCATGCGCCAGTAGCAGCTCGACCACCTCGCGGCTGAATCCGTGCTCACGAAGCAAGGTCGCTGCCGTGCCTCGGGTCCCATGGGGCGAGAAGTCCGGAACGCCGAAGTCGAGTCACTTGAAGAAGGGGTTCAGCGTCAATACCGTTAACTTAGATAACAAACGTGCCGTTCGGCCTGCCCTTGGTCCATCCCCGCCGCTGCCTCGTGCGCCCCGGCGGAGCTGATCGCATCGGCGGTGCCATTCGTGGCGTGCAATCCATCGGCACCCGCCGCGGCGCACCCCATTGGAACGCCGAGTGTCGCGAGTTGCGGCGCTTGACCATGCGCGGCGAACTCCGGTTGATCGTGCGGCTGGCCCGCAGCCCAGCGGACACCGCCAGCAGCGCCTCAAACCACCGGGCCCGCTTCCTGGGACGCTCTGGGGGGAAAGGCCCCGGACAGGGGCTGCTGCTGTCGAATGAGCTGGACATGCCCGACGAAGGACAGATCCTCGTGCGGTATTCGGTGCCGGGCCGCGCCTTGATGCAGCAGCCAGCGCACCGTGTAGTGCATCAGCACCCAGCCGAAGAATTCTTGGCGGACCAGATCCGGCGTGCGGCTGCGCAGCACGCGCCGGTTCTGCGCCAGGTGCGTCTTCAGCTCGTCGTAGATGCCCTCGATCTCCCAGCGCCGGTGGTAAAGCTCGGCCAGTTCCGCAGCCGGGGCCTTGGTGTCGTCCAGCAGCGTGGTGATCAGCCGGTAGTGGGGTTGAGCGTCGGGCAGCCTGGGCAACTGGTAGTCGATGACGCGCACGGGGATGGCCCGGTCCTGGGCCTCGCGGGTGCTGAGGCCGGTAGGGCGGATGCTGCTCAGATAGCTCCCGTCGGCCAGTGTCTTCTCCACGGGCAGGTTGCGGCTCACCGCGCAGCGCCAGAGCAGCTGAGCCCCGGTGGCGCTGGCCTGCTGCCAGTGCTCGAAGCCATTGAAGCCTCGGTCGGCCATGCACAACATGCCGGGCCCCAGGGCCTGCAGCAGCGGCTGAGCCAGCGTCCACTCGCCACTGCCGTAGGGCCCCAGGTTGGCGCCGAGGATGGCGTGCGTGCCGCACTCGGCCAGCAGCACGCAGCGCGCCTGCGGGTAACCGGCCTGGCCCTGGCGTCCACCGGGCCTGCCGAACGCTTGCTCGATCGCAGGATCGTCGGCCAGCTCGAAGGTGCTGCCATCCAGTGCCACCAGGCGCAGGCCCCGATAGAAGCCGCCCGGGTGCACCGCCTCGTCGGCCAGCGGCACGCAGCAGCGCTGCACCAGATCGGCCAGCGGCTCGGCGCCTATGCGCTGGCGCAGCAGGCTGATGGCCACCTTGCTCACCCCCGCCGGCTGCGGCGCGCCGGCCTCCCAGGCCAGGCCCTGCGAGACAGCGGAGAACACCGCCTCGTAAGACGCCTCCGGGTACAGGCTCAGCGCCATGACGTAGTAGACGCCCGCCACCGCCGGAAATGCGCGGATGCGCCGGCTGTTGCGCCCGTGGGCATCGAGCGCCTGATGCACCGCCTCCGGCGGCACCACGCGCGCCATCAGGCTTGCGCTCAGGTAGTCCGCCAGCCGTGCACCCGCGCCCAACCCTGCCTTGGTTCGAGCCATGACTCGCCTCCGTGGGAAGACGGGTGGGGATCATAGCTTGAATCACTCTATGTTAACGGTATTGGGTTCAGCGTCGCGTCGCCCAGCGGCACCGCGGCACGAAGAACCGACGGGAACACTGAGGTTGCCCCCGAGATTCGGAGTTCATAGCCCCAGCCCGGAGAATGCCGGGACAGGAGCATGAAAGTGAACGAGAAGCAGATCAGGGCGCGTTACACGCTGGAGTTCAAGCAAGAGGCGGTGCGGCAGGTCAGGGACGGTCGGGCGGCTGCGGTGGTGACCAGGACGTTGGGCATGCCCAAGGCCAGCCTGTCGAACTGGGTTCGTGCCGAGGCCAAGGGGCAGTTGGCCCAGACCCGCGACGGCGGCAAGGTGGTGGCGGCCACGGCGGTCACGCCCGAGCAGGCAGAGCTCGCGCGGCTGCGCGCGGAGGTGGCGCGGCTGAAGATGGAGCGCGACATCGCAAAAAAAGCCGCGGCGTACTTTGCGCAGGATGTGCTGCAAAGTGCGCTTGGATCCGGTCGATGAAGGGGCGCTGGCCGATCACGCTGATGTGCGAGGTGTTGGAGGTCAGCGCCAGCGGGTATTTCAGCTGGAGTGGTTTGGCCAGGCGATCCACGGGCGGGCCGGCGCGGTCCCACAGCGACGAGGCCCTGCTTGCGCACCTGCGGGCCATTCACGCGCAGATCGGCGGCGAGTATGGCTGGCCGCGCATGCACAAGGAACTGCTGGCCAGGGGCCTGCGGGTGGGCAAGGAGCGGGTCCGCCAGCTCATGCACCGCCATGGCATCCGGGCCAAGGGCAAGAGAAAGCTCGTGGTGACCACCGACAGCAAGCACCAGATGCCCGTGGCGCCGGACCTGGTGCAGCGCCGGCTCACGCCGGCCGCGCCGAACCTGGTCTGGACGAGCGACATCACCTACATCCCCACCGAAGAGGGTTGGCTGTACCTGGCCGCGGTGCTGGAACTCCACAGCCGGCAGGTGGTGGGCTGGAGCCTGCAGGCGCACATGCAGACCTCGCTGGTCAAGGACGCGCTGCTGATGGCCTGTTTCAGGCGCCGGCCAGCGGCTGGGCTGATCTTTCACAGCGACCGTGGCAGCCAATACTGTGGCCGGGAGTTTCAAGACACGCTCAAGGCCTGGGACATCCGCAGCTCGATGAGCCGTGAGGGCGATTGCTGGGACAACGCACCCACCGTGAGCCTGTGGGGGCACTTGAAGACCGCCTGCGTGCACGGGCAGCGGTTCGCCACCCGACAGCAGGCCCGCGGGGCGATCATGAACTGGATGCGGTTCTACAACCATTCGAGGCTGCACTCGACGCTGGGCTATCTCAGCCCGATGCAGTTCGAGCAACGTTGGTTGGCGGCGCAGCACAAATCTGCCGCTTGAAGATCGGGCTACGCACTCCGCGATTCAGGGGCAACCTCACCCAGCGGGTGTCGGCGATCGTGGATGGCGAAGAGGCCGATCGAGACCGGCAGCACGCCTGGGTCCTGCACCCGCAGCGCCACCAGCCGGCCAGCATGGTGGCGCAAAGCGTGCACGGGCTGTGCCTTGGGTGGGCCGACGTCTGCGACCACAGCGCGCTGGACGCGCATCCGGCCATGCAGACGGCGGTGGGGCGCGATGAGGCACTGGCGGGGGCCCCTACGCTCAGCCGGCTGGAGACCGCGGCCACGCCCGAGCAGGCCAGGGCGCTGCACCGGGTGCTGCCTTAGCAGTTCACCGCCAGCCGTCGAGACGTGTTCCTCGCGGCCGCCCGCGCGCCGGCCCCGTAGACCCCATCCAGGGCTGTCCCCGGCACGTTGACAAACAACGGGGGTACGGGGGCCGCACGTCCCCAGCACGCTCTGGCCGAGCAAAGCCCGCCGTCTGAGCCAGACAGCGGCCACCCCCGGGCGCGCCACGTCTCAGCACAACGTGGCCGGCGGCCTTTGTGAGAGATCCAGGCTAGGCGCTCGGTGAGCAAGGGCCCCAGAAACCACCAAGCATCGCTATTGTCGACGTGCAGTACAAGTGTGCTTTAACTAAGTTTCGCGTTCTGGTAACATACAGCGCATGAAGGTCTCCAGGGAAGAGCTGGTCGCCGTCCTCGCCCAGTTCAACCCCTGGTGGCGGGGCGAAGCCATTGCCGACCTGCCGACCTGGCGCCGCGCGGCATTTCGCGAGCTCCAGGCCTGGATGACGCAGCCGCCGGCACCGCGAGCGGTGCTGCTCTCCGGCGCACGCCAGATCGGCAAGACCACGCTGCTGTTGCAGGCCGCCGACACGCTGCTGCGTGGTGGTGTGCCAGGCGCCAACATCCTGTACGCAACCTTCGACCATCCCATCCTCAAGCTGGCCGGCATCGATGCGGTCATCGACGCATGGCGCGAACGCGAGCCGCGTGCCGACGGCCCCGAGTACCTGCTGCTGGACGAGGCCCAGTTCATTCGCTACTGGGGCACCTGGGTCAAGCATCAGGTCGACTTCCGCAAGGACCGGCGCATCGCATTCACGGGCTCCGCCATGCCGCTGGTGGAAGCGGACCAGGAGTCCGGCGTGGGCCGATGGCACACCATCCGGCTGACGACACTGTCGTTCTACGAGTACCTGCAGATCAAGCGACTGGTGCTGCCAGAGCTGCCGCGGCTGCGCAGCCTGCGGGACCTCTTCGACTGGCAGGCGGCCGACTTCTATCGCGTCACGGAACGGGCCGCACAGTACGTGGGCCACTTCCACGAGTACCTGGTGCGCGGCGGCTTTCCCCAGACCGCCCAGGTGGACAGCATCACGCAGGCCCAGCGCCTGCTGCGCGAAGACATCATCGACAAGGTGCTCAAGCGCGACATGACGGCGCTGTTCGGCGTGCGGCGCGTGCTGGACCTGGAGCACACGTTCCTGTACCTGTGCATGCACGATGGCGGTCTGCTGGACATGGTGGACCTGTGCGCCAACCTGGAGGTCAAGCGCCCCACTGCCCAGAACTTCATCGAACTGCTCGAGGCCACGCACCTGATCTATCGCCTGGCCCCGTTCGGCTACGGCAAGGACGTGCTGCGCGCGCGGTTCAAGATCTATCTGGCCGATGCTGCCATCGCGCCGGCCGTCATGCTCAAGGGCAAGGCCATCCTCGAAGATGCATCGGCGCTGGGCGTCGCCACCGAGACCGCGGTCTTCAAGCACCTGTTTGCCCGGTACTACGCTCAGAACGTCCGCTTCAGCTACTGGCGCGGCAAGCGCGACCACGAGGTCGACCTGGTGGCCGAAGTCGGCGGCGAACTCATTCCCTTCGAGGTGAAGTACCGCGCCCAGCACACTGGGGTGCGGGAGCTCAAGGGACTGATCGAACTGTGCCAGTCGAAACGCATCGAGCGCGGTTACGTCGTCACCAAGTCGCTCGATGACTTCGGCCTGAAGCAGGGCCTGGCCCCTGGAACGCAAGTCATGCGAGTGCCCGCGCCCCTGCTTTGCTATTGGATGGGCGCAACTGAACTACCAGGACCCAGCGCATGACGTCACGATGCTGTGCGCCACTTCGCTTTGAACCGCCCCGGGAATCGCGGAGGCCCGTTGGGGATGGGGCTGCGATTCGCGTCGCAGATGAGGACCTGGTACAGGCCGGTCGTCCGACTCATGCGTGGAGGAAGGACATGGGAGCGAAGCTCAAGACCCGCCTGCGATGTCGATGACGACCTTGCCGAACTGCCGGGCTGAATCAAGGCGGTCGAGCGCGGCGTGCACATCCCCCAGCGCGAACGCGCTGTCGACCACCGGCTTCAGGCCGCTGCGTTGCACCAGCGTGAGCAGGTCGCGAAACTCACCGAGATCCCCCAGCGTCGAGCCGAAGATCTGCAGCTGGCGGATGAAGATGCGGCGCAGGTCGGCCGGTGGCTGGTCACCGGTCGTTGCGCCGCAGGTGACCAGCCGGCCACCGCGCACCAGAGACCGCATCGCTGCCGGCCACGCCGCCGAGCCGACGTTCTCGATCACGACATCGACACCGCGACCATCGGTGGCGTCCATGACCTGCCGGACGATGTCGCCACGTCCGTCGATCGCGGCGTCGGCGCCGAGCGCCAGAGCGCGTTGCAGCTTGGCAGGTTCGCGTGAGGTGACGAGCGTGCGTGCGCCGGCCAGCTGGGCCAGCTGCAGCGCGGCCAGCGACACGCCGCCGCCGATGCCGAAGATCAGCACCGTCTCCCCCGACAGGATGCGGGCCTTGCCGTGCAGCATGCCCCATGCGGTGATGTGGTTGACACCGAGGGCGGCCGCCTCGCCGAAGCTCAGGCCTTCGGGCATCGCGAACACGTTGCGCGCGGGCAGGCTGACGAACTCGGCGAAGGTGCCGTCTCGATGCTCGCCAAGCAGGCGCATCGACGTGCACAGGGTGTCGCGGCCCCGCAGGCAGAACTCGCAGCGCCCGCAGCCGATGCCGGGGTGCAGCACGACCTTCTGGCCGACGTTCAGCGACCGCTCTTGCGCATCCACCTGCTCGACGACGCCGGCGCCGTCCAGCCCCATCACCATCGGCAGCGCATGCGTGATGCCGGCACCGCTGTCGCGCATGTACAGGTCCACGCGGTTGACCGTGGCGGCGCGCAGGCGCACCAGCACTTCGCCGGCGCGGCGCACCGGCATCGGTCGATCACCCACGGCGACGACCTCGTTGCCACCGTGTCCGGTGAGGAAGGCTGCCTTCACAGGCTGCCCACGAGTTCGGGCACGGCAGTGAACAGGTCCGCCTCGAGCCCGTAGTCGGCGATGCTGAAGATCGGCGCCTCGGGGTCCTTGTTGATGGCCACGATGACCTTGCTGTCCTTCATGCCCGCCAGGTGCTGGATCGCCCCGCTGATGCCGCAGGCCACGTACAGGCTGGGGGCGACGATCTTGCCGGTCTGGCCGACCTGCCAGTCGTTGGGCGCATAGCCCGCATCCACCGCGGCGCGGCTGGCGCCGAGCGCGGCGCCGAGCTTGTCGGCCAGCGGCGTGAGCACTTCGTTGAACTTCTCGCTGCTGCCCATTGCGCGGCCGCCGCTGACGATGATCTTCGCGGCGGTGAGTTCGGGCCGGTCGAGCTTGGCGATCTCGTTGCGAACGAACGTGCTCTTGCCGGCGTCGGCTGCCGCGGTGATCGACTCGATGGCAGCACTGCCACCCGAGCCCGCGGCGTCGAAGCCGGTGGTGCGCACGGTGATGACCTTGATCGCATCGCTGCTCTGCACGGTGGCGATCGCGTTGCCGGCGTAGATCGGCCGCTCGAAGGTGTCGGCGCTGACGATCTTTGTGGCGTCGCTGATCTGCGCCACATCGAGCAGCGCAGCCACGCGCGGGGCGACGTTCTTGCCGCCGGCGGTGGCGGCGAACAGCAGGTGGCTGTAGCCCTTTGCGATGGCCACCACCTGCGCTGCGACGTTCTCCGCCAGCCCGTGGCCCAGGGCCGCGCTGTCGGCGTGCAGCACCTTGGCGACACCGGCGATCTGCGCGGCGGCCTGCGCAGCCGGCCCGGCGTTCTCGCCGGCGACGAGCACGTGAACCTCGCCGCCGCAGGCGATGGCCGCAGTGACGGTGTTGAGCGTCGCGGGCTTCAGGCTCGCGTTGTCGTGTTCGGCCACGACCAGCACATTCACGAGGGCTGCCATCAGATCACCTTCGCTTCGGTCTTGAGCTTGGCCACGAGGGTGGCGACGTCGGGCACCTTGATGCCAGCGCCGCGCTTGGGCGGTTCGCTGACCTGGAGGGTCTTGATGCGCGGCGTGACGTCCACGCCCAGGTCGGCGGGCTTGACCACCTCCAGCGGCTTCTTCTTGGCCTTCATGATGTTGGGCAACGTGACATAGCGCGGCTCGTTCAGGCGCAGGTCGGTGGTGATGACCGCCGGCAGCGTGAGCTTCAACACTTCGAGACCGCCGTCGACTTCGCGCGTGACCGACAAGCTGCCGTCGGCGAACTCGACCTTGCTGGCAAACGTCGCCTGCGCAAAGCCGCCCAACGCGGCGAGCATCTGGCCAGTCTGGTTGCAGTCGTCGTCGATGGCCTGCTTGCCCAGGATGACGAGGCCGGGTTGTTCCTTCTCGGCCAGGGCCTTGAGCAGCTTGGCCACGGCCAGCGGCTGCAGTTCGGCATCGGTCTCGACGAGGATGGCGCGGTCGGCACCGATGGCCATGGCCGTGCGCAGGGTCTCCTGGCACTGCGCGACGCCGCAGGAGACGGCGACAACCTCGGTCGCCACGCCCTTCTCCTTCAAGCGCACGGCCTCTTCGACCGCGATCTCGTCGAAGGGGTTCATGCTCATCTTGACGTTCGCAGTATCGACGCCGGTGCCGTCGCTCTTCACGCGGACCTTGACGTTGTAGTCGACCACCCGCTTCACGGGCACGAGGATCTTCATGGGAAACCCTTTTTCAGGTGAAGGCGGCGATGCCGGTGATGTTGGCGGCCGGCGCTTCGTCTTGCGCTTCCAGATGGTTCTCAGCGGGAACCAGCTGCTCGCGCACGAAGCGCTGCGCGGTTGACAGCAGGAGCTCGAACGATTCCGGGTCGAGGGCCATGGCGGCGGGTCCTTCTGCGGGCCGGGGTCTCGTTCAGCGGTGGCCGAAGACGGGCTTGCGCTTCTCGAGGAAGGCCTTCATGCCCTCGTGGGCGTCGTCGCTGGCGAAGCGGGCGTGCAGCTGGCGGCGCTCGAAGCCGATGCCCTCCGCCAGCGATCCCTCGTAGGCCCGGTTGACCGACTCCTTGATGGCCATCAGCGCGGGCAAAGAGAAACCCGCGATCGAGCCAGCCAGCGCCAGGGCCTCTTCGTGCAGGCGTTCGAGGGGCACCACACGCGAGACCAGCCCATAGCGGTCGGCCTCGGCGGCGTCGAGCGTGCGCGCCGACAGGCACATGTCCATCGCCTTGGCCTTGCCGACCACGCGCGGCAGCCGCTGCGTTCCGCCGGCACCCGGCATCATGGCGAGCTTGACTTCCGGCAGCGCGAACTTCGCGTTGTCGGCGGCGACGACGATGTCGCAGGCCAGCGCCAGTTCGCAGCCGCCGCCCATCGCAAAGCCCGCCACCGCGGCGATCACGGGCTTGCGCACATGGCGGATGGTTTCCCAGTTGCGCGTGATGAACCCGCTGCGGTAGACGTCCATGTACGTCCAGTCGGCCATCGCAGCGATGTCGGCGCCCGCCGCGAAGGCCTTGGCGTTGCCGGTGATCACGATCGCACCGATGCCTTCGTCGGCATCGAAGCCCAGCAGCGCCTCGCCCAGTGCGTCCATCAGGGCGTCATTGAGGGCATTGAGCTGCTGGGGCCGGTTCAACGTGATGACGCCGACACGGCCGACCGTCTCGGTCAGGATGGGCGATGGCGTCGCCACCGCCGTGCTTGTCGTCGATCCGGCCACGATGTCACTCGACGACGATCTTGCGGTCGCGGATCAACTCGGACAGGGTCTTGCCTTCCTGTGCCAGCAGCTTCCTGAAGTCGCCAACCTCCAGGGCCACCGGTTCGGCACCCAACTCGCCGAATCGCTGCTTCACCCCCGGGCTGGCCAGCACCTTGGCCACTTCGCGGGTCAGTCGCGCGGTCACCTCGGCTGGTGTGTTGTTGGGCACCCAGAGGCCGAACCAGATGTCCAGGCTCGCATCCTTGATGCCGAGCTCGGCGTAGG
The DNA here is from genome assembly GCA_037367405.1 of Ottelia alismoides. Classification (NCBI taxonomy): domain Eukaryota; kingdom Viridiplantae; phylum Streptophyta; class Magnoliopsida; order Alismatales; family Hydrocharitaceae; genus Ottelia; species Ottelia alismoides. Next base: position 107,256 of record JAZKJV010011863.1, read on the forward strand.
TCGGCACATCGGGGAAGAAGGGCGACTTCTTGTCGCTCGCCACCGCCAGGAGCTTGACCTTGCCGGACCTGATGTGCGGGAAGGCGATGCCCGGGTCGAAGGCCAGGTCGGCCTGGCTGGCCATCACGTCCTGCAAGGCCGGGGCGGCTCCGCGGTACGGGACATGGGTGATGAAGGTGCCGGTGCTCTGCTTGAAGAGTTCGCCCGCCAGGTGGGGCGGTGTACCGGTGCCGGCCGAGGCGTAGGACAGCTTGCCGGGATTTGCCTTGGCCATCGCGACCAGCTGCTTCGCGTCCTTGACTTCGAGGCCCGGGCGCGTGATCAGGTACATCTGCGTGCGCCCGATGCCCATCACCGGCGTCAGGTCGCGCGACGGCAGGATCGTCGACTTGAACAGCGACGGGTTGGCCGTCTCCACCGAGGTGGGGGCCACGAAGAGCGTATGACCATCGGGCGCTGCCTTGACGACCTCACCGGCGGCGATGTTGCCGCTCGCGCCGGGCTTGTTGTCGACGATCACGGTCTGGCCCAGCGCCTCGGACAGGCCCTGCGCGACGACACGCGCCATCACATCGGTGGTGCCGCCGGGCGCGAAGCCGACGACGATGCGCAAGCTCTTCGTGGGCCAGGCCGCTTGCGCGAGCGCAGCGCCGCTGGCGCCCACAAGCGCAAGCGAGGTGATGGCAGCGAAGAACACGCGGCGCAGGGGATGGCCGGTGGGGTTGAAGGCGGTATGCATGGGTGTGTCTCCGTTTGCTGGGTGTGCGCTCAGGCCATTCACAGGCTGCCGTCGCGCAACATCTCGCGCAGCTTGAACTTCTGGATCTTTCCGGACGGGGTGGCGGGCATGGCGTCACGCAGGATCAGGCGCTCGGGGATGTACTGCAGGGCGACCTTCTGCGACATCAGGAACTCGACCATGCCGGCGAGATCGAGCGTCTGGCCCGCCTTGGGCACGACCACCGCGCAGGCGCGTTCGCCCAGGCGCTCATCCGCGTAGGCCACGATGGCCACCTGTGCGACGGCCGGGTGCTTGTAGAGCAGCGCCTCGATCTCGAAGACCGGGATGTTCTCGCCGCCGCGGATGATCACGTCCTTGCTGCGACCGCTGATGCGGACGTAGCCGTTGGCGTCCAGCGTCGCGAGGTCGCCGGTGTCGAACCAACCCTGGGCGTCGGTGCCGTTGAGCTGCGGCCGGTGCAGGTAGCCGCCGAAGTTTGAGCATGCCCGCACGAGCAGCTTGCCGGCTTCACCCGCGCGCAACGGCTGGCCGTCGAGATCGACCACCTTCACCTCGACGCCGGGCAGCGGGCAGCCGTCGGTGGTGCACGCGAGCCGATCGTCGTCGTCGAGCTTGATCAGCGTGACGGCGCCGTTCTCCGTCATGCCCCAGGCCGAGACGATCTTGGTGCCCAGCACCTTGCGGGCCTGCTCGACCAGCGGGCCGGGAATCGGCGCACCGGCGCACAGGAAGGTCTTCAGGCTCGGCACGGCGGTGCCCGACTCCTGCACCGTCTTGGTCAGGTCGGTCAGGAACGGTGTCGAGGCCATCGTGAAGCTCACCCGCTCGGTGCGGATGAGCTCGATCGCCTTCTTCGGCTCCCACTGGTCCTGCAGCACCACGCTCGCGCGCAGCATGATGGGCATCATCAGGCCATACATGAAGCCGGTCTGGTGGGCCATCGGCGATGCCATCAGGACGACGTCGTCGTGCCCCAGGGCCAGGCGCTTCGCGTACGGCACGATGTTGGCCATCAGCGTGTTCGCCGAGTGCATCACGCCCTTGGGCTCGCCCGTCGTGCCCGAGGTGTAGATCAGCTGCGTGATGTCGTCCGGACCCGGTCGGTGGTGCGTCAGGATGTCGCGCGCGTCGGGCTCGTTCTCCCAGGCCGGCTCCGTGAGCAGGGCCTCGAAGTCGTCGGCGCCGCCGCCACCCACGACGATGATGCGTTGCAGGTGCGGCAGGCTGGGCTGCAGGCCCCGGGCCATGGCCTCGTGGTCGAAGCCGCGGAACAGCTTGGGCACCACCAGCACCTTGGCCTCGCCATGCTTGAGCATGAACGACAACTCGCGCTCGCGGAAGATGTGCATCATCGGGTTGAGCACCGCTCCGATGCGTGAGCAGGCCAGGTACAGCACGCTGAAGTGCCACCAGTTGGGCATCTGCATCGCCACCACATCGTTGCGGCCCACGCCCAGGCGCGCCAGGCCCACCGCCACCCGGTCGGCCAGCGCCGCGAGTTCCCTGTAGCTGAACCGGCGCACCTCGCCCGAGTCGACGCGCACGGCCGTCAGGGCCAGCTTGTCTGGGCAGGCGGCGACACAGGCATCCAGTTCGTCGTTGATGGTGCGGTCGTGCCACCAGCCGCGGGCGATGCTGTCGGCACGACGCGGTGCCAGAAGGACGGGGTCGAATTCCATGGCTTGTCTCCGGGTGGTCTTGTCGTGGTGGTCAGGCCGGCACGAACTGGCGTCCGGCCCGGGTGCGGGCGATGATGGTTTTCATGATCTGGGCGGTGCCGTCACCGATCTGGAAGCCCAGCACGTCGCGCAGGCGCTGTTCCATGAGCCCGCGGTCGTAGCCGCCGTGTCCGAAGCACAGCAGGCACTGGTGGATCACGTCGTAGGCGAGCTTCGGGCCCCACCACTTGGCCATGCCGGCCTCGGCGGTGTGCGGCAGGCCCTTGTCCTTGAGCCACAGGCCCTGCAGGCACAGCAGGCGCGCGCCTTCCACCTCGGTGTCGAATGCGGCAAGCGGGTGCGTCACGCCCTGGAACGCCGACAGCGGCTGGCCGAAGGCCTGGCGCTGGGTGATGTACGCCCAGGTCTCATCGAGCGCCACACGCGCCACCGCCAGGCACTGCAGGCCGATCAGCGAGCGCGAGAAGTCGAAGCCGTGCATCACCTGCACGAAGCCCTTGTTCTCGTCGCCCAGCCGGTGGCTCACCGGCACGCGCACGTTCTCGAAGAAGATCGATCCCCGGCCGATGGCACGCTGGCCATGGCAATCGAAACGGTTGGTGGTGAGGCCGGGCGTGTCCATCGGCACCAGCAGCGCCGTGACGCCATGGGCCGCGGATTCGGGCGTTCCGGTGCGACCGAACACAACGGTGATGTCGGCCTGGTCGGCGGCGGAGATGGAGGTCTTCTCGCCGTTGATGACGCAGTGGTCCCCATCGCGCTCGATGCGCAGGCGCAGGTTGGCTGCGTCCGAGCCGCCCCGCGGCTCGGTGAGTGCGATGGCGCAGATGGCTTCGCCCTGCACGATCTTCTTCAGCCAGGGGCGGACGACGTCGGGGTTGCCGTACCTGGACAGGATCTGGCCGTTCAGCGAGGCCAGCAGGTTCAGGTAAGAGAAGCTCAGGTCGGCGCGCGCGATCTCCTCGTGGATCACGCCCGCAGCGAGGCAGCCCAGCCCCAAGCCGCCGAAGGACTCGGGCAGCTCGGGGCAGATGAACCCGAGCCCGCCCATCTCGCGCAGCAGCGAGCGGTCCAGCACGCGCGTGCGGTCGCGCTCCTGAAAACCCGGCGCTATGCGCTCGGTCGCGAAGCGCCGCGCGTGTTCGCCGAGCCTGACGAGGTCTTCATCGAGATAGGGATTCATGGGTGGGTCTCCTGCGAGGGCACGCCGGACATGGATGGATCAAGCGGACGCCACGCAACCGGCTTTGCCGGGCCGTCGGCGTCGCCCCTGGGGGGGAGGCGGCGCAGCCGCTGCGGGGGGGTTACTTCGCGTACTTGCGGAAGTCGGGCTTGCGCTTGTCCTTCAGCGCCGCGACGCCCTCGCGCGATTCGTCGGTGTCGTAGTACAGCTTCAGCGCGTACATGCCCATGCCGGCGATGCCACTCTGGTGCGCCGTGTCCATGTTGAAGCTGCGCTTGGCGATCGCGATCGCGGTCGGGCTGCGCTCGCAGATCGTCTCGGCCCACTCCTGCACCGTGGCGTCGAGCTGCTCATGCGGCACGCAGATGTTGGCCAGGCCCATGGCGACGGCCTCGGCGCCCGAGTAGCGCTTGTTCAGGTACCAGATCTCGCGCGCCTTCTTCTCGCCCACCACGCGGGCCAGGAAGGCCGTGCCGTAGCCGGGGTCGACCGAACCCATCTTCGGGCCGACCTGACCGAAGATGGCCTTCTCGGAGCAGATGGTCAGGTCGCAGATCGTGCACAGCACGTTGCCGCCGCCGATGGCGAAGCCCTGCACGCGGGCGATCACCGGCTTGGGCACATCGCGGATGGCGGTGTGCAGTTCTTCCATCGGCAGGCCGATGGTGCCGCGGCCGTCGTAGTTGCCATCGTGCGCCGACTGGTCGCCGCCGGTGCAGAAGGCCTTCTCGCCCGCGCCAGCCAGCACGATGCAGCCGACGTTGCGGTCGTAGCCCGCCTTGTTCAGCGCCTTGATGAGTTCGTCGCAGGTGGTGCCGCGGAACGCGTTCATCTTCTCCGGCCGGTTGATGGTGATCCAGGCCACGCCGTTGCGGACCTCGTACAGGATGTCTTCGAAGTTCATGGGGGTCTCCAATGGGTCATCGGGGAAATGCGCCCGGTCGTGCAGCCGCCGTCGCGAGCAGCCCGAGGTCGGTTCGAGCCGCGCAGCCGTACACCCGTACGGCGAGCGGCGCAGGACCGAGATCGGGTTGCGCAGCAGGCGGATGCGCGGCCGGGTCAGCCGTTCATGGTCAAGCCGCCAGACACGCTCAGCACCTGGCCGGTGACGTAGGCCGCTTCGCTGCTGGCGAAGAAGAGGATGGCGCCCGGCAGGTCGTCGGGCTGGCCGATGCGGCCCAGCGGGATGGAGCGCGTGAACGCCTCCATCAGCTTCTCCGGGTTGCCCGCACCTTCCTTGTAGTCGGCAAAGAGCGCGGTGTCGGTCGGGCCCGGGCAGACGACGTTGACGGTGATGCCGTGGCGGGCATGCTCGCGGGCGATGGTCTTGGAGAACGCCACCAGGCCGCCCTTGCAGGCCGCGTACACGGCCTCGCCGGAGGAGCCGACGCGTGCAGCGTCGGACGCGATGTTGACGATGCGGCCTGACTTGCGGGTGGCCATGCCCGGCAGCACGGCGTGGTGCATGTGGAGCGCGCCGGTCAGGTTGATCGCGATCAGCCGGTCCCACTGCGCCGGCTCGGTCTTGGTGAAGGGCTTGAAGACGTCCCAGCCCGCGTTGTTGACGAGCACATCGATCGGGCCGAGGTCCTTCTCGGCGGCCATGACGGCGGCGTCGACGCTCACGCGGTCGGTGATGTCGCAGCGAAAGGCCTGCGCGCGGCCGCCTTCGGCGCGGATGCCTGCGGCGACCTTTTCGGCGGCGTCGAGATTGAGATCGAACACCGCCACGGCAGCGCCTTCCCGGGCGAAGCGGCGGCAGGTGGCACCGCCGATGCCGCCGCCGCCTCCGGTGACGATCACGGTGTGGTTGTCGAAGCGTTGGCTCATGCGATGTCTCCGTTGCAAATGGGCGTCAAGTGGGTGAAGATCGGTCGTATCTGTTGCCACAGATACGTCAATATATTGACCCAACTATAGGCCAAGCTCCGCGCAGCCTCAAGAGCTTCTTCTCCTCGTATAGATAGTGGTAAACCCTATGACAATGCAGCACAACACGAAGATCGATCTTGCCAACAGGTTGTTCTTTCGTCTCTATCAATGCGCCAACATGTTGCATAAGACGGGCACCCGTGCCGTCGAGGACGAAGGGCTGACGACGCAGCAGTGGGCCGTGCTGGGCGCCCTGTCGCGCGAGCAGTCGCTGGGCGGCATGAGCATTGGGGACCTGGCCCGTTACCTGATGGTGAGCCGGCAGAACCTCTCAGGACTCATCAGCCGCATGGAACGCGACGGGCATGTGGCCGTCGCCGCGAGCGGACAGGACCGCCGCTCGCGCGTGGTGACGATGACGGCGTCGGGGCGACACGTGTGGCAGGACCTGGCCCTGCCCAAGATCCACGGCTACTACGAGGCGATCCTGTCGGACTTCTCGGTCAACGACGTCACGCACACGCTGCACTACCTGCTCAAGATCCTCGAGAACATGAAGCGGCTCGATGCGGAGAGGCCGCCTGCGGAGGACGGCGACGAGGCGCAGGCGGCGCGTTAGCACATGCGCATCGGGCGCTGGCCTCGGTGAGAGGCTGCGCTCGAGGCCGTCGCGTTCTGCAGGTTCGGGGTCCGGCCTGGCCGAACGACCGTCTGCTGTCCTGCGCCGGCGTGAAGCTCAGGTCAGGGCCGAACCGACCCGCTCACGGCCGGCGGCGCCATTGGCCGCTGCTGCCAACCCCGATCACCCGGCCTATGCCGATGGCCAGCTGCGCTTGACCCGCAGGACCAGGCGCCGGCAGTCGCTGCAGCGTGGACCGACCGCCGGCAGCAAGCGCCGGGTCATCCGGTACGCCTAGAGAAGCCCGGCGTAGGCACCGCCATCGACCTGGAGGTTCTGACCGGTGATGAATCCGGCCTGATCACCGCAGAAGAACACGCAGGCGAAGGCCAGTTCTTCCGGACGCCCCAGACGCAGCGCCGGCAAGGTGGCGGCGATGCGACGCCGCGCCTCGTCACGGCTGATGCCCTCGGCGGCCATCATGCGCTGGGCCATGAACTCCTGGCGCGGCGTGTCGATGCGCTCGGGCAGCAGGTTGTTGATGGTCACGTTGTCGACGACGGCTTCGCGTGCGAGCGCCTTGCTCACCGCGGTGAGGCCGGCGCGTGCCGCGGTCGACAAGCCCATGGCCGCATGCGGCGTCTTCACCATCGCGCTGGTGATGTTGACGATGCGGCCGAAGCGGCGCGCCCGCATGCCGGGCAGCACGGCGCGGATGAGCAGGATGCCGGCGATCAGGTTGGCCTCGAGTGCGCCGATCCACGCGGCGTGGTCCCAGTCGGCGAGCTGGCCCGGCGGCGGGCCGGCGTTGTTGTTGACCAGGATGTCGGGTTCAGGGCAGGCGGCGATGAGGGCGGCGCGGCCGGCCTCGGTGTTCAGGTCGGCCACGACGGCGTGCACCGTCGCGCCGCTGGCCTCGCGCAGCGCGGTGGCCGCCTTCTCCAGCTTCGCCGCGTCGCGGCCGTTGAGCCACACCGTGCAGCCCTCCTGCGCGAGCGCGGTCGCGCAGGCCAGGCCAAGGCCTTGCGACGATGCGCAGACGAGCGCCTTGCGGCCGCGGATGCCGAGGTCCATGGGGTGTTCCTTCAATGCAGGTGGAGGGCCAGGCGCCAGGCGTGGTTCATCGCGCATCGTCCAGGATCAGGTCGGCCGCCTTCTCGCCGATCATCAGCGTGGCCGCATTGGTGTTGCCGCCGACGATGGTCGGCATCACCGATGCGTCGACCACCCGCAGCCCGTCGACGCCGTGCACGCGCAGGCGTGAATCGACCACCGCGTCGGCGCCGGTGCCCATCGCGCAGGTGCCCACCGGGTGGTGGGTGATGCCGCCGAGGGCGCGGATCGCGGCGTCGAGCTCGCTGTCGCTGCGCAGCGCGCCGCCCGGCAGCGTTTCCACATCGACCAGCTCGGCCAGCGGCGGCATCGCGTACAGCGCGCGTGCCGCGCGCAGGCCGGCGCGCATGGTGCGGAAATCGTCCCCGTGCGAGAACAGGTTCAGGGCGATGCGCGGTGCATCGGCCGGGTCGGGCGAGCGCAACGTCACACGGCCGCGGCTCTTCGCGTAGAGCTGGCAGACGGTGATGTAGAACGCATGTGTCTGCACCGGCAAGAGGCCGGGGAACCACAGCTTTGCGTCCAGGCGCACCGGGTTGCACAGCAGCTGGAAGTCGGGCCGGTCGAGCGACGGATCGGTCTTCAGCAGCACCGTGCCGTGGCAGACCTGGGTGGCGAAGGCGCCGCTGCCGGCAAAGGCCCAGCGCAGCACCGACAGCAGCGCGCGGTCCAGCCGCAGCTCGTTGAGGAAGCTGACCGGCCGGCGCAGCGTGTACTGCAGCGGCATGCGCGGATGCTCGATCAGATTGCCGCCGACGCCGGGCAAGTCACGCTGCACCGCGATGCCCAGCGCCTGCAGCTGCGCGCCGGGCCCGATGCCCGACAGCATCAGCAGCTGCGGGCTGCCGTAGGTGCCACCGCTCACGATCACCTCCCGCGTGGCGCGCACGGTGGCCGGCACCCCGGCGCGGCGCAGCTGCACGCCGACCGCACGGCCGCCTTCGATCAGCAGCTTCTCGCTGTGCGCCTTCGACCACACGGTGAGGTTGCGCCGGTGGCGCACCGGCTGCAGGTAGGCCCGCGCGCTGCTGTGGCGGCGGCCGCGCCGGTCGATCGCCACATCGCCGGCGGCCAGCCCGTCGTGGTGCTCGCCGTCGTAGTCGTCGTTCAGGCGGTGGCCGGCGGCGCGCGCGGCCTCGCGCAGCGGCCCGGGCAGCAGCCGCCGGTCGTCGATGCGGTTGACCTGCAGCGGGCCGCCGCCGCCGTGGAAGGGGCCGTCCCCGCGCCAGTTCGATTCGCTGCGGCGGAAGTACGGCAGCACCTTGTCGTACGACCAGCCGGTGCAGCCCAGGCGCGCCCAGTCGTCGAAATCGCGCCGGTCGCCGCGGATGTGGAACATGCCGTTGATCGACGACGAGCCGCCGAGCAGCCGCCCGCGCGGCACCGGCAGCACGCGGCCGTCGAGATGCGGCTCCGGCTCGCTCTGGTAGCCCCAGGTGAAGCGCGGCTGCTGCAGCGCGCGCAGAAAGCCCAGCGGCATGCGGATCCACGGGTGGCCGTCGCCGCCACCGGCCTCCAGCAGCAGCACGCGGGTGCGGCCATCGGCGCTCAGCCGGTTGGCCAGCACGCAGCCGGCGGTGCCGGCGCCGACGATCACGTAGTCGAAGCTGGGCTCGCTCATGTGCCGGTGAAGGCGGCAGCGCGCTGCTCGCGCCAGGCACGCGCACCTTCCTGCAGGTCGGCCGAGGCATCGGCGCGCGCGATGTCGGCCGCCAGCGCGGCAGCATCGAGCGTGCCGCGGGCGATGCGGTTGAGGTGCTGCTTCATCGGCAGCAGCGCCAGCGGCGCGAGCGCGGCCAGATGCACAGCCAGGCGGGCCGCTTCGTCGCCGACGGCCTCGGCCGAGGCAACGCGGCGGTCCAGCAGCCCGGCCGCCTCCAGCGCATCGGCGCGCAGCGCGTCGGTGGCCAGCAGCAGCCGCCGCGCGATCGGCAGGCCGACGCGGCAGACCAGCCGCTCCAGCCCGCCGCGGTAGAAGTGCAGGCCCAGCTTCGCGGCCGGGATCATCAGTTCGCTCGCATCACAGCCTATGCGGAAGTCCGCCGCCAGCGCCAGGTCCACCGCGCCCCCGTAGGCGCCGCCCTGCAGCGCGACCACGGTGACCGCCCGCGCCTGCTCGATCGCATCGGCCAGCGCCTCGAAGCGCGGCCCGGCGCCCCCGCCGTCGGCACCGACGCGGCCGATGTTGAAGCCGCTGCAGAAGTGCCGGCCCTCGCCGCGCAGCAGCAGCACGCGCACGGCCGCTGCGGCGTTCACCTCGGCAAGCTGCGCCTGCAGCGTGGCCAGGTCCTCGGGCTCGAGGCGGTTGGCCACCCCGGGCCGGCGCAGCGTGATCGTCGCGACCGCGCCGTCGATCGCCAGCTGCGGCTCAGCGCCAGCCATAGAGGTCCAGCGTCGAGGCGCCCTGGCGGATGCGCTCGAGGAGCGCCGCCTCGTCGGCCTCGCGCTGCCGCGACTTCGCGACCACCTCGGCCGCCCGCGCATGCGGCACCGCGACGACGCCGTCGCCATCGCCGACGATCAGATCGCCGGCCTGCACCGTCACGTCGCCCAGGCGGATGGGGTGGTTGATCCAGCCGATCGCGCCGAAGTCCTTGCCGGTGCCGCGCACCGCCAGGCCGCGGGCAAAGACCGCAAAGCCCAGCTGCGCGAGCAGCGCCCCGTCGCGCACGCAGCCGTCGATGACCAGGCCGGCCAGGCCGCGGGCGATCGCCATCGTCGCCATGATCTCGCCCCAGTAGCCGTACTCGTGCCCGCCGCTGCAGAACACGACCATCACGTCGCCGGGGCGCGCGATGTCCAGCGCGCGGTGCAGCCAGAGGTTGTCGCCTGGTGGCGAATGCACGGTGAGCGCCGGCCCGGCGAAGGCCATGCCGGGCGCGACCGGCTTGAGCACGGCGGGCAGCGCGCCGATCTTGCCGCCGGCCTCGTGCAGCGTGGCCGTGGGCAGGCTGCGGGCGGCGGCGATGAGTTCCGGCGGCAGCGGCGGCACCTCGCGCCGCGTGGTGGTGGCGGCATCGAAGCGTGTCACTGCGCCTCCCGCGTCTGCAGCTGGTGGTACTTGAACTGCCGGCGCGCCTCGTCCAGGCGCATCCCGCCGCGCACCGCCTCGCGGATGCGGTTTTCGGCCGCCTCGATGGCCTCGGCGGTGTCGAGCACCGCGTCCTCGTGCGCCTGCGGAATCACGAGCACGCCATCGGCATCCCCGCGCAGGATGTCGCCAGGCGCGACGCGCGCATCGCCGATGTTCACCGGGATGCCGGTGGCCTCGACCTGCACCCGGTCCTTGCCGGTGCGCATCCAGTGTGCGCGGCTGAAGACCGGATAGCCCAGGTCCAGACACAGCGCCACGTCGCGGCAGATGCCGTCGATCACCGTGCCGGCGATGCCGCGGCGGTGGGCGATCTCGGTGAGGATGTCGCCCCACACGGTGCAGTTGGTGCGCCCGCCGTTGTCGAGCACGATCACGCTGCCGGGCGGCACGTCGTCGATGTAGTCGCCCACGGTGCCCGGCGGGTTCGCCGCGGGGCCGTAGAGCAGCGTCCAGGCGCGGCCGGTCATGCGGAAGCCGGCGCTGCGCGGCGCCAGGCCGTGGCACTGGCCGGCGATGCCCAGCTTGTCGAGCGCGTCGCTCAGCGTGGCGGTGTCGAGCCTTGCGGCGCGCGCGACGTTGCGGTCTTTGGAGTGGTCCATCGTTCAGGGCTTCAGCATGTGTTCATAGGCGCCGCCCATCACCTGGCCGATCGGCGTGCCGGCGAGGATGGCCTTGGCCATCGCCGCTTCCTGGGCGACGATCTGCTCGGCGGCATCGAGCACACGGGCGATGTCGGCCGCGGCGATGACGATCACCGCGCTGCGGTCGGCGAGCAGGTAGTCGCCGGGCTGCACGGTGACATCGCCGATGTGCACCGGCACCTGTGTGCCGAGCTCGACGACACGCCCGCGCGCGGTGCGCGCGGTCAGGCTGCGCGCGAAGACCGGGAAGCCGTAGGCGATGGCCTCGTCCACGTCGCGCAGCGGCCCGTCGGCAACGACGCCTGCCACGCCGCGCACCTTGGCGCCGAGCGTCAGCAGCCCGCCCCAGCAGCCGGCCTCGATGCCGCTGGTCTGCTCGACCACGATCACATCGTCGGGCCCGGCCGCCTCGATCGCGGTGCAGCCCAGGTGCACCGGCGGCCCGGGCGGTGGCGCGCCGGGGCCGACCTTCATCGTCACCGCGCGGCCGGCGATGCGGCCCTCCCCGCTGCGCTGCGGGATGCCGGTGACGGCGCCGGGAAGCCCCAGCTTGTCGAGGGCGTCGGAGACCGCGCAGGCGTCGAGCCGGCGCAGGCGCTGGACCTGGGGATGGTTCATGGCAGCGTGTTCCAGGTGGCGAACGCGAGGCCGGTGCCGGTGAGTGCGGGCGTGCGGTAGCCGGGGATGTAGTCGACCTCGCCGAGGTCCAGGTCGCGCGCCATCGCGCCGACGACGATCCAGTTGCGGATCTCGCTGCTGCCGGCCTGCAGCTGCTTTGGATCGAGCGCGGCGAGTGCGGCGAGGTCCTTGCGGCGGATGGCATCGATGACCTGCGCGTCCAGCGCCTCGTCGACGACGAAGTGGCTGAGCCCGCCGCTGGCGATGACGCCCACGCGCAGGTCCTCGGGCCACTGCGCGATCAGCTCGCGCAGCGCATGGCCGAGGGCCACGCAGCGCCGCGGTGTCGGCTGGTTCGGCGGGTCGAAGGTGTTAAGGATCACCGGCAGCACCGGCACCGGCGGCTCGGTCAGCAGGCGGCGGTGCACGAACTGGAAGGCATGGCCCTCGGACTGGCCGCGCTCCAGGCCGTCCATCGCGGCGATGTCGAAGTCGCGGTCGCAGAGTTCGCGGGTGAGCCACTTCGCGAGCGCCGCAGCCACCGGGTACTCGCGGTCGACCTCGGGTTCATGGCGCCACATGCGCGCCACCTTCACCCAGGCGTCGTCGGGCTTGGCCGGCTCGCGCGCGGTGTTGCGGATCGTCTGGCCGTGGTAGATCGCGATCGCCGGGTTGTTGCTGGTGCGGAAGAGCTCGGTCTGGTCATCGCCGACGATCACCAGCACGTCCAGCCGCGCCGCGGCAATCGCGTCGCGCAGGCGGTCCATCGCGCGCTGCGCGGCGTCGAAGCGTTCACCCAGCAGCTCGGGCGTCTGCAGCGCCTCGGCCCCCGGTGGCGCGGCGGCGAGCAGCGCCTCGTAGCTCGTCTTGTCGCCGGCCTTGGTGTAGTAGTGCGGGTTCTTCGGGTCGATCGCCCGGAAGCCGTGCTGCCAGTCGGCGCGGGTGGCGACCAGCATGATGCTGTGCGAACTGCCGAAGGCGGCAACCAGTCGGGCCATGGCGTGCTCCCCTAGACCACGAGCCGCGTGCGCAGCTCGGCGATGCGGGCCTCGCCGTAGCCCAGCTCGCGCAGGATCGCGTCGGTCTGGTCGCCCTGGTGGGGCGCCGGCCGCGGCGGCTCGGTGACCGGGATGATCGGACAGCCGGAACGGCGTGCGCACCAGGCCCACCTCGCCCAGCTCCGGATGCGGCATCGGCCAGCGCATGCCCAGGTGCTGCACCTGCGGGTCGTCGAACACCTGCTCGATGCTGTGGATGGGCCCGCAGGGTACGCCGGCCTGCAGCAGGCGCTCGTTCCATTCGGCGGTGGTGCGCGCCGCGAATGCGGCGCCGATCGCGGCGTTTCACGCGGGCACGGTTGGCCACGCGCTCGGGGTCGGAGCCAAAGCCGGGCTCGGTGACGAGTTCGGGCACTTCGAGCGCCTCGCACAGGCGCTTCCACATCGTCTGCCCGATCGCGGCGACGTTGAGGTAGCCGTCCTTCGTGCGGAACACGCCGGTGGGCACGGTCAGCGGATGCTCGTTGCCGTTCTGGCCCGGCAGCTTGCGGTCGATCAGCCACTGCGCCGCCTGGAAGTCGAGCATCGCGATCTGGCTTTCCAGCAGCGAGGTCTGCACCCACTGGCCGCGGCCGGTGGTCTCGCGCTCCAGCAGCGCGGCGAGGATGCCCATCGCGCAGAAGTGGCCCGCGCAGAGATCGGCGATCGGAATGCCCACCCGCATCGGCCCGCGGCCGGGCTCGCCGGTCACGCTCATCAGGCCGCCCATGCCCTGGGCGATGCTGTCGAAGCCGGGCCAGCCGGCGGCGGGGCCGTCCTGGCCGAAGCCGGAGATGCTGGCGTAGACCAGACGCGGGTTCACCGCGCGCAGCGCCTCGGGGCCGATGCCCAGGCGGTGCTTCACGTCGGGCCGGTAGTTCTCGACGAACACATCGGCGCGCTTCACCAGGTCCATCAGGATCGCGCGGCCTTCCGGCTCCTTCATGTTCAGCGTGAGGCTCTCCTTGTTGCGGTGCAGGTTCTCGTAGTCGGCGCGGTTGTGGTCGCGGCCACCGATCATGTCGTCGCCGCCGGGCGCGCCGGGCGGGATCTCGAGCTTGATCACGCGCGCGCCGAGGTCGGCGAAGGTGCGCACCGCCGTCGGGCCGGCGCGCACGCGGGTGGCGTCGAGGATGGTGAAGCGGCCGAGGGCGCCGTTGGGCATGGGTCAGGCTCCGTCGGGGGTGAACATCGGCACGGCATGGCCACCGTCGCTGGGCGTGAAGACCACCCGCACGCGCTGGCCCACGGCATGGCCGCCGCTGCCGCCCACGAGGTTGGTCAGCACCGTTGGGCCCTCGTCGAGCGTCACATAGGCCAGCGTGTACGCGGCCTCGCCCTGCCCCATCGTGCTGTGGCTGTAGACGGTGCCGGTGCCGGCCGCGGTGCGCCATTCGGTGGCCAGGCTGCCGCAGAAGGGGCAGACGTCGCGTGGGTAGTGGTGGTGCTCGCCGCAGGGCGGTGCAGTGCTTGAGCAGCAGGCGGCCTTCGTCGGCGGCCTGCCAGTAGGCGAGCGTCTCGGGCTGCACCATGGGCTTGGGGATTCGGCGGTGGCTCATGCGACGCGCTCCAGGATCAGCGTGGCCGCGGTGTGGCGCGAGGCAAGCGCGCCGCCGATGCCGTTGGCCAGCGCCCAGGTGCAGTTCGGCACCTGCACCGCGGGGTGCGCCTCGCCGCGCAGCTGCCGCACCGCCTCGATCACCTTGGTGATGCCGCCGCGGTTGGCCGGGTGGTTGCTGCACAGGCCGCCGCCATCGGTGTTGAAGGGCAGCCGGCCGCGCCCGGCGATCAGGTTGCCGTCCATCACGAAGCGGCCACCCTCGCCCTTGGCGCAGAAGCCCAGGTCCTCCAGCTGCATCAGCACGGTGATGGTGAAGCTGTCGTAGAGCGAGGCGTACTGGATCTGCGCGGGCGTGATGCCGGCCTCGGCGAAGGCGCGCGGGCCGGAGGCCGCGGCGGCGCTGAAGCTCAGGTCGACCTTGCCGCCGTTCGCGTTCTTCTGCGCCTCGCCGGTGCCGCGCACCAGCACCAGCGGGCGCTTCAGGTCCTTCGCGATGTCGGGGTGCACGACGATCAGCGCGCCGCCGCCGTCGCTCATCACGCAGCAGTCCAGGCGGTGCAGCGGGTCGCTGACCATCGGCGAGTTCACCACCTCCTCGACGGTGACCACCTTGCGCAGCATGGCGTGCGGGTTGTGCTGCGCATGGTGCGAGGCGGCCACCTTGATCCACGCGAGCTGCTCGCTGGTGGTGCCGAACTCGTGCATGTGGCGGCGCGCGACCAGGGCGTAGAGGTTCTGGGTCGCCGGGCCGTAGGGCAGCTCGAAGGCGAGCTCGGGGCAGTCGGGGTCGGGCGGCCGCAGCGCGAGCGGCGCGCGGCCGCCGGCCTTGCCCTCGGCCGCCGCCCTGGCCTGCGCCTCGGCCATCGCCGCGCGTGGCCGGCCGGCCAGCGTGATCAGCGCAACGCGGCAGCGGCCCGCGGCGATGGCCGCCGCGGCATGCGCCACGTGCAGGATGGGCGCCGAGCCGCCGCACTCGGTGCTGTCGATCACCTGGGGCGCGAGGCCCAGGTACTCGACCAGCGTGGCCGCGCCCAGCCCCGGCACGTCGCCGGCGCAGAACACCGCGTCGACCGCGGATTTCGGCAGGCCGGCATCGGCCAGCGCGCCGAGCGCCACGTCGGCATGAAGGCGCAGCACCGAAAGTCCCTCGGCGAGCCGGGTCGGGTGTTCGTAGGCGCCGGCGATGGCGGCACTTGCGTTGAGGCTCATGGGCTTACTGCTGCGGCGTGAAGCCCGAGGCCTTGATGATCGGTCCCCAATGCGCCAGTTCAGCGGCCAGCGCCTTGTCGACGGCGGCACCGGGCTGGTAGTCGGCAACCTGCAGGAAGCGCGTCTGCATCAGCTCCTTGACCTCGGGCAGGCCCAGCACGAACTGCAGCGCGCGCTGCATGCGGTCGACCTCCGCGGCCGGCAGACCGGCCGGGCCCCACAGGCCCATCCAGCCGTTGTCGCCGCCGGTGTCGAAGCCTTGCTCGGCCATCGTCGGCACATCGGGCAGCAGCGGCGAGCGCTGCTTCGCGAACACGCCGACGTAGGCCAGCTTGCCGGCCTTGACCTGCTGCAGCGCATCGCCCGCGACCATGTTGCCGGTCGTGATCTGGCCGCCGACCAGATCGGTCACCAGGGGGCCGTTGCCGCGGTAGGGCACCACCGCCATCTCGAGCCCCGCCACCTTGCCGAACTGCAGGCCGTTGAAGTGCGTGTCGCCGCCGGCGCCAGCGGTGCCGAAGGTCGGCTGGCCGGCCGGCGTCTTGCGCCAGGCGATGTACTCCTTCGCGTTCTTCACGCCGATGGCCGCGTTGACCACCATCGCCATCGGATAGCTGTTGAGCCGCGCGACCGAGGTGAAGTCCTTGGTCATGTCGTAGCCCAGCGTGGCCACCGGGTAGGTGAGGTGCTGGAACACGAAGGTGGCGTTCGGCGCGACCATGTAGGTGAGCCCGTCGGGGGCCGCGGCCTTGACCGCCTGCGCGGCCAGGCGCCCGCCGACGCCCGGCCGGTTCTCCACCATGACCGGCTGCTTCAGCACCGGCGCCAGCTTGTCGGCGAGCATGCGCGCGATGGTGTCCGACGCACCGCCGGGCGGGAAGCCGACGAGGATGCGGATCGGCTTGTCCCCCTGTGCGAAGGCGGTGCCGGCGGTGCCGGCCGCGATCGCCAGGGCCAGCAGCCTGCGGCGCGCGATCGAGGTGCGGTGGGTGGTCATGCGGTGTCTCCTGGGGTCGCGTGGTGGCGGCGCAGGTCGCCGAAGCGCCGCCGGTGGAACAGGGCGTCGCCGAACAGCGCGCCGTTGGTGATGAGCCGCTTCGCGAAGCGCGCGGCGGGGCAGTCGTCGGTCATGCCCATCGCGCCGTGCAGCTGGATCGCATCGAGCGCGGCGCGGCGGCCGAGCTGCGCGGCCAGCGTCTTCGCGGCGGCAACGCCGCGGGTGCGCGTGGCCACCTCGCCGGCCTCCAGCGCGAGTGCGGCGACGCAGGCCATCGACTTCAGCTGCTCCAGCGCGATCGCCTGGTCGGCCACGCGGTGCTGCAGGGCCTGGAACTTGGCCAGCGGCGCGCCGAACTGGCGCCGGGTGCGCAGGTGTTCGAGCGTGAGGTCGAGCAGGGCCTCGGCGGCACCCGCGCATTCGGCGACGAGCATCGCGTTCGCGCGGTCGAAGGCCAGCGGGATCAGCGCGGCAGCCTGCGCCGGCGTGCCCAGCGGCTCGGCCTGCACATCGTGCAGCACAAGGTGGGCGGCGCGTCGACCGTCGAGCAGGCGCAGCGGGCGACGCGAGAGGCCCACCGCAGCGCCTTCGACGGCGAACAGCGCCGGGCCGTCGGGCGTGGCCGCGGGCACGATCAGCAGCTGGGCGGCGTCGCCCTCCAGCACCGCCTGTTTCTGCCCGTCCAGAAGCCAGCCTTGCGGCGTGGAGCGCGCGACGGTGCGCAGGTCCAGGGCCTCCCAGCGCGAATGCGGTTCCTCCAGCGCCACGGCGGCGCGCAGCGTGCCCGCCGCGATCGCGCCCAGCCAGCGGTCCTGCTGCGCCGCGCTGCCCGCCGTGGCGATCAAGGGCGCGGCCAGCGCAGTGTTCGCGAGCCAGCCGGCGCCGGCCTGTGCGCGGCCGAGCTCGGTGGCGACCAGCATCGCCTCGACGCTTCCGAGTTCGCTGCCACCGTGCGCGGCCGGCAGCCCCAGACCGAGCAGGCCAAGCTCCGCCATGCCGGCATGCCGCCGGGCGGCGGTGGCCTCGTCCTCGGGCTGGCCGCGGGTGTGCGCGGCGTACTCGCCGTCGCAGAAGCGGCGCACCGCGTCGCGCAGCGCCAGGTGGTCGTCGGTGAGGGTGAAGTCCATCCTCAACCGGCGCTGGGCCGCTCCCGAGCCGGTTGAGCGCCCCCTCGGGGGGCCGCGAACGCAGTGAGCCTGGGGGTCATGTCCCAACCGGCGCTGGGCCGCTCCCGAGACGGTTGAGCGCCCCCCCGGGGGGCCGCGAACGCAGTGAGCTTGGGGGTCATGTGATCAGGCGCGCAGCAGGGCCTGCGCAACGAGGTTGCGCTGCACCTCGTTGCTGCCGCCGTAGATCGAGAGCTTGCGGCTGTCCAGCAGGTTGGCCGCAAGGCTGCCGAGCTCGGGCGGGGCCGGCATCTGCTGCAGCGTCTGCAGGAACAGCGCGTCGGCATCGAAGGGCAGCGCGTGCGGGCCGGCGATCTCGAACAGCGCCTCGTGGATGGCCTGGCGCAGCTCGGTGCCGCGCAGCTTCAGCAGCGACGCTTCCACCTGCGGGATGCGGCTGCCCTGACCGGGGCTGAGCAGGCGCAGCGCGGTGGTCTCGAGCGCGATCAGCTCGATCTCGAACTGCGCGAGCCGGGCCTGCCACTCGGCGTCGTCCGCGAGGCCCTGGGCCTCGGCGAGCCGCCAAGCCCGCGCCAGCTGCTGCTTGCACGAGCCGATGCCGGCGATGCCGGTGCGCTCGTGGCCGAGCAGGAACTTGGCCGTCTGCCAGCCCTGGTGCAGTTCGCCGACCAGGTTCTCGCGCGGCACCCGCACCTGGTCGAGGAACACCTCGTTCAGGTCGGTGCCGCCCTCGAGCATGCGGATCGGCCGCAGCGTCACGCCGGGGCTGGCCATGTCGATCAGCAGGAAGCTGATGCCCTCCTGCGGCTTCGCGGCCGCCGGGTCGGTGCGCACCAGCGCGAACATCATCGAGCACCAGGTGGCGTAGCTGGTCCAGATCTTGTGGCCGGTGACGACGAAGTGGTCGCCATCGGCCACGGCGGTGGTGCGCAGCGACGCGAGGTCCGAGCCCGCGCCCGGCTCGCTGAAGCCCTGCGCCCACCAGGTGCGGCTTGCGCGGATGTCGGGCAGGTACTGCGCCTGCTGCTGCGGCGTGCCGTAGGCGATCAGCACCGGGCCGAGCATCTGGATGCCGCTCGCGATGATGCGCGGCGCGCCGGCGAGCAGCGTCTCCTCGTCGAACAGGTAGCGCTGGATCGGCGTCCAGCCCGGCCCGCCGTGCTCGACCGGCCAGCCCGGCGTCAGCCAGCCACGCTCCTCCAGGATGCGGAACCAGCAGAGGTAGTCGGCGTGTTCGAGGCGCAGGCCAAGCTCGACCTTGCGCCGGATGTCGGCCGGCAGCCGCGTGCGCACGAAGGCACGCACCTCCTGGCGGAAGGCTTCTTCCTCGGGGCTGAAGTGCAGGCGCATCAGGCGGGCGCCTTGGCGCAGAGCAGCGCATCGAGGGCGAGCGCACGGTCGGGGTAGGCGACCAGCGGGTTGATGTCGACCTCGGTGATCGCCGGGTTCGCGCGCAGTTGCGCGCCGAGGCTGGCGACCACGCGGGCCACCGCCCGCAGGTCCACGGCGGGCTGGCCGCGCAGGCCGTGCAGCACCGGCGCCGCGCGCAGGCGTTCCAGCTCGGCGACGATGTCGGCCTCGGCCAGGTCGGCGGGCAGCAGGCGCACGTCCTTCAGCGCCTCGATCCACACGCCGCCCAGGCCGACCAGCACCACCGGCCCCCAGTCCGGGTCGCGCCGCGCGCCGACGATCAGCTCCACGCCGCGCGGGCCCATCTGCTCGACCAGCGCGCCGTCGAGCGCGAGTTCCGGCCGGTGGCGTTGCACGTTGGTGTGCAGCGTGTCCCAGCCGGCGCGCAGCGCGGCCTCGTCGGCCAGGCCGACCAGCACGCCGCCGACGTCGCTCTTGTGCGGCAGCGCGGCGGCCTGGGCCTTCAGCACGACCGGAAAACCCAGGTCGCGGGCGATGGCCGCGGCCTCGTCGGCACTGCGCGCAAGCCGGCCGGCCGGCACCGCGATGCCGAGCTGGCGCAGCCAGTCCTTGCCGTGGTGTTCGGCGAAGCTGCCGCCGGGCGGCACGGCCGCGGGCAGCGGTGCAGCGGCCACCGCGGCCTGGGCATCGGCGCGCCGGGCCCGCTGCAGCGCCTCGCCGTAGGCGACGACGCGGCGCAGCGCGCGCAGCGCCCGGTCGGGCGAGCGGAACAGCGGCAGGCCGGCGTCGCGGATGGCCTCGGTGAAGAAAGGCTCGATCGGGCCGCAGTCGCCGGTGAGCACCAGCACGGCCGGCTTGTCGGTGCGGGCCAACGCGGGGACGATGTGCTCGGCCTTGTCGCGTTGCGCGACGGTCGGGCCGACCGGGATCGCGAGCACCGCGCTGCCGATCGCCGGGTCGGCCAGCATCGTGTGGATCACCTCGCCGATGAGCCCCGGCTGGCGCACGCCGATGGTGGTGTAGTCGAGCGGGTTCTCGGCCACCGCGTAGTCGGGCAGCAGCGCGCGCAGCGCCGCGATGGTGACGTCGCTCAGCGCCGGCAGCGGCAGGCCGACGTCATCGGCGAAGTCCAGCGCCAGGTTCTTCATCGCGCCCGATCCCGTCACGAACGCGGTGCCGCCGACGGGCGGATGTGGATGGCGCAGCAGGATGGCGGCGGTGTCGTACAGCTCGTCGATCGTGTCCACCACCACCACCGCCTCGCGCCGCAGCAGCGCACTGGCGCTCGCATGGTCGCCGGCCAGCGCGCCGGTGTGCGAGGCCGCGGCCTCGCGGGCGCGGGCGCTGCGGCCGGGCATCAGCAGCACGATGGGCTTGCCCGCCGCCCGCGCCTGCCGGGCGAGTTGCAGGAAGAGCGCGGGCCGGCGGATCTGCTCGGCGTAGAGCGCGACGACGCGGATCTGCGCATCGTCGAGGTAGTCGGCGAGCACATCCTCGACGGTCACCGAGGCCTCGTTGCCGGTCGAGCAGACGCAGGGCACGACCAGGCCGCGGCCGAGGAAGGCATCGCGCAGGTTGGCCGCCATCGCGCCGCTTTGCGCCAGCACGCCGATGCCGGGCCGGCCCTGCGCCGGCATCGGCGTGAGCGGCTCGAAGGTCACCGGCACCGCGTGCTGGTAGTGGGTGAAGCCCATGCAGTTCGGGCCGAGCAGCAGCATGCCGCTGTCGCGGGCCAGGGCGGCGATCGCGTCCTGCTTCGCACGACCGGCCTCGCCGGCCTCGGCATAGCCCGAGGCGAACAGCACCGCGGACCTGCAGCCGCGCGCAGCCAGCTGCTGCAGCGCCTCGGGCACGCCGGCTTCCGGGATCGCCAGCACGGCCAGGTCGAGCCCCGCGGGCAGGTCGGCGACCGTCTTCACGCAAGGCAGGCCGTCGATCTCGGTGCTGCTGCGGCTGACCAGGTGCAGCGCGCCGGCGTAGCCGAACCGCCGCAGGTTGCCGAGCACGAAGCCGCCGAAGCTGCGTGCGTCGGCGGAGGCGCCGACCACGGCGATCGAGCGCGGGCGCAGCAGCGGCTGCAGCGGGCGGGTGCCTGGAACGGGGGCAGGAACGGTGGGCATGGCCGCAGTCTGGCATACCAAAAGCCCGGTTTCAACATGCCAGACCTCGACTCCGCGTCGGGTTCCGGCTGGCTAATCACCCGTGCCGAGCCCTCTTCTGGTGGTGAGAACACAATGAAATCAATTGGTTACGGCATGTCCTCATGGCGGCGAACGCGCTGAACCGGGAGTTCCCCTGACTTTCCCTTATGTATGCCACAGAGTTGTTCTGGCATTCTTCGGCATCCCTGACCACCGGCCGTCCGATGTCCGAAGCCACCGTGAAGCCCGACGATCCGTCCACTGACGATCCGCGCCCGCGCGCCCAGAGTGGCGGCCGCGCTGCCGATGTGCGCGCGGCGCTGCAGGAGGAGATCGAGTCCGGTGCGCTGCCGCCCGGTGCGCCGCTGGACGAACGTGCGCTCGCCGCGCGCTTCGGCGTCAGCCGCACGCCGGTGCGCGTGCTGCAGCAGCTGGCCGCGCTCCGATCTGGTGCGCATCGCGCCGCGCCAGGGCGTGACGGTGGCGCGGCTGTCGATCGGCAAGGTGGCGCGCGATGCTCGAGTTCATCGCCGAGCTCGAGGCGCTGGCCGCCAAGCTGGCCGCGCGCCGCGTCGACGACGAGCTCTCGCACCGCCTCGATGCCGCGCTCGCCCGCTGCCAGGACGCGGCAGTGGCCGGCGGCGCGGCCGAATACACCATCGCCAACGCGCTGTTCCACGAGGCCATCTACGCCGGCAGCCGCAACCCCTACCTGGGCGAGCAGATCCGCCATGCGCGCCCGCATGATCCAGCGCTACCGGGTGCGGGACTTCCAGAACCGCACGCAGATCGCCCAGTCGCTCAACGACCACCTGAAGATCGCGCGCGCCGTGCAGAACGGCGACGAGGCCGCGGCCTGGCAGGCGATGGCGCTGCACGTGCCGGCCGGCACCACCGGCTTCTCGGAGTTCCTGGCCCAAGGTGCCGCCGAGCTTCTTCGAGACGGAAGGCGACGCCTCATGAACCGCCGCCCGGCCGCTGCGAAGGTGGCGCGCACCGAAGTGCGCAGCACGGAGCGCATGCCATGACCGGTCGCAGCCTGCACCTGCCGCTCGTCGGCCACAAGGCGCCGATCCCGCTGGGCGCGCGCGTCGGCCCGCTGCTGTGCTCGTCGGGCATCGCCGGCAAGGACCCGGCCGACGGGACGCTGCCGGCCGATGGGGCGACCCAGGTGGCCCATGCCTTTGCCAACCTGCGCGCGCTGCTCGCCGCTGGCGGCGCCGACCTCTCGCATGTGGTGAAGCTCGGCGTCACGCTGGCCGACGATGCGCTGCGCGATGCCGTCAATGCGCAGTGGCTCGCTTGCTTTCCCGACCCGGACGACCGGCCCGCCCGCCACACCGTGGTGCAGCCCCTGGGCCACGGCATGGCCGTGCAGCTCGAGGTGCTGGCCTTCGTCGCCTGAACCCCGTCCACGCCCCCGCCCGGAGACGCTTCCTTGATCATCGACTCCCACGCCCACGTCGTGATGCCGCCGCAGTCGTTCCGCTTCATGGCGGAGCTGGTCGGCGGCCGGGGCAACCCTTCGGTGCCACCCAAGATCCCGACGAGGCGGGTGCGCAAGGTCGCCGACGAGCTGGTGACCATCATGGACAGCGTCGGCACTGACCTGCAGTTCATCTCGCCGCGCCTTACCTGCAGATGCACTCGGTCAAGCCGGCGCGCGTGACCGAGCTGTGGACGCGCCACTGCAACGACATCATCGCCCGCGTGGTCGGCTTCCACCCCGACCGCTTTTCGCGGCGTCGCCGGCCTGCCGCAGTACCTGCACGAGTCGCCGGCCGAGCGCTGCCTGGCCGAGCTGGAGCGCTGCGTGAACACGCTCGGCTTCGTCGGCTGCCTGCTGAACCCCGACCCGACCGAGGGCAGCGAGCTGCCGCCGCCCGGCCTGGGCGATGCGTTCTGGCACCCGCTGTACGCCGCGATGGAGCGGCTGGACGTGCCGGCGCTGATCCACTCGGCCGGCAGCTGCAGCCCGCGCGAGAGCTACACGCTGAAGTTCATCAACGAGGAGAGCATCGCGGTCATCTCGCTGCTGGGTCCGATGTGTTCGAGCGCTTCCCGAAGCTGAAGATCGTCGTCGCGCACGGCGGCGGTGCGATCCCCTACCAGATGGGGCGCTTTCGCAGCTGGAGCGTGCGGCGGCGGCGACAAGCTGCCGTTCGACGAGCAGCTGCGCCGGCTGCACTTCGACACCTGCAACTACAGCCAGGACTCGATCGAGCTGCTGCTGAAGGTGGCCGGCGTGAAGAACGTGGTGTTCGGCACCGAGAAGCCCGGCACCGGCAGCGCGCGCGATCCCGTCAGCGGGCGCGACTACGACGACATGAAGCCGGTGATCGAGAACATCGCCTGGCTGAGCGCAGACGACCGCGCGGACATCTTCGAGTGCAACTGCCGCCGGCTGTACAGCCGGCGCCTTCCGCCAGGACTAAAGAGGCCATCCGATGGCATGACGAGGGAAGACAACGACCTGCTGTGCAGGGTCGAGAACGGCGCCCCGATGGCGAGATGATCCGCCAGCACTACTGGATCCCGGCGATCCCGGCCAGCCTGCTCGAGGCAGGCGGCCGGCCGTACCGGGTGCGGCTGCTGGGCACCGATCTCGTCGCCTTCCGCAGCCCCGATGGCACGGTGGGCATCGTCGACGAGCGCTGCCCGCATCGGCGCGCCTCGCTGGCCCTCGCCCGCAACGAGCCCGGCGGGGCTGCGCTGCATCTACCACGCGTGGAAGATCGCGCCCGACGGCAGCGTGCTCGAGGCGCCCAACCACATGGGCGACCAGGCGCAGTTCTGCAAGCACGTGAAGGTGCACCGCTACGCGGCGGTCGACCGCGGCGGCATCGTCTGGGCCTGGATCGGGCAGGGCGGCGTGCCGCCGCGCTTTCCGGACCTGCCCTTCGTCGACCTGCCCGAGCACCAGCGGCTCGGTGACGAGCACGCCAGGTGCCGACCAACTGGGTGCAGGGGGTGGAGGCCTCGATGGACTCGTCGCACGTGAGCGTGCTGCACGAGTCGACCACGCAGATGGCCGCCGGCGGCGGCAACCAGCGCCTGCTGATGAACAAGGCCATCGCGCCCCGGCTCGAGTTCGAGGACCGGCCCTACGGCTACCGCTATGCGGCGATCCGCGCGGTGGGCGACGACCGGGTCTACGCCCGCGTCAACAACTTCGTGATGCCCTGGTACGGGATCATCTGCGCCCCGCATGCCGACGGCCCGAGCACGGTGTTCTTCAGCACGCCGGTCGACGATGTGACGCACAGGGCCTGGTTCGTGCACTTCAACCCGAAGAAAGGCGCTGGGCATGACCAACATGTCGGCCTCGCCCGATGTGTGGAACTTCCCGCCGCTGCCGCCCGGCGGGCCCGACGACAACTGGGGCCAGAACCGCGACCCTGATGAAGCGCGGCCACGCCACCGGCTTCCCGCAGCACCTGGGCACCGAGGATTTCGCGATGTTCCTCAGCCAGGGCCGATCTGCGACCGCACGCAGGAGCAGCTGTGCTCGTCCGACGGCGCGGTGCTGCGCGTGCGGCAGGCGCTGCTGAAGTCGGTGCGCGAGTTCATCGCCGGCAAGGAGGCCCACGCTCGCCGACAGCCCCGAGCTGGACTACCGCACGATCCGCTCGGTCGGCGGCGTGCTGCCGGCCGGCACCGACTGGCGTGCTGACGGCAGAGGCCCCATGAGTCCGGCGCTGCCGGCCGGCCGCCGCCGCGCCGGCGCCGGGCGTCGAGCAGCGCGCAACGAGCGGCCCCGGCCCGTGACGCCACCACCCCAGCCATGACCACCCGAACGCTGCGCGTGGGCACGATGAGCTGGGAGGCCGAGGGCATCCTCGGCGTCGAGCTCGTGCCGACCACCCCCAACACCCTGCTGCCCGCGCCGGAGCCTGGTGCGCATGTCGACCTGCAGCTGGGCAACGGCATCGTGCGCAGCTACTCGCTGACCAACCCGGGCGAACGCCAGCGCTTGGACCATCGCGGTGAACCGCGACGCGCAGTCCCGCGGCGGCTCGCGCTGGATCCACGAGGTGCTGCGCCCCGGCGCGACGCTGCAGGTCGGCGAGCCGCGCAACCAGTTCGCGCTCGACGAGGCGGCGCCCACAGCGTGCTGATCGCCGGCGGCATCGGCATCACGCCGCTGCTCGCGGATGGCCCGGCGCCTGGCTGTGCTCGGCAAGCCCTGGGCACTGCACTACGCCGCCCGCACCCGCGCCCAGATGGCCTTCGTCGAGCCGCTGCGGCGAACTCGCCGAGCGCAGCGGTGCGACGCTGGACCTGCGCTGCGACCACGAGGGCGATGCACCACTGGACCTGCGCGCGATCGTCGCGGCGCTGCCCGAGGGCGCGCATGTCTACGCCTGCGGCCCGGCCGGCCTGCTGGCCGCGTTCGAGGCCGCCACCGCGGCCTGCCGCGCGAGCGGGTGCACCTCGAACGCTTCGCGTCGAACCAGGAGGCGGCCACCGACGGCGGCTTCACGGTGAAGCATGCGCGCGACGGTCGCAGCATCCCCGTCGCAAGGGGCAGAGCATCCTCGCCGCCCTGATCGCGATCGGCATCGAGCCGCCCAACTCGTGCCGCGAAGGCATCTGCGGCACCTGCGAGACGCGCGTGCTCGCCGGCACGCCCGACCACCGCGACCTGGTGCTCGGCGATGCCGAGAAGGCCGCGGGCGACCGCATGATGATCTGCTGCTCCGGCGCGAAGACGCCGACGCTCGAACTGGACCTCTGACATGCCCGACCATGACCTCGTCACCTACGAACTCGACGGACCGGTCGCGCTGATCGGCCTGAACCGCCCCGACAAGCGCAACGCGATCAACGATGCGGTGATCGACGCGCTGCGCGCGGCGGTCGCCCGCGCGCACGACGAGGCCGCCGTCGGCGTGCTGTTCGGCCATGGCCCGAAACTTCTGCGCCGGGCTGGACCTGGCGGAGGCGCTTGCCCGGGCCACCGGCAAGATCCAGCCCCGCGCAAGCGGCGCCGGCACAACTGGCACGTCGCCTTCGACGAGATCGAGCGCGGGCCGATCCCCTTCGTCGGTGCGCTGCACGGCGCGCGGTGGTGGGTGGCGGGCTGGAACTGGCGATGGCCACGCATGTGCGCGTCTGCGATGCGAGCGCGTTCTTCGGCCTTCCTGAAGGCCAGCGCGGCATCTGTCGTCGGTGGGGGCGGCACGGTGCGCATCCAGCGCGTGGTCGGCACCACGGTGATGACCGACATGATGCTCACCGCCGGCTGCTGAGCCCGGCCGAGGGTCTGGCCGAGCACATCGTGCGTTACGTGGAGCCGGCGGCGAGGCGCTGGCCAAGGCGAAGGCGCTGGCCGCGCGCATCGCGCAGAACACGGTCGAGACGAACTGGAAGATCGTGAACGTGCTGCCCCGGGTGCAGGACCTGTCGCACGACGACGGCCTGTTCCTCGAGCAGCTCAACTCGGCCATGGCGCGCCCGCCCGAGGTGGGAACAGCGGCTGCGCGACTTCGTCGAGGGCCGCGCGAAGCCGCTGCGCCCGGCCGCGGCAGCGGCGAGTGAGCCCTGTCTTCGCCGCCGACGGGCTCGGCGCCAACCTGCCCGTGCCATGGCGTCGACGGGGCCATGCGCGTGCCGGGCAGCCTGACAGCCCTCTTCGGCCCAGACCCGGACCCGGAAACAACGTGTAAGCCGATCGAGGGTTTGGGGGGGACGTGGCCAAGCATGGCGCGGCCTCCTGCTGGATCTCGCGTGCACCACCCCTGCAGGGCCGTCGCCTGCCGGTGCGCCAAGGGGGATGCACGGCGCCTTCATGTCGATGGGCCGCAAGCCGATGCCCGGTGGGCGCGCTTCCGCCGTGCGGTCGGACGCACCAGCCTGGTCGACTGTTGGCTGTAGAGGGGCAGCGCGTGACATCCGAGCCCGCACCGCGCCACATCGTCGCCCGCAAGGGGCGCAACCATGTCCCCCTTCTGCGGAGCCAGCCGGGGGGGTCTCCCTTGTTCGCGGGAGCATCGTCCCGTGGGCGTCGCTGGGCGAAGCAGCCGCCCTGTGATGGAATCTGCAACCGTGAAGTGCGGGGTGTGCGGACGGCATCCGCCCGTTGATTGCTGGTGCTGAAGTAACGATACAGATCGGAGAAGTGACGATGTCGACAAAGTTGGGCGTTGGAAGCGCCAGTTCGGCGCTGTGGGCCTGTGCGGCCATCGGCGCCCTGGCTTTCGGGAGCCCCGCCGCGCGGGCGGCCTCGCAGTGCGAAGGCGTGGCGGGCAACCTGGTGGCCAATTGCGGATTCGAAAAACAGGGGCCTTCAGAACAGGCCGACCGATTGGTCAACCGGCGGCCCCAACGGCGTTGCCCTCTCGCTTGCGGGCTATGAGCGCACGGGCGCCCGTGCCCTGGATCTGAACTTCGATACGCCTGGGTCGTCCTTCGCCAGCCAGGTGGTCGGTGGCGCCGGCACCTACAACGTGTCCTTCTGGCTGGACCTGTACTCCTCAGGTGTGCCTTCCAATGCGTCGCCCGCCTTGAGCATCACCTTCGGCGACCAGACCCTGAACGTCAACCTGCCCGTCAACAACGCGCAGAACCAGAACTACCGCTTCTTCGAGTTCACGAACGTCAGCACGGCCTTGATGGCGGAACTGAAGTTCCAGACCTCGGGCAACGCGCCTGGCGGGTCCATTCAGTACTTCGACTTTTTCGTCGACGACGTGGTGGTCACTGCAGTCACCCCCGTGCCCGAGCCCTCTGCCCTGGTCCTTGGCCTGAGCGGGCTGGCCGGTCTGGCGCTGTGGCGGCGCCGCCGCGCCACCTGAGCACCCCCTGAGCATCACCTCAGCGCAGCCTCCCCTGAGGCTGCAAGCCGGCCGGTGCGAGGCCGAGATCGCCCCGGCACGACCCGTGCAAAGCCTGGCCGCACTCGCTCCAGGGGACCTCAGGCATTGACCTGAGGCCCCGCGCGAAGTGGCGGTGCAGCGCGAGCGGGCGCTGCGCCTTGCGCTGTGCCGCTCAGCCGTCCAGGTGCGGCCGCTGCATACGGGTGGGCCGCTGCGGTCGACGTCGGCGTTGGCCTTGGCACGAAACCGGGCGCTGAGAACCCGGCGCACGGGCCTCGCATCTGCGCCAGACCCACGTCAAAGCTGCACCGGCTCCCCCCGGCCCTTGGTCAGCTCTTCGAGGCGAGCGTCCAGCACCCGGTGGGCAGCCTGGACCCGGTCGGGGTCCAGGCCCCGGATCAGGCCCCGCGATGCCATCGCATCGGGCAGGCGGTTGGGAGAGCGGCCCTGGAACCAGTCCGCAAAGATCGCGCAGGCCTCACCCATCGCAAACCCAGGCGCATCACCTCCTGGGATGGCCAGGCCAGATCGGTGCCATCCAGCAGATGCTGCACGTGCGCTGGCAACCGATTCGCAGGCTCACCTCGCATCAGATGGTCGAGGACGCGCTGCCGCAGTTCGACGGCCTGCAGCGGCAGGCTCGGCTTCGGCCGCACGTCCCGTTCGTGCAGGATCGGGGCGCCGCAAAGGCCGGCCGGGGCGTCCTCGTACGGCAGATTCTGGTCGCTGGGACTGCGCGCAGAAGGCCACACCCAACCCACCCCAACCCGCCGCCGGCATCGAGGGCACGCGGTGCATCTGCGCCTGCTGTGCAGCCCGTTCGGCTTCCTCGCGCCGGTGACCAGCACGCACTGCGTCTGCGGCGACAGCAGCTGGTGACGCAGCGCCAGATCGAGCGCCTGCGACCCGGACATTGAGCTCAGGCGATGCGAGGCCGCAATCCTCGGCAGCGCATTGCCGGGGCATGGGGCATCGGCCTCGCAGCGCGCGAGTTCCCGGATGCGGCCCTGCGCATCCTCGGCCAGCAGCCGGATCGCACCGGGCATGGGCGCGGTGGCGAAGCCGGCCAGCGCGATCACGGTGTCGCCGCCAAACCAGGCCGTCCGGGCTCGCAGGCCCAGGCCGGTGGTGTGCCCCAGTCGACCCAGACGCGACGCAGCCTCGGCTGCCGCATGCGGTGGAGCATGCGCTGCGCTGCCGCCACCAGCGCCTCGCCCGGTGTCACCAGTTCGAAGGCACCCCCCGTGGGTTCCGTCAGCGCGCGCAGCGCAGCCTCCGAAGGCGCCGAGCCGACGCCGATCACGAAGATGCGGGCACCCGCATGGCGGGCGAAGGCCGACAGCTGCTCGATGTCCCACACCAGGCCGTCGGTGATCAGCAGCAGCTCGCCGGGCCTGGGCTCCTCATGGGAGGGCCATCCGAAGATGTGCCGCATGGCGCGCGCGATCTCGGTGCCGCCGAGGTCAGCCTGCATCCCGTCGATCAGGGTGCGCAGGTGTCGCCGCACCTGCGCCCGGCAGGCCACCGGCTCGACCAGAAACTCGACCTTGTCACCGAAACGCGCCAGGCCGCAGCGATCGGTCTCGCTCAACCCGTCGACGATGCCGTGAAGCGCCACCCGTGCGGAGGCGATGCCGTCACCCGCCATCGACCCCGAGCAGTCGACCAGCACCTTCAGGTCGACCGGTTCGCTGGGCGCTGCCGGTGGCATCCGCAGCGCGGCCAGCATCGCCGCGGGAGCCGATGGCTCGGCCTCGTCGCGCGCGCGAACCAGCAGCGACGGCCAGGCATCGCGCGGCTGCACCAGCACCACCACGTCCCGGTCCAGCCCGCGCACCAGGCTGCAGGCTCAGGCACGTCAGGCCGCGCTCATCGCGCGTCAGGGCAAAGCGATGGGTGGGCGACTCGGCCCGCGCGCCGGCGAACACCTCGCCCAGCGTCAGCGTCAACTCGAGCGGATACTCCACGGCCAGGCTGTAACCGCGGCACGTGCTGCGGCTGCAGCCCAGCCTGTTGCGCATCGCCATAACGGGGCCCGATGGTGGTCGGGATCGACAGGCGCAGCCGCCCGTCCTCGAAGGCCAGCAGCTGCGCCAGGCGGCACTCCAGCACGATCTCGTCGCCGGGCTTCAGGTTGCCGATGTTCGCGCTGTGCAGGCCCATGGGCTGCTCTTCCAGCATCACCGGCGCATCGCCCAGGGCCAGCGCCGACTCGTACTGCTGCTCGGCTGCTTCGCGCGCCGTCACGACGCCCATCTGCCGCGCACCGTTGAGCTCCGAGGCAAAGCCCAGCAGCACGGCGCGCGGGGGCAGCGGAAAGGTGTAGACCACCTCCAGCACGCGATCGCCTGGTGTTGCGGTAGGTCTGCCGCAGCGTCAGCTCGAACAGCGCCGCATCCAGCCGGCCCCGGGCCTGAACGCCCACCAGCACGGGGGCCGGGATGTCGGCGCCCAGGCTGCTCAATTCGAAAGTCTGGTGCACTTCAGGCATCGTCGTTCTCCAGGGTGGGCGTTGGGGGGGTGGACCGGGCCCGCGGCCGGCCGGTCCGATTCGCGGCATGCGGTGTGTGGGGCTCGCGCACGTCGCGGTAGACGGCCGTGATGCCGCGCACCAGCGCACGCACCTGCTCGGGGCTGAGCCCGGCGCGGCCGGGCTCGAGTGCACTTCGAGCCCATCGCCAGGGTGACGCGGCTCCAGACTTCGACCGTGCCCGGCGCGGCGGCGCGAGGCGCCGGGTCTTCCGGTGCGCCCGCCAGCAACTCGCGCACGCGCTCCAGGCTCAGGCCGGCGTCGGTCCAGCGGCGGATGGCCAGCAGCTGATCCAGGTGCCGCCGCAGGTAATGCGCGCCACGTTTCTCGCCCTCGGGCCGATCGACCAGCCCCTCTGTGATGTAGTAACGCACCGTGCGCGGGGTGACCCCGGCCAGGGTGGACAGCTCATCGATCGAGAACCGCTCGGGCGGGCTTTGTGCAGACATGCGGCATTATTTGACAGTTGTTTTGCGACTGTCAACTGCCACATAAATCGCCTGCACCAGCGCGCTGAGCGGGCCCATGAGGCACCGCACGGCTGCCGGAGGTGTCCCCCTGCCCCGGACGTCCAGCAGTCACCGCCCGCGATCAAGACCCGGCGATCACCACCCACGATCACCAGCCACGATGGCCCCGTCCGGTGGCGACCCCGCCGACAGGGCCCCGGGGCCGTGCCCGCTCAGGCCACCACCGGCCTGCCGAGCCGCCACGCCCAGAGGCCCAGGCCAGCCAAGCCCAGCAGCCACAGGCTGGCGGTGGCCGGCTCCGGGACCAGGCTCACCCCCATGTCGGAGACCATGGCGAGATCCAGTTCCGAGATCGCGTACCGGGTACCGCGGTAGAACACGACGCCGTTCATCAGATCCGGCACCAGATCAACACCGGGTGGCGCTGCATTGCCGATGTGGAAGTTGTTGCCCATCGTCACCGGCACAGGCCCCCGTACATCGCCTGGGCCGCAGGGCCCGTGAAGAACATGTCGCGGCCGTCGAAGACGACCAGCGCATCCCAGGGCGGACGCAAACGTGGACGGGACGGCTCCGGTGCTGGAGTCTCCCCAGCCCGTTGAATGCCAGCGCGTGGCCGAACTCGTGGACGAAGACGGACATGGCATCTGTCCGCGTCGGGTCCACCCGCGGCCGTGCGCAGGTTCGGCGCAGGATCGAACCAGAGCTCGTGGGCCAGGTAGAGCGGGATTGAGCTGAAACCGGACGTCAGGGGCGCTCCCGTTCGGGTCGATGCCGGTCCGCAGTTCATAGGCCATGCCTTGCTCGAAGATGTCCAACCCACCAGAGCGGCCCACGAAGCCGCTGGTGACCGAGTTGCCGGTCGCGCGCGGATCGCGCTGGTGATGCCGACTTCGGACCTCGATGGCGGCGGAGCGGCCAGGACGGTGCCCCAGGCGTTCAGCGCGCTGCCGATGTGGGTGTCGATCAGGCGTAGTACGGTGTGGCCAGGCTCAGCGGATCGTCGAAGCTCAAGGACTAGGTGAGCGGCGGCGTGTCCCGGCGTGGCCAGCAGCCCGCAGGCGAGCAAGGCACCGACGCGGGCCGCTTGTCGAGCGCGTTTGGATGGACGGTCAGCCGCCTTGGTCATAACGCCTCCTTGCAAAGTCTCATGCGCGGCCAAGTGTAGGTGCGCAGGTGCGCCGGCCTGAATCGCCCGGGGCGGTCCTCGATCGGACGCCCCTCCCCGCACGGCGGGATCCCGACGGCGGATGGCCGATGGCGGCTGGCTTGTCACCGCCGCGCGCACGGTTGCGCCAACCGCCTCGTCGCCCCGATACGGCCTGAGGGCGATCTTCATCGTCAGGCGCGCCCGCGTGCACGCATCGCCGCACCCGCCTTGGCCCGCGCCAACCCTGGCGTTCGACCGCCCGAACATTTAACAAGATAAGTTTTATTATCAAGATATGCGCTTTTGGCCGTCCGACCTCCCGATCCCCCACCGCCTCTGATCCAAGGCTTTGAGCCTGCTCGCTTTTTTCGAGCGCAAGGGTTCGGGTGATCGCGGGATCCAGCACCGGATCCCGCCGTGGCCCCAGCCCGTCAACCATCCGAGTGCCTGAGCCCCCCACCCCGTCGAATCCCCCGCAACATGGCCCACACCCGCAGCTCAACTGCTTCGCCCGCCCCTGGCCAAGAGCCCCGCTCCGGGCCTTGGGCCCGGGGCGAAGCGGCGCCCGGCCCGACGCCCGGTCGGCGCCTGGGCCCGCAACAGTTCGCCTTCGCCCGCGGCCTGGGCCGAGGGGATCGACCCCGCGGTGGCCTGGGAGCGCTTTCTGTACCTGGACGGCTGCGGCGATGTGCGCCGCGCACGCGGCGAGCTGCAGCGCATCCTGGAGGAACTCAAGCGCATCGCCCGCCTGAACGGGCGGCCGGACCTGGCCGCCCTGCTCTGCCGCGATCCCGAGGCGATCGTCGACCCGCGGTCATCCGGCTTGCCCAGCCTGGACGAGTTCAGGTCCCGCTTCGATGCGGACTTCTACTCCGAGGCCGAGCTTCTGGCGCTGTACCAGCAGACCCATGAACCGGCCGCGCAGGCGCGGCCCGTCGGTGGCGCTGTCCCCGGTGCCTCAGCCCGCCGCCGCCAGCGGCTGCGCGCGCGATTGGTCGAGGCCATCCAGTGGCTCCATGACAAGGCGACCCGCCCTCCCCGGCCAGAGGACGCGCTCACCCTGTGGCTGGACGCTCGGGTGGCCGCACGCCTGGCGGCGGTGGGGCTGCGCAGCGTCGCGGACCTGCGCTTCTGGATCGCCCAGCGGGGCTTCCACTGGCATCGCAAGGTGCCCCGCCTCGGTCCGCGCGGCGCCGAACGGATCGTGCGCTGGCTTCAGGAGCACCCGACGAGCCTCGGCACGCTGCCCGGGCGCGCCCTTGCCCCGCTCGATCGGCCAGACGCTCGAGGGCCAGGCGCCGGCACCGCTCACCGCCATCGTGCCGTTCGAGCGCTTTGCGCCGCCGAGCGATCACCGAAGCGGTCGGGAGGGCAGCAACCGCGCGCCGCGCGGGCGTTGCAAGCTCAGCGCCGAGCACGACCACGAGGCGGTCGAGGCCTGGCTCCGGCTGGCGGCAGCCCGGCTCGCACACCTGGCGCGCCTCCGCAAGGAGGCTGAGCGCTTCCTGCTCTGGGCGGTGATCGAGCGAGGCAAGGCGATGTCGTCGCTGGCGGGCGATGACTGCGGGGCCTACCGGGAGTTCCTCGCCCGACCGGGTGTTCAGTGGGTGGGCCCGCGCAACGGGCCGCGCTGGAGCGAAGGCCTGGCGGCCTTTCGAAGGGCCGCTCGGGCCCAGGTCGCTAGGCCGTGGCGCTCGCCATCGTGCGTTCGCTGTGCGGGTGGCTGGTGCGGCAGCGCTACCTGGAATCGAACCCGTGGGACGATGTGCCGCAACGCCCCACCGCCTCAACCACCCCCGCCGCGCCGGGGCTGCGCGCGCTGAACCCGCAGCAGTGGGCGCTGATGCTCGGCTGGCTGATGGCGAGGCGGGACCACCCTCCCCTGCCCTGGCACGGCTTCGGTTCCTGATCCGCTTCGGCTACTTCAGCGGCATGCGGCTGGCCGTACTGGCGGCGGCCAGGCTCGAGTGGCTGCACCACGCGCCGCTGAACGATGGCGAGCCGGCCTGGTCGATCCGGGTGCCGGGCAAGCGCGACCGGTGGCGCGAGGTGCCGTTGGCGGATGGCGCGATGCAGGCGCTGGCCGATTACCTGGTGCAGCGCGGCTGCATCCCGATCTGACCCGCAACGATCGCAGGCGCCGCTGGTCGCACGCCTGGCGCAGGAGGCGGCGCTGAGCCCGGCACGGATCTACGCGATCCTGAGGGACGGCTTCGAGCGCTGCGCAGCCTCGGTCTACCGCCAGGACCGCCAAGCGGCCGAACGGATCCGGCAGGCCTCGACGCACTGGCTTCGCCACACGCATGGCTCGCACGCCGTGGCGCTTGGCGTGCCGCAGGACGTGCTGCAGGCCAATCTGGGTCATGCGAGTCTGGCCACAACCTCGATCTACGCGCACGCCGAGCAGGGGCGGCGGCATCGGGCGGTGCAGGCGGCGTTCAAGGCGGCGCGGTGAGCGGCTCTGTGTGGGGCGCGCCGAGCGGCCAGATGAGCGGCTGGTCGGACGGCTGTGTGACCGACGCTTTGGCGGACCGGCCGACCGGCTTGCTGACGGTGTTGCTGACCGACTTGTCGTCGGTCTGGTGGAGGACTCGCGCCGGGTCGGGATTCCGCGCGTTCCCGGCCCCGGCCTTGAGGCGGGCCAAAGGGGCTGGATGGGAAAGTGAAGGGGGGGGTGGAACGGTTCCACCCCCCTCGTGGACGGCGCTGATCCGAACCCCGGGCCCTTCGCGCTTGGGGCCTCGGGCCTGCCCTGGCGCTAGTGACTGTTTGGCTGACCGACTTGTCGTCGGTCTGGTGGAGGACTCGCGCCGGGGTCGGGATTCCCGCGCGTTCCCCGGCCCGGCCCTTGAGGCGGGTCAAAGGGGCCGGATGGGAAAGTGAAGGGGGGGGTGGAACGGTTCCACCCCCCCTCGTGGACGGCGCTGACCAGAACCCCAGGCCCTTCGCGCTTGGGCCTCGGGCCTGCCCTGGCGCTAGTGACGGTTTTGCTGACCGACTTGTCGTCGGTCTGGTGGAGGACTCGCGCCGGGTCGGGATTTCCGCGCGTTCCCCGACTCGGCCCTTGAGGCGGGCCAGAGGAGCGGGATGGGAAAAGAGTGGGGGGGGTGGAACGGTTTCCACCCCCCCACTCGTGGACGGCGCTGACCAGTACCCCGGGCCCTTCGCGCTTGGGGCCTTCGGGCCTGCCCTGGCGCTAGTTCCGGTCCGGCTTCCCGCCGCCTGACCGGCGCCGCCGAGCCGATTGCACGGGCTGCGCCGCGCAGACTGGGCCCGCAGGAACTGCTTCAGCAGCTCACCGAGTTCAGCCAGCCGCTCATGGGCCTGCCACTCGGGCGCGATGAGCACCTGCACCTCCCCTCGGGCGGAAACCGAGAGCGTGGCCGCAGGTTCGCCATCCAGGTCCACGACCACCGGTTGGGGGGGTGGAACGGTCCACCCCCCCCCGGGCCGCCGACAGCAGCGCTTCAAAGACCTGCTTCGCCGACCGTCCATTGCCGCGCTGCGACTGAAGCGACCTGGCGGTGGTCAGCACACCCTCACGATTGGCCGCCACGGCATCGGCCAGCGGCTTCGCCCACCGGAACTGCAGGTCCAACGGCGAGGTTGAAGGCCGACACGATCTCGTCCGGCAGGTCGGCCAGGGCCAGTGCCTTGCCCACCGCGCTCAGGTCAACCCCGATCGCCTCGGCCAGCCGCCGGTTCGACGGAAACAGCCCTTGCCTCAGCGCGCTGCGGTACATCGAGCCTTGCTCCCAGGCCGACAAATCCTTCCGCGCCCGGTTCTCGCGGTCCATCTCGATGAACAGCGTCCGGTCCGTCGAGGTTGTCAATCACCGCCAGCACCGGCAAGCCCAGTTCCAGGCAGGCCCGGTGGCGGGCGGTGGCCGAAAACAAGCTCGTACTCGGTGCCCGCCGTGTCGGCCGCGGCCAGCCGACGGACCTTGATGGGCTGCACATTGCCCCCGGCGCCCTCGATGTCGGCCCTTGAGGCCAGAAACTCCGGCCCGCTGTAGTTGCGCTCATGCCGGTTCGAGAAGCGGCTCGCCGCCACGGTCTTCGGATCGAGCAGCTTGCCGCCTTCGCATCCTCCCACTGACCCAGCTCCACGAGCGCGTGGGTGCAGCTGACCCTTCAGCTGCGCCGCTTCGGCCGCCTGCTCGCGCAGCTGCTCGTTCTCGCGCATCAGCTCAGACCGGGCATCTGCGGCAAACGCCATCATCGCGCCGGGGGCGGTCTTGGGCCGGACCTCGGGCACGGGCAGGGCAGGGGAGTCGGTCTGCGGGCCGCCCGGAAGCCGGCTGAAGTCCAGCTTCGCGGCCTTGGGCGCTCAGCTTGTTGCTGCTCATCTCATCCCTCCAGCTGTTCCATCTGCATCGCCCAGACCGCCACGATCTGCTGCTCGATCAACTCGCACATGCGGTCGTAGGCGTCCCGGGCGCGCCCGAACGTCTTCGCGTTCATCGCCCCCCTTCGGCAGGTCGTAGACGGTGCCGAACTCGGCCGACGCGGTCGCGGCGACCGACGTCTTGGGGATCTCGATCGGCAGCACCTTTTCGGTGTAGCCCTCGAGCACCCATTGCCGCACGACTGAACTCGCCGCATCGGCAGCCTCCACGCGGGACAGCAGCACGTCGATGAACTCGAAGGTCTTGTCCTGGCCACGGCTGCGGATGAGCTGGTTGCACAGGTCGCTGAACAAGTCCAGAACTGGGCGGACGATGCAAAGTCCAGCGCGGACGGCGGCAAGGGCATCAGCACGCCGTCGGCTGCCATCAGCGCATTGATCGTGACGTAGGACAGGGGCAGGGGGGTGTCGATCACGATGACGTCGTAGTCCACCCGCGCCTGATCCAGGCCCCGGTCCAGGCAGCGCCAGAACTCGAAGCCGGGGATCGCGCGTCTGGCGGGCGGGCAACGCGAACTCCGCACCGAACAGCAACGGCGCTGCGCACACCAGATCGATCCCCGGCCAGTAGCTCGGCCGGATGGCATAGCCGAGGTCTTCCGCAGCGCCGGAGAAAAAGCAGCATTGCCGTGTGCTCGGACTCACCTCTGCATCGGGCAGCACGCCGAACAGGGTGGTGGCCGACCCCTGCGGGTCCAGGTCCACCACCAGCACCCGGTGCCCCCGCATCGAGAGCCCTTGCGCCAGCGTGACCGCCGACGTCGTCTTGGCCACACCGCCCTTGAAGTTGGCGACGGTGATCGTCGTGCCGGCCGCGCCTTCGGGCCGAAGCGACTCGGCACGCAGGGCCCGCACCCACTGCCGCGCATCGGCCATGGACCACTCCCGGCGGTTGCCCACCATCTCGCCTGCCGGCAAGTCGCCCCGCGTCAGTCGATAGCTCACCTTGCTCTTGTCCACGCCGCACATCGTGGCCAGCTGCGCCGTGCTGACCTGCGGCGCCACCTTCTGGGACGTGGGCGAAAGCATCGTGGCCCGGATCTGGTCATCATCGCCGCGATGCGGGCGGCCTGCACCTCGATGTCGGCCAACGATTGGCGGCGAATCGGGGCCGCAGACGTTCTGCTGCCGTCTGAAGCGCCCGTCTTGGTTGAAGGCATCCAGTGCTCCGGTGAATCAACTTGCACGCGATTATCGCGGTGTCACGCCGGGAATTCGCATGAACCGATCGCCCGCGTGCGTGGCCCGCGCCCGAGTCGGGCCCAAGGCCCTTGAATTCCCATGCCAAAGGCCACCCGGATCTTGAAGAGGCTTGAAGGATTCAATACCTTAAGCGCTGTGGATAACAGGAGAAATCCGTTTTTTCGACAACAACTTGGGCGCGGCTCAGGCGAGCCTGGATTGTCCGCCTTCTAACCGCTTGCGTCCAGGTCTTGCCCGCCTGCGTCCAGCCCCGAACCGCGATCCGTCCAAGGTCTGCCCGGCCGGTCCACCCGCGCGCGCAAGCCCGGTAGGCGCTGGGCCGGCCGGCTGCCGGCCGAGGCAAGCCCTGCTGCGGAGCGCTTTCCAGGCGCTGGGTGGGTCGGATGGGGGTCGGATGGGGGTCAGATCGGGGCCAGATCGGGGCCTCATGCAGGCCAGAACCGGTCTGATGACCGGCGGCCTGGCTTGAGCCGCAGCGCCAGCCCCCGCCAACTGTCCAGACTTTTACCGGCCCCAGATCCGGCTGCACCGCACGCCGGCACCTGAAGTGTCCGGCTTTTACCCGCCTTGAAGTGATCCGAGACCCGATCACCGTCCAAACGTGGGTGGACGTAAGATGCGGCATGGACGCTTTGGATCCGCCAGCCGAGGGCTCAACGCCCCGCAGTCCGCCCGGGCAGACCGGACCGAGCTGCGCAAGCCGCACGAGATGATCGTCCTGATCCCGCGTGCCAAGCGGGTGACCCTGACCGGACGGCGCATCTACAACGCCATGCTTCAGGTCGCCCAGTCGCGGCTGCGCGCCTTGCCCGAGATGCCGCCCGCCGACTTCATGTTCGAGGCGCCGTTGCCCGCCCTGTTGCGCACCACCGGCTCCAGCGGCGAAGCGCACCGCCGCCAAGCGCTACCTGCGCGAGATGCGCGGCATGGAGGTGGACTGGGAATCGGCCACCGCAGGCGACGGCATCAAGTGGCAGGGATTCTCGATGCTGTCCGAGGTGGTGATCGAGCTGCGCAACGGCGAGAACTGGGTCCGCTGGTCGTACCCGCCCACGCTGATGTCGGCCTTGAAGCATCCCCAGCTGTGGGCCCGCATCGATCTGGACGTGTGTGGCCAAGCTGGGCACCTACTCGGCCCTGGCGCTCTACGAGATCTGCGCCCGCTACCGTGGCAACCGTCGGGCATGACGAGCCGCAAGCCCGTGCAGTGGTGGACCGACGCGCTCAGCGGCACACCCCCGGGTTCCGAACGGCGCGAGTGGCGCAAGTTCAAGAACGACGGGTCAAGGAGGCGGTTGCCGCGATCAACGACGAGACCGATCTGGAGATCGCGCTCATCGAGCACCGGCAGGGCAGGGCGGTCGAGGAGGTGCAGTTCTCCGTGCGGGCCAAGCGGGCCCTGACCAAGCCCCGGACCTCGGAGCAATCGCCCGTCGATGCCAACCTGATCCTGCGCGCCGAGTCGCTGGGCATTCGCGAGATCAAGCTGGAGACGCTGATCAAGGAGTTCGGCGAGGCCGCCGTGCGCGCCGGGGTGGACGCCCTGGAGCGGCGTCTTGCGAACCGTCGGCTGCCGGCCGTGGACAACGCGTATTCCTACCTGCGGTCGATCCTGCGGACCGAGGCAGGCGAGGGCGGCGACCCGAACCCGCCCGCGAGGCCGCTGCTGGCCCTGGCCGATGCGCCCGAGGAGGCGCCACAGCCGACGCGAGGGCAGGGCGGGCCCGATGCGGGACCGCCGCCGCTGCAGAGCCATGGCTGGTCGGCCGGATCGCCCGCCTGAAGGGCGAGATCAGCGCCCTCGAACAGCCTGGAGCGGCAAGCGCTGGGTCGACGCGGCCTTGGCGGAACTGGCCGCAAACCGGATGCTGAGCGCCGTGATCTCCCGGCGTGCCGCGCAGGGCGATGTCATGCACGGCGTGCTGGGCACGGTCGTCGTCCGCCTCTACGCCACGGCCCTGTACGGCGAGGGCTGGAACAAGCCGCCCGAGATCGACACAGGGGCGCAGGGCGACCGCCCGGCAGGTCCTTGAGTCGCGCCCGATCTGCCGATCTGCCGATCTGGCGATCTGCTGACCTGCCGATGCGGAGATGCGCCAGAAGGCTGCGGTCCACCGGCCCGGCCGTCCGCCGACCAGGGCCTGGGCCTGCGGTGGCTCAGCGCCGCTGGAGCCGCCGCATGCCCAGCAGCATCAAGCCGCCGGAGATGCCATCCAGGCCACGCCCGGTTCAGGCACGCGGCCACCGTCACCGACAGCAGCGGCCGGTCGTTGACGAGTGGGGATTCGCTCGTCAGGAAGTCAAGGCCATTGGTGCCGCCTGGCATGAAGGGCAGCAGGGCCCAGCCGTGGCCCGGGACCTGGCCTGCCTGCTGCGCGCGCAGCGCCGCCGTCAGGTCCAGCACCAGCGGCCCTTCGCCGATCTCGGCGTTCGAGGTGTTGGCCCCGAGGCTCAGAAAGGGCAGCGGCTGAGCCTCGATGCCGTCGGGCGAGATGCCATCGACAAGCTGTTCCAGCTGGCGCTGGCCTGTGACCAGGGGCTCAGCATGTGGTGCGCCACCAGGCCGGCTGCCGGCCGAGCTGATCTGCAGCGTCAGGCTGGCTTGCACGATGGTCCAGCCGGGCTGGATCTGCCCCGCGGCCGTGCCGAACAGGCCATCGAAGCGCAACAGCGCATGGGCGGGCAGCCCGCCGTCGGATGCATCGACCGACGCCTCGCCGTCACCGCCCAGTGCTCGATCCGGTTCGACGCCGCGCAGGTAGGTGTCGGCCGTGCCGGTGAAGCCGGCAACACCCTGACGGAACTCGAGCGTCGCTGTCTGGGCTTGGGCGGCGCCAGGCCGAACAGGCAGGTGGTGGCCAGCGCCGCTTGTGCCAGGCCATGGGTCACGCGTTTCATGTGCGGGGTCCTTGAAGAGGTGTCTCGGGGGAAGCAGGTGCCGCCGGCGGGTGGTGCGCCTGGGCCGATCC
Organism: Ottelia alismoides; assembly: GCA_037367405.1. Lineage (NCBI taxonomy): Eukaryota > Viridiplantae > Streptophyta > Magnoliopsida > Alismatales > Hydrocharitaceae > Ottelia > Ottelia alismoides. Next base: position 147,808 of record JAZKJV010011863.1, read on the forward strand.
CCGGCGCACCACCCGCTGCAGGCCGGCCGATTCAGCTGCCGTCGGCTCAAAGCGGCGCCGGTGTCCCAAGGGCCGGTGATCGCGAAGGTGATGCCCGGCGAGCCGTAGGCGTTGGCGAACAGCCACTCGTTGTGGAAGTGGCGCCGGCCCACTCGTGCCGCGGGCATCGTTGCTGAAGACCCGTCCGGACGGCCGGGTGACCGGCCGACCGAGCCGCCGGCCCGGAAGTCCATGTTGGTGGCGCAGAACGGGAAGATCGTGCCGTCCAGCGTCAGGCCGCGCAGCTGCTGCGGGCTGGCGTTGCCGTCCTCGCAGAGGATCAGGCTGCCACGCGGCTCCAGGCGATGTTGTCCGGGCTGTCGACCCCGTCGAGCCCGTCGCCGGGCGAGACGAACAGCAGCGTGAAGGTCTCGCGGCGCGGGTCGTAGGCGAAGATCTGGCCGTTGTTGGCGGCACCGCCGCTGGTCGAGCAGACATAGATGACCCCGTTGCCGTACCAGATGCCTTCGCCGCGGCGCAGGCTGGAGGCGCCCTGGACCAGCCCCTGGCTGCGCACGCCGCCGTAGGTGGTGCCGCTGATGAAGGGCTTGTTGGGCTCGGCGATGTCCACCCACTGCACGTCCAGGTCGTGCCCAGGGTGTTCTCCAGCGCAGTGTCGAAGTAGCTGTAGTTCGCCCCTTCGATGCCGATCGTGGCATTGCCCGGCGCGGACAGTTTCATCATCTGAAGCCGGCCGCCGCCGCCGAGGCGGCCCGGGGTGGCCGGCAGGAACCGGTACAGCCCGCTCGGCGTCGAGTCCTCGGTCTGGTAGATGATGCCGGTCACCGGATCGACCGCCGCCGCCTCGTGGCTGAAGCAGCCCATGGCCGTCAGAGCCTGGGCGCTGGCGATGCCGCTCATCGGCACCTCGAACACATAGCCGTGCTGCTTGGTCGCGCCGGTGGTGTGCAGGCCCACCGAGGTCTCTTCGCAGCTCAGCCAGGTGTTCCACGGCGTGGGGCCGCCGGCGCAGGGGCGGATCAGGCCCGACAGGCTGGGCCCAGCTCGACAGCCAAACGCCGCTGTTGAGGTGCAAACACCAGGTTGGTGGTGCCGCCGTTGCAGGCCGGTCGTAGATGCCCTTGCTGCCGGGCATGTAGTGGCCGGCGGTGGCGCTGCCCTGTTCATGGTTGCGCACCAGCACGATGCGGTTGGCGTCCGCCGCCACCACGGCCATGCCGTCATGGGCGCCCGGCGTGGCGACGCCGTCGCTCATCACATCGCCGGTCCAGCCGTGGGACCAGTACTTGAAGCCTTCCGGCAGCATCAGCAGCGGCAGTCAGCATCAGCAGCGGCAGGCCGTGGTGACCTCGTCGTTGACTGGGGCAAGGGGGCCGTAGTCGGGGCTGTAGGGCAGCCGGACGGCGTGCGCGGCCTTGGGCAGCAGGGCGATCGGCGTGCCCACCATCGCGGCTGCGGCCACGCCGCTCTTGAGGAACTGGCGACGGCCATAGGTCCAGTGGGGATCCATCTGGTCGGCATCGCGGGTCAGCTGGTGCATCAGGTCGATGTGGTCATCCATGCGGTTCATGTCGGCTCCTGGGTCGGCAAGCTGTGCCTGCCTGGGTGGGATGGAGGCTTGGGGATTCGGCGGTTCAGCGGGTTCCGTGGCGTGGCCATGCGGCCACCCCACTCACGCCTGGCGGCGCCTGGCCAGCGCGAGAAGGCCGACGCCCGCCAGCAGCAGGCGGCGCTGCCGGGCTCGGGCACGGCCGAGGTGATGGTGAAAGGCAGCGACCCGCTGCCCAGGCCGTCGGCGTAGTCCGCGACGGCCAGCACGAACGGGCCGCTGCCGTAGAGGTTGTTGAAGCCGAGGGACTCGGCCACGCCAGGACCACCGAGGTCGGCTCCGGCGACGAAGGTGCTGGCCAGCCCGCCGGGAGGACATGTCGAAGTAGCCGGCGGTGTCGGCCTCCTCGCCGAACCACACGGCCATGACCACATCCATCGCGGCGACGCCGGCGTCACCTCGATCCATGCGTCGCTGCCGAAGGGAACGCTGAAGCGCCAGAGGCTCCAGGCCTGCGGCGTCGAGAAGGGTCCGCTGTTGGCTTCAACAGTGCCGCTGAAGCTGCCGCTGCCGAGGGTTCCGGCGTAGATGGGCGCGGCTGCCTGGGCACTGCCCAGGGCCGCTGCCAACAGCAAGGCTGCTGCTGAACGCTGCATGCTCATCGTCGTCCTTTCCAGGTTTGGGTTGAAGGCCTGCGGCCGGATGGGCCCCATGCCAGCCCCGCACCGTAGGGGCCGACCGTTGCGAGGCTGTGCCGCTTTCGGCCGGTGGCGTGAGCCGATCGGATCGGCGGCCTGCGGCCGCAAGCGGCACAGCCCGCACACGCCGGGGATGCCCCGATCCCTGGAAGCCGACGGGCCGTTCGAAGGCGCGGCCTGTCGGGTTGCGGGTCGACCGGGCAGCAGGGCTGCTCCAGACGGTGGGCCCAGATCTCACGGCCCCCGGTCGAGCGTTGCCTAACGCCGCATCAAAGGCGAATGCTCACGCCCCCGCGGGCATGCCCGTGATCGGGATGGACGGCAGACCCACCCGCCTCGGCGACGGCCGGGCCCGATGGCTCGATCGCAGCGCCACGGGCACCCGGCAGGGCGGCAGCACCCGGGCGCCAGGAGCGCGAGGCCGTGCCGACGAAGCCTGGGTTTGCTGCGGGCCCCGAGCGTGCTCGGTGCCCCATGGCCCGTCAGGCGCCAACCACCCCCCGTGCCTGCTGCACCATGGCCCGCCGCGCGAGCCAGGCCATGCCGGCCAGCCAGAGCGCCACCGTGCCCGGCTCCGGGATCGGTGCCACCTGCACCTGCAGCAGCGGCCGGTTCTGCGCGACCGCCGACTCGGACGCTGTCGAAGCGCTTGGCGTCTGCTGGGCAGCTCATTGCCCAGCAGGATCCAGCCGAAGTTCTCGCAGGCCGGTCCAGCCAACCCTGCACATCGGCCACCAGCAGTGGCGTGCTGGTCCAGGTGTAGGCCTGGTCGGCGAGCCCACTGCCTGGCTGGCGCTGGCGGTGCCGACGTAGTCGCCACCGCGCGTGTTCCAGGCCGTGCCACCGGAGGCGCCATCGAAGCTCGCCAGGCCCAGGTGACATCACCGGCCTGGGCGGGTGCGCCGACGCCCTGGGCACCACCGTCGGCGGGCCCCTCGCTCCAGTCGGCCAGCAGGCGGTGCAGGTGCAGGTCGTGCAGGTCCCGCGCACGGCTCTCGTAGAGGGTGAGGGATACCGAGACCACCTGCTGGCCTGCCGGGATCGCCGACAGGTCAACCGCATCAAATGCCCGCCGCACGATGCCGCCGGCGGTGACGCTGGTCCAGAGCGAGTCGCCAGCCCCATCGGCGGTGGTGTCCCATACGCTGGGCAGGCTGCTGCCGTCGCTGAAGATCGTCGCATCGGCCAGCGGGTGCGAGGCGGAAGGTCTGGACCTGCGCCAGCGCAGCCGGTGCCGCCAGGGCGCAGGCCATCCACAGCCCCCCCGTTGCGATCGTGGACCATCGGATGTTCATGCGCGACTCCGCAGCCTGGGTGGCGGGTTGAGGTGCGGGGCCCGAGCCCCGCGCGTTGCGCCCCTGACAGGGCGAGATGGGGTCAGCTGCGGTCCGTCGGCACACAAGGCCTGCCCGCTGCGACGGTGGGCCGGTCTGCGCGCCCGGCGTCGGGCGAGCGGCCGATCCGGCGGTGCCGCGCCTGCCAGCCGGCCAGGACCAGCAGCCCGCAGCCGAGCAGCATCCACTCGGCAGGCTCCGGCACGGCTGAAACTGCCAGCGTGAAGCCCTCGCCAGCCTGCAGGCCACCAAAGCCACCTGCCAATCGGTGGCCCCGATCAGCAGCGGGTCGCCGATGTAGACCTCGGGGCTTGCGGGCAGCAGGTCGATCCGGGCGCTGCTCGAGTCGGCGCTCAGCAGCCATGTGGCGGTGGCGGCCTGGTTCAGCGTGGCGACCGACCCCGCGCCCAGAAAGCGGGCGCCGCCACCCAGGCTCAGGCTCAGCGTGTCGAAGGCACTGGCGGAGACCTGGCTCAAGATCGCATTGAAGGCCACGCTGCCGCTCGCGATGTCCGCCGACTCCAGGCGATAGGACAGCAGCACCGTCGCCGGGCTGCTGAACTGCACATCGACCGACAGGCGATCGGGCAGATGAAACTGGGTGGTCCACCATCTGGCCGTTGGCCTGCACGCCGACCAGGACCACCGCCTGGGCCGACGGTGCCGCGACAGCGGCAAGCGCCACCGCCAGCACCAGCCAGGCCCGCGGCCCGGGACAGCGCAGGGGCGCAGGGAAGTGGGGCGAAGCGATAGTGGCTCTTCACACATCTGGCGTTTCCTGGCGCGGGGATGGACCCGGACGGCCGCGGGGCACAACCCGGCGCGACGACGAGGGCCGGGCAGACCTCGGTGCGAGACCGCTGACGCTAGGCGCCGCAGGTGACGGCCGCATGTCAGACCCGGGGCCGGGCATGGCCTGATCCGCCTGCGCGGTCGGGCCTGTCGCCGCACAGGGCCGAGTGGATCAGCGCGGCCCCTCAGGCCGTTACGCGGCTGTCACCGGGCCCCGATACCGTCCAGACTCAAGCCGAATCCAGGTCCCTCACCGGAGCTTTCCCGATGGCCATCTTCCGCCCCTTCAACCGCCGTGACTTCATCCTGGGCGTTGGCGCAGGCGCCGTCGGCCTGCCTCGAGTGGCCTTCGCGGCGGCGGACCCGGGCTCGCCCTTTGCCTGGGGGTGGCCAGTGGCGATCCGCTGGCCGACCGCGTGGTGATCTGGACCCCGCGTGATCCCGCGCTGGGCGCCAGCGTCCCGGTGCTGTGGGATGTCGCGGCCGACCCGGGCTTCACGCGCTTCGTGCGGCGCGGCCGCGTGCTGGCCTCGGCGCGCAGGACCACACGGTCAAGATCGACGTGATCGGCCTGCCGCCCGGGGTGCAGCTGCATTACCGGTTCCGCGTCGGCCAGCATGTCTCGCCGACCGGCACGACCCGCACCCTTCCGACCGGCCCGCTCGCGGAACTGCGGCTGGCGGTTTTCTCGTGCTCGAACTTCCCGGCGGGCTACTTCCACGCCTATGCGGATGCGGCGCAGCAGCCCGGGATCTTTGCCGCGGTGCATCTGGGTGACTACCTCTACGAGTACGGCCGCGGCGGCTTCGCCTCGCAGGAAGCGGCGCGGCTGAATCGGGAAGTCTTGCCCGCCACCGAGACCGTGAGCCTGGCGGACTATCGCCAGCGCTATGCCAGTACCGCAGCGATCCCGACCTGCAGGCCCTGCATGCCGCGATGCCGTGGATCTGCGTGTGGGACGACCATGAGATCACCAACGACACCTGGAGCGGCGGCGCCGAGAACCACCAACCGGCGAGTGAAGGGACTTCCTGGAGCGCCGCCGCCAGGCGGTGCGGGCGTATCACGAGTGGATGCCGATCCGGGCGCCTGAGCCGAACCGGCCGGAGCGCATCTACCGCTCGTTCACCTTCGGTGACCTGGTCGACCTGCACATGCTCGACACCCGCGTGATCGGCCGTGACCAGCAGCTGGACTATGCCCAGTACGTTGGTGCTGGCGGTTTCGATGCGGCCCGCTTCGCCGCCGACATGGCCAACCCCGGCCGGCAGCTGCTCGGCGCCGGCCAGACCGGCTGGCTGCTGGGCACCATGGCCTCGACCCGCGCCACCTGGACGATGCTGGGCCAGCAGGTGCTGATGGGTCGCATGGACATCCCCGCTGCGCTGGTGCTGGGGCAGATCGGCTTCAGCGCCTACGTCGCGCTGCTGCAGCGGGCGCAGCTTGCGCCGCAGACGCTCACGCCGGCCGAACGGGCGCTGCTGCAGCAGCCCGCCATTCCGTACAACCTGGACGCCTGGGACGGCTATGCGGTGGCCCGCGAGACCGTGCTCGGCACGGCCCGATCGCTGAACAAGAACCTGGTCGTGCTGTCGGGCGACACCCACAACGCCTGGGCCAGTGACCTGCGGGATCTTTCGGGGCACGCCGTCGGCGTGGAATTCGCGACGCCGGGCGTCAGCTCGCCCGGGCTGGAGGCCTTCTTCCCCAACGAGAGCCCGGCGGCAGTGGCGGCGGGGCTTGAGCAGATCATCGGGCCTCTGGTCTACGCCGAGACCGCCAGCCGGGCTACATCGTGGTGACGGCGCGCCCTTCGGAGTGCCGGTGCGACTGGCGCTTCGTGAGCTCGGTCTGCAGACCGGCTACAGCGTGCGCCAGCCGCAGTCCTTGCGCACCTTGCCCGGGTTCACCAGCGCACCTTGCTGCCGGCCTGAAGCCGGGCGCCCGGCGCCAGCGCCCAAGGCGCGGCTGCCGGCCTGCAGCAGCCCCCCTCACCCTGACCGCTTGCACCTGGAGCCTCTGCCTTGACCGATCCCGCCGCCGATCTGCTGCTGATCCCGTTGCCGATCCCGATGCCGGCCGAAAGCGCTCTGGCCCTCCAGACAATGGCTGCGGCCACCTTGCCCGCCGCGCCGAGCCGTCACAGCGGCGCGGCGCTGCAGCCCGGCGAGCCGGCCGAACGGTGGCCCTGCTGGCCTCGGGCCTGCCGGCCCTCTTCGGTGTGGCCGGCGGTGCGCATGCCGCCGAGTTCTCGCTGCGGCTGATCGGCCAGCAGACGGTGGCGACCGGGACCCTGTTCGAAGGGGTCGAGTTCGGCGGGATCTCGGGGTCTGACCGCTGCCCGACGGACGCTTCGTGGCCCTGTCGGACGACCGTGGCGGCGAGCGCGGCACGCCGCGCTTCTATGGGCTGGACCTGCGGTACGACGCGGCCGGGTTCCAAGGCGTCACGATCCTGTCGCAGACCCACATGCTCAGGCCCGACGGCACGCCGTTCCCGTCCAGCCAGCGCACCGTGGATCCCGAGGGCATCCGGCTGCTGCCCAATGGCAACCTGGCCTGGTCCAGCGAAGGAAACTGGAGCCCCAACGCGGCCAGCCGCTTTCAGCCCTTTGTGCGCGAGATGGGCCTGGATGGGCGATTCGTGCGCGCCTACAGCTTGCCGTCGATGTTCGACTACGTGGACAACAGCAGCACCGGCGGCCGCAACAACAAGCTCTTCGAGGCACTGGCGTCACGCCGTCCGGCCAGATCTACACCGCCAATGAAGACGCACTGGTGCAGGACGGTCCGATCACCAGCCTGGGTGGCGGCAGCGTGGTGCGGGTCACGCGCATCGATCCGGTCACCGGGCAGGCCGGCGCACAGTACGCCTATGCCCTGCCGCCGATTCCGGTGAACGCCATCACCGGAGCGCCGTTCGGGCCCGACAACGGGCTGCCCGAACTGCTGGCGCTGGACGAGTCAAGCTTCATCGCGGTCGAGCGTGCGTTCGCCTTCGGCGTCGGCAACACGATCCGCCTGGTGCTGACCCGGATCGCGCCCGAAACCACCGATGTGAAGCGGGCTCGCCAGCCTCGAAGGCGCCCGCTACACCGCCATGAGCCGCGAGCTGCTGCTGGAAATGCCGATCACCTGGGAGGGCATCGCCCTGGACAACATCGAGGCGATCAGCTGGGGCCATACCCTGGCCAATGGCAACCGCAGCCTGGTGCTGGCCGCGGACAACAACTCTCGGCCACGCAGCGCACGCAGTTCATCGCGCTGGAGGTCATCGCCGTGCCGGAACCCGGCTCGTGCTGCTGGCCATCGCCAGCCTGGCGGCGGCGGGGCTGGCCGGCCGCCGGCGCAGCTGAAGCGCGGGCGCGGCCCGATCGCGCCGGACGCACGCCGGCCGGGGTCAATCCCGGCGGTCCCGCACCCGACGAAGCACCAGCCAGGCGAGTGCGCCGCTCAGCAAGCCGATCAGCGAAAGCATCCACCAGAAGCCGTGGGGGTGCGCCGAGAAGGGCACGCCACCGACGTTCATGCCCATCAGGCCGGCGACGAGGTTGATCGGCAGGGCCAGCACCGTCACCATGGTCAGGGTGAACAGGCTGCGGTTGTTGGCCTCGGCCATGCGGCTGGCGGCCTCGTCCTGCATCAGCTTGGTCCGGTCCTGCAGCGCGGCCACGTCGCGCAGCACCAGGGCGAAGTCCTCGCTGGTGGCGCGCAGCCGGTCCACGCCATCGGCGTCCAGCCAGGCGGGCGGATGCGCCAGGGGCGGGCCAGCGCGCCCGGCTCGGGGGCGAGCAGGCGCTGCAGCCGCACCAGCAGCCGGCGCAGCCGCGCCAGATCCTGGTTATGGCGCTGCCACTGGCCGGCCAGCTGCGCGTCCTCGATGGTGTCGATGCGGTCGGTGGTGCGCAGCACGATGGCCTGCAGGTCCTCGGCCTGGCAGCGCAGCAGATGGTCCAGCAGCGCGATCGTCGAGCCCATCGGCTCGCCGTCGCGCACGGCCGTGCGCAACTGGTCCACCGCGCGCAGCGGGTGTCGCCGGGCACTCACGATCAACTGGGGTCCGGCACTCAGCCAGAGCGTGGACATCTCGCCCGCGTCGTCGTGGAAGTCGTAGGCCAGGTCGTTGATGACCGCAAACAGCCGGTCCTCGTCACGCTCGATGCGGGTCGAGCGCGAGCCGGTGAGCAGGGTGCCGAAGAAGTCCTCGCCCAGGTCGGCGTGGGTTCGCAGCCAGCTTCGGCCCCGACATGGCCCAGGTGGAAGTGCAGCCAGAGGAAGCCCTCGAAGCCTGCATCCAGCAGACCGGCCGCCTCGGCGGTGCCGCCGATGGCCCGCGCCGGCTCTGCCGGCCGGAACCAGTAGCCGCAGATCAGGCCATGGTCATCGGTTCCCGAGGCCTGGACCAACGGCAAGGGACGGGACGGGGCTCGGCCATGCGGCATTGTCGGCGAGGTGGGCGCCTTGGGCGAGCCCTCGGCATCGCTTGTGCGGGTCGTGGGCGGGACCGGGGCCTGGGGCGTGCGCACCTGCGCCCACACCTGATTGCGAATCCGAGCCAGCGCTGCCCGCCGCTGACATCGCGCTGTCATGCATCGGCCGCACAGTCGCGCGCAAAGGATGCGACCGGCCGCCGGCGTGCGGGCATCGCCCCTGCGACCTCAGGCCGTGCCGCGCCCCATCTGCGACCCTTCAAGCCCGCCCGCCGTGTCCATCCTGCCCGACCATCACGACGACCTGCTGCGCCGCATCGAGCGCGACCTCATCGACGGCTACGACGAGGAACTGGAACTGGAGCTGGAGGACCGGCAGCTCGAGATGCCGGTGGCACCGATGCGCGCGGCGAGGACCGGGCCGCCCGCCAGCGCTACTTCCGCGAGCTCTTCCGGCTGCAGGGCGAACTCGTCAAGCTGCAGGACTGGGTGGCCCACACCGGCCACAAGGTGGTGATCGTCTTCGAAGGCCGCGATGCGGCCGGCAAGGGCGGGGTCATCAAGCGCATCACGCAGCGGCTCAACCCGCGGGTCTGCCGCACCGTGGCCCTGCCCGCGCCGAATGACCGCGAGAAGACGCAGTGGTACTTCCAGCGCTACATCACGCACCTTCCCGCTGCCGGCGAGATGGTGCTGTTCGACCGCAGCTGGTACAACCGAGCAGGCGTCGAGCGGGTGATGGGCTTCTGCAATGACGAGGATGTGGAGGAGTTCTTCCGCTCGGTGCCCGAGTTCGAGCGCATGCTGGTGCGCTCAGGCATCCAGTTGCTGAAATACTGGTTCTCGATCACCGATGACGAGCAGCATCTGCGATTCCTGGGGGTCGCATGCACGACCCGCTGAAGCAGTGGAAGCTCTCGCCGATGGATCTGGAAAGCCGGCGCCGTTGGGAGGACTACACGAAGGCCAAGGAGGCCATGCTGGAGCGCACCCACATCGAGGAGGCGCCCTGGTGGGTGGTGCCGGCGGTAGACAAGAAGAAGGCCCGCCTGAACTGCATCGCCCACCTGCTGTCGCAGATGCCTTACGCTGAAGTGGAGCGTCCAGCCATCGAGCTGCCCGAACGGGTGCGCCATGCCGACTACATCCGCCACCCGGTGCCGGACTCGATGCTGGTGCCCCAGGTCTACTGAAGGCGCCGAGGGCAGGGCCCGCTCGCAGGGCCCGGGGCTCAGAACCTGTGAATGAATCGGACGCGCCCGAGCGGCGCGACAGGGCGGCCCCGATCTAGGCGCAAAGCGCAGCCATATCGAGCGATATGGCGAGCATTTGCAACGACGAGTGGGGTCGTCAGGGCGCGACCAGCGGGTGTGGTCGATTCGTTCACAGGTTCTCGGCGGGCGGACGCGTGTGCACGCTCGCGCGGCTTGAGCAGGCGGCGGCCGCCAGGGTCAGGCTCATCCAGACGGGCGACGCTGAAGTAGGCGCTCATCCACAGCACCTCGGATTGCCAGTGCTGCCACGCGCCGTTGACGTGCCAGCGAGACGCGATGTCCACCCAGCCGTCGCGCAGCGTCAGGTAGGGCCGCCCGGCCGCCTCATCCAGCAGCCAGCGCCGGGCGTACATGGGCACGTCCACGGTGATCAGGTAGCCCGTGTAGGCCGCACCGCCGACCGCCCACAGCCCCAGCAGGCGCCGAGTGGCGGGGCTGCGCCCGCGGCCACAGGCGCAGCAGCGCCGCCGTCACGAGCAGGCCGAGCAGGCCCACAGCGACTCTTCCACCATGTGGCCGAAGTTGTCGGTGCTGAGCACCGAGTACCAGGAGAAGCCTTCGGCCAGCGCAATCATCGGCAGCACCGGCGCGGCCAGCTGGTTCACCCGACGGTCTGGATGCGCCCGGGCGGCCTCGCGCAGCATCAGCACCCACTGGGCAGCCAGGCAAAGCTCGGCCACGGTGGCCACGCTGCGCCCCATCAGCACGCTGGACCAGAAACTGTCGACCAGCACCAGCCGCGGCACATCGAAGACCGGCATCATCGACCGCCAGCCGCAGCCGATCACATAGCCCGCACTCAGCGCGAGCTGCCAGTGCATGTGCCGCTGCTGCGTGTCCAGCCCGGGCGGACGGCGCGGCCCGGTTGCGGCTGCGCCAAAGCCCGAAGGCGATCCACAGCCAAACCACCAGATTCAGCAGCGCGACCGCCTTCAGGGACGTCCACCACCACCAGGTCTCGGGATCCAGCATGGCCGGGCGCGGCGAAGAGGTTGGCAGGGCCGGTGGCGTGCGGGGCTGATGCGGCTTCAGCCGGCCTTCTTGGGCCGGCCGACCTTGATCGGCTCAAGCCGGTTCAGGGCTGCGATCAGGCCGGCCGTGTCCAGCGCATCCAGCGCATGCAAACCGGCGCGCAGCAGCTCGCTCTTCTTGGTCTCGCGCTGGCCGGCCAGGGCCCGGGCCTTCAGCGTGGCGATCAGCCCGAAGTCGGACTCGGGCATCGTGAAGCCGTCGCGCACCGGCCGCTGCTTGAGCTTCGGCGGCTTGGATTCCTTGCCGGGCTTGGCCGGCTTGGGTGCCTTGGCGGGCTTTGCGACTTTGCCGAAGCGGCCACGGCCGGGGCAGCTGCGCTGTCGCGCGCCTGGTGGCGGGCGCGCCCGGCCCCAGCGGGCGCGGAGTCGGCAGCGGCTGAGGACTCAGCTGCGGGTGCGGGTGCGGCCGCAGCAGGGGCTGGGCCGACCGCCGGCTCGGCGCGGCGACGGCGAGCCACTGGCGGGCGCGGGCTGGCGGCGGGATCCAGGGTACGGCGAGAAGTGGCCATGCGAGCCTCCAAGGAATGATGTAAACCGTTTATACCATTCTTGATGGGTGCGCAAGGTTTGCACTTCTCCGATCAGCCGCCTTTCACTCAGACGCCAGCTCTCGTTGCATGGCGGCCCGGTCGCGCTGGGGCGGGCCCGTTCAGATCGGACATGCGCTCGGTGCCGTTCTGGCAGGCCGGAGCCAGCCCCGCGCACCAGCCGATCGTCCGCGGGTGAAGCTGGGTGCGGTTCCACCAGGGCGGCGCCAAGGCGTGGGCGCTCCAGACCAGGACGATCCTCGCCTGCGGAATCGGGGCGTGCCGCCGAACCCCATGCTGCCAACGCTCAGCGCGCGAATGCGTTACCACGCACGATGTGCGGCACCACCGAGAACACGTTGGGGTCTCGGGCATCCACGAACACCTCCACCCAATGAACGCTGGGGGAACCGAAGTTTTCCACCCGCGTGAAGTTCTCAAGCTGGGCGGAACCCCCGCCGGGCAGGGGCAGTACCAGCGGCATATCGAGGCGGAAGTAGTGGCTGTCGCCGTGGGCGAGCAAAACCGGCTTGCCGAAGGCCTGGCTGCGTTGGGCCAGGCGGGCGAGCACCTCATCGAAGCCGGCCCGCTGAGCGCTGCCTGCCGCGGCCTCGAAGGCCGGGTTGGCCTGCATGGCGATCATCACGCCGGCGCTGCCCAGGGCCTGCGCCCGCAGGAAGACCTCGTCGATCCAGTCCAGCGCGGCGGCCAGCCGGGCCTGGTACTCGGCCAAGCGTTCGGCGGGGCGGTCTCCGCCAGGCAACTGGTTCCACGGCGCGAGGTTGTTGTTGCTGCCGACCACGTGCACCGTGGCCATGGTGGCGCCAGCGAACTGCCACATCGTGTTCTCGACGAAGGCCGCGTGCGCAGCATGGCCCGGGACCGTGGCCTGGGACAGCAGCGCGGCGGGCCGCCGGCCCAGGCTGCGGCCGGTCTGCGGGTAGAAGATCTGGCGGAATCGGGCCAGCCGCTCGGTGGGCAGGTAGCTGCCGTTGTTGGCGCGGTGGCAGTCGGTCCAGTCGTTGTCGCCCGGCGTGACGATGAACGGGTCGTCGAAGGTCTGGTACTGGTCGAAGCGCCTGATGAACACCGCATCGTCACAGCGCTCGCTGCCTTGCTTGACGTCGCCGGTGTGCACCACCAGCCGGACGTTGCGCGAGGCGTTGATCTCGGCGATGACCCGATCCAGCTTCGGCTCTTCCGCGCTGCCATAGGGCGTGTCGGCCCAGCAGCGCGAAAGACACCCCGGATCGGATGTAGCCCTGCGCGGCAGCCGGCAAGGCGGCGGCCAGCGCAGCGCCTGCTGCCAAGGTCAAGAGAAGAAGACGGCGGATCGGCATGGGGCCTTGCATGTGGATCTCCTGGTTCGGCGGCTTTTGGCGCCGGTTGGTTCAGCGGGAAGGGGCCGACCGGCAACTGCGCGCGATCGGGGTGCGGGTCGAGTCAGCAGCGGCCTGTGCGTCGGGCCATGCCGGTCACGATCGCCAGGCCCAGCGCCACCAACCCCCAGCTGGCGGGCTCGGGCACGGCCGAAACCACGATGCTGCCCTCGAGCAAGGCGCTGCTGCTCAGCTCGAGCCCGGCGCCGCCGATGGCAGCGGCCGGCGCGAACAGCGCCTGGCTGGCATGGTCGAGGCTGAAGAACAGGCTGTCGCCCACGCGGCTGCTGAGGTGCAGGCTGAAGTTTGCGGCTGTCGTTGGCCGCCATACCCTGCCAGCTGGCCAGCAAGAGTCCTTGCGCGTCGCGGACCGCCAGATCAAAGAACGGCACCGCGTCGACGGCAGCGACGGAGGGCAGCACGATGGAGTCCGCCGTGCCACTGAGGACAATCTGCACCGGCGAGCCCAGTGCCTCGCCATTGGAGCCGACCACCTTCAGCTCGGCCGCCAGACTCAGGCCCGTGCTGTCCTGCCCCGCATCCAGCTGGCCGCTGCCGGTCATCGACAGTGCGCTTGGCGGCCCCGATCTGAAAGGCAATCTGCGAGGGCTGGCTGGCATCGAGCGAGGCACTGGCGGCCCACAACCAGCGCGCCTGCGCGCTGGAGGCGGCATTGGCCAGAACAGCCGACCGGTCTGCATCGCCTGCGCCGGCCACGGTGCCGATGCCCGAGGGCGTCTGCTACGGTGCCGATGGCCTGCAGGCCCTGGCCATGGCGCTGGCGCCACCAGCAAAGCTGCCGCTCACCGAGCCGGCTTCGATGGACAGGCTTGCGGCCTGCCCCAGGCCGCAAGCGAACAGAAGGGCTGCGCCCGAGCAGGCGCGCAGAAGGGCGTTGGAGGGGTCAGGCTTCATGGTGCTTCGCTCGAGGGCTTGGGTTCAGGTGGACGGCGCGGTGCAAACGGCTCACTGCCGCACGATGCGGTTCTGCGGGCCGGGCGCCACGCCCGCCGGGTTGGCCTGCAGATGGGCCTCGAACGCGTCCAGATCGATCGCACCGCCCAGCCGATCGGTGCCTTGGGTGAGCACGGCGAAGGCGTCGCCGCCGTCGGCCAGGAAGCTGTTGACGGTGACCCGGTACAGTGCAGAGGGCTCCACGGGCAGGCCGTTCAGCATCAGGGCGCTGACCTTCGATCCGCAGGCCTGGACCGGGCTCCACTGGTAGCTGAAGCCGGCCGAAACCTGCAGGATGCGGTCGAATGTGCCCTGGCCCAGGCAGTTGGCGAACTGTGTCTCCAGCAGCGTCTTGATCTGCGCCCCGCTCAGGGTCATCGTGACCAGGCTGTTGCCGAACGGTTGCACGGTGAAGGCATCGCCATAGGTGACGAGGCCGCCCGCATTGAAGGGCAGGTCCGCGCGGATGCCACCCGGATTCATGAAGGCACGACGGCCTGCCCGTTGCCCGGGATCGCGCGTCGCCGCCAACTGGGCATCGGCGATCACGTCGCCGAGGGCCGATTCACCTGCGGTGTTGGCGCTGCGGCTGATCGCCGCGGTGATTCGGCCGATCACGCGCGCCTTGGGCACGGCTGCCATGGCTTCGTAGTGCGCCACCAGGTCGACCAGCGCCGCGTCTTCGGGCGTGGTGGTGCCGGTGCTCAGGATGTCGACGAGACCGCCACCACGTCCCGCGTCCGGGTGTCGATCACCAGATCGATCTCGCCGATGCTGCGGCCGTTCGAGCCCGCGGAGGTCACTCGAACCGGTTGCCCGTTGCGCTTGTTCACCAGGCAGTTGTAGGTGGCGTGCGTGTGGCCTGAGATCACCAGGTCCACCTCGGCATCGAGTCGATTGACGATGTCGGTGATCGCGCCGGACAGGCCTGTGCAGTTGGCCAGGGTGCCACTGGCCAGCCCGCCCTCGTGGATGAGCACCACGATGCTGCGAATGCCCTGTGCGCGCAACTCCGGGATCAGCGAATTGACGGTTCGGCTTCGTCGGCGAAGTGCAGTCCCGCCACCCCTGAGGGCGAGACGATGCTCGGCGTGCCCTCGAGCGTCATGCCGATGAAGGCGACCCGGTTGCCCAGGAAGTTCTTGATCCCGTACGGAGGGAACAGCGTGCGTTGGTCAGCACTTCGCGCACGTTGGCCGCCAGGAAGCCGAAGCGCGCACCCGCGAACCGGCCGTCGGCCCGGCGGTCCTGAGGCAGGCCTTGGCCGGAGTTTGGATCGGTGGGGTGATTGCCGCCGAACTGCATGCGCAGCAGCTCGTCCTTGCCCTCGTCGAACTCATGGTTGCCCACGGCATTGAAGTCGATGCCGATGCGGTTCATCGCCTCGATCGTGGGTTCATCCTTGAACAGCGCCGAGGTCAGCGGGCTGGCCCCGATCATGTCGCCGGCCGACACCACCGCATGCAGCGGATTGGCGGCCTTGAGTTCCTTGATGCGGGTGGACAACCGGGCGACGCCGGGGTTGGCTGACGAGCCCTCACCGCCCTTGATGTAGCCGTGGAAGTCATTGAAGCTGATGAGCTTGACCTTCAGGCTCGTGCCGATGCCCGACTGGCGAGCGGCAATCAGCAGCTGCGCCCGCTCGGCTGCTCCCAGCTGGCCGGCCTTCAGCATGCTCAGGCTGACCGAAGCCACATGCGCCAGGAACGCCGCCTGGCTGCCCCAGGGCTGCTCGTCGGCGATGAGGTCGTCCACGCTCTGAGCCGACGGGCCGCAGCGGTCGGGCACGGTCGTCACCAGCTCACCCAGGGTGACGAATCCCGGGGGGTTTGTGGCCGTGCAGGCCGCAGCGGCTGGGGCGGATCCCAAGGCCATCAGGCTGGGCAGCACCAGGGCAAGCATGCGGCCGCGAGGGGTCTTGATCAAGGTGATGCTCCTTCAAGGGATCTGGGAAGGGATCGGGGGTTTGGGCGCGGCAGCCGCCTCGCGGTGCGGGCGGCTCATCGCGCCGCAAGGCCGCCGGCAGGCGATGCGCCTTCAGGTCTGCGCAGGGCGATGACCTGGCGCAGGCCCTTTGCTTCAATCACCCGGACGAGGGTCACCTGTGCCGGGCTTGCGCGTCTTTGGACCGCTGCGGCAGCGAATGTGCGCCGTGCCGATGGCTCGGGCGTGACACGCGCATGAGCGGTCTGGCGCATCGCACGCGCGGCGGTGCCGCTTCAGGCTGTCACCGAACGGTCACGGAACCCCGACAACGTACGGTCTTTCGAGCTCAATGACCACGGAAGGCAATCGCGATGGCCAAGGACTTCTCCACCATGGAAGACAGCAACCGCTCGGGCAATCCCGACATCCATCAGGTGTCGGATCCGGCACGCCGGACGGTGCTGCGGGGGGGCCTGGGTGTGGCGGTCGGCGGCCTGCTGGCGCCCCTGGCGGGATGCGCCGGCATGGGGGTGAGCGGCGCACCCTTGCTGGGCTTCAAGGCGGTGGCGAGCGGGACGGCCGATTCGGTGGTGGTTCCGGACGGCTACACCGCGCAGGTCCTTGCGCCATGGGGCGACCCGGTTGGCTTGTCCGGCGAGAACCCTGACTTCCGCTTCGATGGCAGCAACACCGCTGCCCAGCAGGAAGCGCAGATGGGCATGCACCACGACGGCATCCATTTCTTCCGCCATCCGATCCAGCCGCAGAGCAGCACCGCCGGCCTGCTGGTGGTGAACCACGAGTACGCCGACGACGGGCTGCTGCACAAGGACGGCATGGCCACCTGGTCGGCCGAGAAGGTGCGCAAGGCCCAGGCTGCGCATGGGGTCTCGGTGATCGAGGTGGAACTGGCCAATGGGCGCTGGTCGATCGTGAAGCCCAGCCCCTGGGCGCGCCGCATCACAGCCTACACGCCGATGGCGGTGGGTGGGCCGGCCGCCGGCCACCCGCTGTTGAGGACGGCCGCCGATCCGGCCGGCCGGCGCATCCTGGGCACGCTGAACAACTGCGGCAGCGGCATCACGCCTTGGGGCACTTACCTGACCTGCGAAGAGAACTTCATCTTCTACTTCAAGGGACCGGACCAGCCCGACGCCCATCAGGCCCGGTGGGGCCTGCGCAAGGGCGATCCGGTGGGCTATCGCTGGCACGAGCATGACGCGCGCTTCGATGCGGGCAAGCACCCCAACGAGATCAACCGCTTCGGCTGGGTGGTCGAGATCGATCCGTTTGACCCGAGCAGCATGCCGGTCAAGCGCACGGCGCTGGGCCGCGCCGCGCACGAGGGCGCGACAGTGGCGGTCACCCGGGATCAGCGCGTCGTGGTCTACATGGGCGAAGATGCGCGCTTCGAGTACATCTACAAGTTCGTCAGCCGCGACCGCATCCGGCCCGGGGGCGCCAAGGCCAATGCGGCCCTGCTCGACCAGGGCACGCTCTACGTCGCGCGTTTCGACCCCGATGGCAAGGGGCGCTGGTTGCCACTGGTGCACGGGCAGGGGCCGCTGACCGCCGAGCAGGGCTTTGCCGACCAGGGCGAAGTGCTGGTGAAGACCCGCCAGGCCAGCGACCGGCTCGAGGCGACCAAGATGGACCGGCCGGAATGGATCGACATCGACCCGCAGGGCTGGGTCTACTGCACCCTGACCAACAACAGCAATCGCGCGGCGCCGAACATGCCCGCGGTCGATGCCGCCAATCCGCGGGCCAACAACACCATGGGGCACATCATCCGCTGGAAGGAGGACGGCGACTTCGATGGCCTCGGCTTCCAGTGGAACCACTTCGTCCTGGCGGGGGACCCGACCCTTGAGCGTGCCGATGCCAAGGGCAATGTGAAGGGCGATGCCTTCGCCTGCCCGGACGGCCTGTGGACCGACTCGCGCGGCGTGCTCTGGATCCAGACCGACATGTCCACCAGCGCCATGGGCAAGGGCGATCTGAAGAACCTGGGCCACAACGCCATGCTGGCGGCCGATCCGCGCACAGGCGAGGTGCGGCGATTCCTGGTCGGCCCGGCGGGCTGCGAGATCACGGGTGCAACCGCCACGCCGGACGGTCGCACGATGTTCATCAACATCCAGCACCCGGCGAAAGCCCCAGCGAGCGCAGCGATCCGAACCAGCCGCGCCGCTTCAGCAACTGGCCCGATCACCGGCCCGATGGCCGGCCTCGCAGCGCCACGGTCGTCATCCGCAAGGTCGACGGGGGCGCGATCGGCACCTGAGGCCCGCCCGGCCATCGGGCCTGCGCTGTCGCACAACGGTCATGGCCATCGCCTAGGGTTCGGCATGGCCCTGAAAGTCGAGGGTCCTGCCACTCGGAACCCTCCGCTGCAACCGCTGCAACGGAGCCCGGCATGCCCATCCTGGCCGAGGCGAGCGCGGTTGATTCCAGCCATCGGTCGGCACCGCTGCCGGGCCACATTCGCCCCCAAGCTCGAGAACCATCATGCACACCCTTCGGCATCTTCTCGCCCCTGCCGCGCCTGCAGCCTGCCTCCTCTTCGGTCTGCTGGCCGGGCCAGCCAGCGCCGCGCCGATGCTGAACCTGCCGCTCTACCAGCTGAGCGCCAGCCATGCCATCGATGCGCTGGGTGGGCTTGGACTCGAGGCCAGCGCGCTCACCTATGCGCAGGATCGGCGATCCCTCTTCATCGTGGGCGATGAGGGACTGGGCGTGGTGGAGCTGTCCCTCAGCGGCCAGACGCTGGGTTCCCAGGCGTTCAACTGGGCCGGGACGGGCAGCAGCAACAACGATGCCGAAGGCCTGACCTACCTGGGTGGCGGGCAGCTGGTGGTGGTTGACGAGCGGCCGCAGATCGCCTACCGCTTCAGCTTCGCGAGTGGCGGCGCGGCCATCCCCCTGGCCAGCATGCCCAGTGTCGCGCTCGCCGGTTCGGCAGCCAGCGTCGGCAATGTCGGCACCGAGGGGATCAGCCACGACCCCCGCGACGGCAGCTTCGTGACCGTCAAGCAGGACAACCCCGCCAGCCTGCTGGCCGGGTCGCTCAGCTTTGCGGTGGGCGGGGGCAGCAGTGGCATGTCGGTGCTGCACACCGGGGCCACAAGCCTCTTCGGCCTGAACAGCCTGTCGGATGTGCAGACCCTGGCCTCGGTCAACTCGCTTGCCGGGACGGCCGCAGCCGACCATCTGCTGGTGCTCAGCCTGGATTCGCGTCGCCTGATCGAGATCGACCGCGGCGGGGCGGTGCACAGCAGCCTGGACCTGAGCGGCCTCACCAGCCAGGCGATCGAAGGGGTCACGGTCGACGAGCAAGGCCGGATCTACCTGGTGGCCGAAAGCAGCGGCGCCAATCCGTCGCAGCTGTTCGTGATGTCGCCCGTCCCGGAACCCGCCACGTGGGGCCTGATGCTGGGCGGGATGATGCTGCTGGGCGTGACCGCGGTGCGCGCAAGGCGCTGACGCCCGAGGCCTTCCGGCAATCCCATGCCGGCTGGCTTCCACCGCCTCATCGCCGCGCAGTTCTGCTCGGCACTGGCGGACAACGCGCTGCTCATCGTCACCCTGGCCTGGCTGGCGCAGCACGGGATGGCGCCCTGGCTGGCGCCGATGCTCAAGTTCGGCTTCACGCTGTCGTACGTGCTGCTCGGGCCCTGGGTCGGCCCGCTGGCCGATGCCGGCTCCAAGGCCCGGCTGATGGCCTGGATGAACGGCCTGAAGATGCTGGGCGCCACCAGCCTGCTGATGGGCCTGCACCCGGTGGCCGGGTTTGCCCTGGTGGGTCTGGGCGCGGCTGCGTACGCGCCGGCCAAGTACGGCCTGGTGACCGAACTGGTTGCGCCACGCCAGCTGGTCGCAGCCAACGGCTGGATCGAGGTGAGTGTGGTGTCAGCGGTGCTGCTGGGCACAGGGCTGGGTGGGGCGCTGGTCAGCGGGCCCTGGCGCGCCTTCGTGGCCGAGGGTGTGCAAGTCCTGTCGGTCGGCGCAGGCGGGGCCGAAGGCCTGGCCCTGCTGAGCCTGCAGGCTGCTGTGCTGGTGCTGCTGTTCGTCTATGCGCTGGCGGGTGTGCTCAACCTGGGCGTTCCGGACAGCGGCGCGCGCTACCGGCGCACGCCGCCGCGGCGGATGATCCGGCGCTTCGGGCTGGATGTGTGCCGCCTGTGGCGTGATCGCCAGGGCGGCGCGCTGTCGCTTGCCGCCACCACGCTGTTCTGGGGCGTCGGCGCGACGCTGCAGTTCATCGTCCTGCGCTGGGCGGTCGAGCGGCTGGCGCTGCCGTTGTCGCAGGCGGCCCTTCTGCAGGCCACGGTGGCGGTGGGCGTCGTGCTGGGGGCCGCACTGGCGGGGCGGGCGGTGCCGCTCGCCGCCGCACACCGCATGCTGCCCATGGGCGTGCTGCTGGGCCTGGCCTTGCCGGTGCTGGCCCAGGTGGAGACCTTGCTGCTGGCCTTGCCGCTGCTGTGCGCGGCCGGCGTCGCAGGCGGCCTGATGGTGGTGCCGCTCAATGCACTGCTGCAGCACCGTGGCTGTCAGCTGCTGACGGCCGGTCGCTCCATCGCCGTGCAAGGCTTCAACGAGAACCTGAGCATCCTGCTCATGCTGGGCGCCTATGCCGCCAGCGTGCAGGCCGGCTGGTCGATCAAGCCCATGATGTCGGGCTTCGGGATTCTGGTGTCGGTCCTGATGGTGCTGCTGTGGTGGATGGGTCCACCGCCCGCTGCACCGGTGCACCAAAGGTCGGCCAGCGGCCGATCACCTCCTTGAGCAGGTGCTCGAAGCGGGCGATGATGTCCTGCCAGTCCTGCTGCAGCGCCCGGTCGCGGGCCGCCACGCCCAGGCGCTGGCGCAGGCCCCGGTCAGCGGCCAGTTCGCAGGCGGCGGCCACGAATGCGGCTTCGTCGCCATAGGGCACCAGCCAGCCGTTGTCACGGTGGCTGATCATCAGGCCAGCGCCGGCATAGTCGAAGGCCAGCACCGGCAGCCCGCTGGCCATCGCCTCGGTGGTGACGTTGCCGAAGGTCTCGGTCAGGCTCGGAAAGAGGAACAGATCCGCCGATGCGTAGTGTGCGGCCAGGTCGTCTGCGCTGCGCTGGCCGGCAAAGATCGCCTGCGGCATCTGCTGCTGCAGTTCGGCCCGCATGGGGCCGTCGCCCACCAGCAGCAGCCGGGCATCGGGGCCGATGCTGCAGGATCTGCGCATGGGCCTTCAGCAGCAGGCCGAGGTTCTTCTCCGAGGCCAGGCGCCCGACGCAGGCGACCACCAGCTGCTGGTCGTCGACGCCCCATTGCGCCCGCAGCGCCCGGCTGCGCCAGACCGGGCTGAAGCGCTGGGCGTCGACCCCGCGCGGCAAGGCCATCACCTGGCGGAAGCCGGCCCGCTGCAGCTCCAGCCGCAGCTCCTCGGTCGGCACCAGCGTCAACCCGCAGCGGTTGTGGAACTTGCGGAGGTAACCCATGATGGGCTTGCGCAGCCAGCCGATGCCGTAGTGGCGGCTGTAGGCCTGAAAGTTGGTGCGGAAGTCCGAGGTCACCGGAAGCTTCAGGTGCAGCGCGGCCTGCAGCGCCGACCAGCCCAGCGGCCCCTCCGTTGCAATGTGCACCACGTCGGGCCGGCGCAGCGCCCAGAGCTGCACCAGCTGGCGCTTCGACGGCACGCCCATGCGCAGGTGCGGGTACTTCGGGATCGGCAGGCCGCGCATCAGCACCTCGTGGAAGCCCGGCTGGGACTGCGCGGCATCCGCGCGGTCCTGGCTGGGCCGCACCAGCTGCACCTCATGCTGGCGCTGCTGCAGGCCGTGCACCAGCCGGGCCACGGTCGCGGCGACGCCGTTGACCTCGGGCGGGAAGGTCTCGGTCACCACCGCCACCCGCAGTGCCCGGCGGCTGGGCGGGTAGTGGTCGACGATGATCTCGGGCGTCCGGTCGGGATCGTGCATGGCGCCTCCTTGCAGCGGCTTCGCGTGTGGCAGCGATGCTGCGGCGGGCGCAAGACGGCGCGATGACAGCGCACCTGGTCCGCATGCCGATCGATGACCCTCGCATGACGATCCGTTCGGCATGCGAGCCGTCACGCCAGGTTCATGAAGGCGGCGCAGGATCGCGCCGCGGGCGGAGGCCGTCTGCCGGCCGTGCGGCGGCGCGCAGCATGAAGTTGCCCCCGAGGCCGGGTCACATCCAGCCGACCCGCATCGGGGGTCAGGCCAGGGCGTCGTGCCTGGGCGTCGTGCCCGGGGCAGTGCCGCCCGTTCATCCAACCGCCGACCCTGCTCGGCAGCCTTCGACAGGAGTGCACACGTGAACACCTTCCGGCAAACCCTGGCCATCCAGCGCTGGGGATGACCACCGCTACTACCACCAGAGCCGCATCAACCAGACGCTTCATCTGATCAGCGCGATCAGCTTCCTGGTCGCCTATGTCCTGCTGTTCATCCATCCGGCCTGGGCGGCGATCGTCGGCTGGTGCATCTCGATGGGCACCCGCCAGAGCGGCCACTTCTTCTTCGAGCCGCGCGGCTTCGACACCGTCAACCAGGTCACCGACGAGTACAAGGAAGCCGTCAAGGTGGGCTACAACATGCGGCGCAAGTCGGTGCTGATCGGCGTGTGGGCGGCGATTCCGGTGGTGCTGTGGCTGTCTCCCTCGCTCGGCGGCCTGATCGAGCCCGCACCCACCTGGTCTTCGTGGCTGGAGGACGTGGGCATCGCGTGGCTGGCGCTGGCGGTGCTCGGGCTGGCCTTCCGGGTCGGGCAGCTGATCCTGCAGCAGGGCGTGGTGCCGGCGTTCGCCTGGCTCACCAAGATCCTGACCGATCCCTTCCACGACATCGCGCTGTACTGGCGGGCGCCGCTCGCGCTGCTGCGCGGGGAGTGGCTCGACCCGATGCACCACGCCCGCAGCGGGTCGCAGCCCCACGGCGCCCGCGGTTGAGGCTGCGGTCGAGGCTGCGGATTGCCCGGGAACCCAGGGCAGAAAGAGGGCGCGCCCGCTCAGCGCAGCAGCGCGCCCGCCATCTCCCGCACCATCTGGCGGGAGATGGTGCTGCGGCTCAGGCGGCCATCGCGCCACCACCAGCCATCCTGCTGCATGCGCTGGCAGGCGGCCAGGAAGCGCTGCAGCACATCGGACATCTCATCGGGCCCGTGGCGCAGCGTGAAGATCATCCGTGCCCACCCAGCTCAATGCCAGGCCCTCGGCCCGCAGGTGAGAAGTGCTGCAGCATCCAGTGATAGCGCGAAGCCTCGGTGTACAGCACCGTCCAGATCGTCGACAGGTTGGCCACCCTCACCGGATGTCCGGCGGCGGCCAGCGCCTCGTTGAACCGTCGGGCATGGCCGTCCCAGGTCGCGTCGAGGTCGCGGTAGAGCGACTGGATCTCCGGCTGGATCCAGCCGGCGCAGGAACACATTCATCGCCGCCATCACCAGCGGATGGGCGTTGAAGGTGCCGCGGGCGAAGCAGATGTCGGCCGGCCGGTCCTCGCGCCAGCGCTTCATCAGGTGCGATCGCCCGCAGACCACGCCCACCGGAAGCCCGCCGCCCAGGGTCTTGCCATAGGTCACCAGATCGGCCTGCACGCCGAAGCTGGCCTGCGCGCCACCGGGGGCGAGCCGGAAACCGACGAACACCTCGTCGAAGATCAGCACGATGCCGCGCTCGCTGCACACCTCGCGCAGCCGCTTGAGCCAGGTGGCATAGGCCGCACGGTCAAAGCCGGCCCGGTCGCGCAGCCCGACCAGCTGCCCATCGCCCGGCGCGTTGTCATTGGGGTGCAGCGCCTGCAGCGGGTTCACCAGCACGCAGGCGATGTCGCGCCTGCTGCGCAGCACGGCAAGGCTTCGCTCGTCCAGGTCGCGCAGGGTGTAGGTCTCGCGCGGCGGCAGCGGGTTGCCCGGTCCGGGCTGCACGTCCTCCCACCATCCGTGGTAGGCGCCGCAGAAGCGCACCAGGTGCGTGCGACGCGTGTGGTAGCGCGCGAGCCGCACCGCCTGCATCACGGCCTCGGTGCCGCTCATGTGGAAGCTGACCTCGTCCAGACCCGAGATGCGCTTCAGTCGCTGGATGTTGTCCAGCACCCAGGGCGCATACGAGCCCAGCACCACCGGGCCCAGCTCGGCTGCGCAGCGTGTGGCCTCGGCCAGGCAGGACTTGTAGAAGGCGTGGCCGAACAGGTTGACGCCGTAGCTGCCGGTCAGATCGTGCAGCCAGTTGCCGTCCAGGTCCTGCACCCGCAGGTCGTCGCTGGCCTGCACGAAAGCGCCCACCGAGAGCTGCTCGCGCAGGTGGGCGCTGAAGGGGAACGGCACCCGATAGCGCGCGGTGAACTGCAGGTCGGACAGGCCCTCGCGGGCCTGCGCGGTGGCGACGACCGAGCGGCTGAAGCGCTGGCGGTACAGCGCCGCCAGCGCGGCCAGGGCCTGGCGGCGCTGCTCGGCCACGGCATCGGGCGCGCCATCGGCCTGGTAGAAGCGCTCGGCATCGTGCGCGTAGCCGGGCATCCAGCGCGCCAGGCGCTTGGCCATGCGGGAGTGTCCGGCCAGCGAGCGGTGCTTGGCGCGCGAGAGCTGCAGGCGCAGGCGCGCCTGCGGCAGGCCATAGGTCAGGGCACCGAGGGCACCCACGGCGGCGGTCCAGGCAAGTGTTTCGTCCATGGGCGCTAGATTTATCCCGATCACGTGACATCCGAATGAATCCGAACCCGAGTTCCAGCGGCCATGCCGCACCCGAGTTGTCGCCGACGGCCGTCGAGCCCCGCGCGCAGAGCCTGCCGGCGGCGCCGCACGCTCGATTGGCGCGTTGGGTCCGAGCGCTGTGGATGCGGCTTGTGCTGCAGGAGGATCTGAACTTCCTGCTCACCAACCGCGTGCCGCGGCTGGCGCTGACCCGGTTGATGGGGCGCTACAGCCGCATCCGCAGCCCCTGGCTCACACGCCTGTCGATCGCGGTCTGGCGGCTCTTCAGCGACCTGGACCTGAGCGAGGCGCCGAGCGAGCGCTACGAGAGCCTGCAGCAGTGCTTCACACGTCCGCTGCGGCCCGGGCTGCGCCCGATCGATGAACGCGCAGAGGTGGTCACCAGCCCCTCGGATGGCATCGTTGGCGCCTGCGGCCGGGTGCAGGACGGGCAGGTCTTCCAGGCCAAGGGCTACCCTTACCGCCTCGACGAGCTCTTCGGGCCGAGCCAGGACACCCGGGACTTCGCCGGCGGCACCTATGTCACCCTGCGGCTGACTTCGGCGATGTACCACCGCTTCCACGCGCCGCATGACCTTGCCATCGAGCATGTCACCTACCTGAGCGGCGATACCTGGAACGTCAATCCGATTGCGCTCAAGCGGGTGGAGCGGCTGTTCTGCCGCAACGAGCGCGCGGTGCTGCGGGCGCGCCTGCTCGCCGACGGCACGCCGCTGGCCATCGTGCCGGTGGCGGCCATCCTGGTGGCCAGCATCCGGCTGCACTTCCTGGACGTGCGGCTGCATCTGCGCTGGCGCGGACCCAACGAGATGCCCTGCCGTGCCCATGCGCGCAAGGGCGATGAACTGGGCTGGTTCGAGCATGGCTCGACCATCCTGGTGTTCGCGCCTAAGGGTTTCGAGTTGGCCCCGCTGGTGTGCGAGGGCCATCGCATCCGCATGGGCGAACCGCTGCTGGTGCGGACCCCGGCCGCCGGGCACCCGGCCCGCTGAGAACGACCGCCGGATGCCGGCCGGTCAGTGCAGCCGGCGCCCGGCCTTGGGCTCGCGCCACACCGTCTTCACGAGCGCGGGCTGCGGCGTCGGCAGGGCGATCGGCTCGGCCGGGGCGGACGGCCGGAACGAGCCCTCGGCCGGGGCTGCGGCCGCGCCCCGGACGCTGGTGGCCGAGGCTCCCCGGTCCAGGATCTCCAGCCGGCCATCGGCATGCTCGACCAGGGCGGTCAGGCTCTCAACCCAGTCGCCATCGTTGCAGTAGAGCACGCCATCGATCTCGCGCATCTCGGCATGGTGGATATGCCCGCAGACCACGCCATCGGCCCCGCGCCGCCGCGCCTCGCGGGCGACGGCGGATTCGAAGTCGCTGACATAGCTGACGGCGCGCTTGACCTTGAGCTTGAGGTAGCGGCTCAGGCTCCAGTACGGCAGCCCCAGCCGGGCCCGCGCGCTGTTGAACCAGCGGTTGACCTTCAGCGTGAACTCATAGGCCACGTCGCCGACGTAGGCCAGCCAGCGGGCGCACTGCACCACGCCGTCGAACAGGTCGCCATGGGTGATCCACAGCCGGCGGCCATCGGCCAGCGTGTGCATGCAGTCCTCGACCACGTCGACGCCACCGAAGTTGTGGGCCACGTACTTGCGGGCAAACTCATCGTGATTGCCCGGCACGAACACCACACGCGTGCCCTTGCGGGCCTTGCGCAGGATCTTCTGCACCACGTCGTTGTGGGCCTGCGGCCAGTACCAGCTGCGCCGCAGCTGCCAGCCATCGATGATGTCGCCGACCAGGTAGAGGGTCTCGCACTCCACCTCGCGCAGAAAGGCGAGCAGCGCCTGCGCCTGGCAGCCGGGCGTGCCCAGGTGCAGGTCCGAGATCCAGACCGTGCGCACCGAGAGCGTCGGGCCCTCGGCAGCCCCCGGCGCCCGGGCATCGACCGGTTCGCCGTCCACGGGGTCGGCGGGCGCGGAGCCCAGACCGGCGGCTGGTGCGGCGGCGTGCATCTCGGCGTGCGTCTCGGCGGAAAGGGCGAGCATGCGCGCAGCATCCCACCCTCCGGTGACGGCTGCGTGAAAGTCCGGAGCCCGCCGTCCGGGCCTGGCGGGCTCGGCGTCATCAGATTGACATCTGGCGGGCTTAGCGTGGTCCGTTCGGCGTGCTGCTGCACACCGGACGGCCGCACGCAAGCGGCGGCCGAAGCTGTGGAAAGGATGTCGTGATGATCAAGGGGTATGCAAGCATGAATCGACCGCACGGGCTGGCCCTGGCTGCCGCCTTACTGGCCTTCGGCCTCTCGTCTGCGGGCGCGCAGACCGTGGGCAACGTCAGCTTCGTCAACGGGCTTGCCATTTCCGGCGGCCTGCAGGACCTGAGCGGGGGCAGCACCTTCGACAGCCGGGTGGGCTTCTTCTCCGACCTCTACTACGACCCCAGCCGCAACGAGTGGTGGGGGCTGTCGGACCGCGGCCCTGGTGGCGGCACCTTGCCCTACGACACCCGCATCCAGCGGTTCTCGCTGAACATCGATCCGGCCACCGGCGCGATCGGTCAGTTCCAGATCCAGCAAACCATCCGGTTCAGCAGTGGCGGTCTGCCCCTCAACGGGCTGGCACCCAATCCATCCAGCGCGCTCGGCCGGTCCTTCGATCCCGAGGGCATGGTGGTCAACCCGATCAACGGTCACCTGCTGGTCTCGGATGAATACGGGCCCTCGGTCTACGAGTTCGATCGCAGCGGCGCGCTGGTCAAGGCCTACACCGTGCCGGACAATCTCGCGCCCAAGGTCGGGCCGAACCTGAACTACAACGCCTCGTCCACGACCCTGACCAGCGGGCGCGAGGGCAACCGCGGGCTCGAGGGCCTGGCGATCAGCCCGGATGGCCGCTTCGCCTATGCGATGCTGCAGAACGGCACCGTGGTCGATGGTCAGCTGAATGCCGCCGGCACGTCGCTGACGCGCAGCGAGTACACCCGCATCGTCAAGTATGACACCACCACCGGCGCGGCCGTCGGCCAGTACGCGTACCGGCTGGATCGCAGCGGCCAGGGCCAGGGCATCTCGGCGATCGTGGCCTTGGGCAACGACCGCTTCATGGTGCTGGAGCGCAACAACCGCGGCGTCGGCGTCGGCGCTGACCTGGCCACCGCGGACAAGAGCGTCTACGTGATCGACCTGGCGGGCGCGTCGGACGTCAGTGCGCTGGAGTTGCCCACCAGCGGCAACCTGCCGGCCGGTGTGTCCGCGGTCGCCAAGGGCGCCAAGGTGATCGACCTGGACGCCGACACGCTGGCCGCGCTGGGCAACAAGTCGCCGGAAAAGTGGGAGGGCCTGGCCGTCGGGCCGCAGCTCGCCAACGGCCGCTACCTGATCCTGGCCGGCACCGACAACGACTACAGCGTGACGCAGAACGGCACCGGCACGCAGTTCGACGTCTGGTTCAACTTCAACGACGCCAATCCCTACGCCAGCTCGATCCAGTGCCCGATCGGCACCACCACCGGCTGTGTGCAGTCCAGCGATGGCACGACGCCCGCAACCTGGAACGCGGGCCTGAGCCTGCTGCCCGGCGTTTTGCATGCCTACAGCGCCGAGTTGACAGGCTTCGTCTCGGCCGTGCCTGAGCCCTCCACCTGGGGCCTGATGGCCGCGGGGCTGCTGCTGGTCGGGTTGAAGGCGCGCAGCCGGCGCGGCTGAGCGCGCGCTGCCTCCCTCGGGCCGTCCGGTCACCCGGACGGCCGGCGGTCGCGGCGACCGGGTCTGGGTAGCGGGTTGAGATTGGCCTACGCCTGATGCGCGTTAGGCAGCGCAGCAGGCGATCAGGCATCTGGCGATCGGGCGGCGACGGCAGCCGAACCCCGTGCAAGGGCTGGCCGTGATCCATCCGGCTCATGCCCACATCTGCCCGTCATCCTGGGCTGGCTGAATGCGGTGATCCGTTCGGCCCATGCGGCTGGCGGTGCCCGCAGGGGCGCCGCGCCGCCCCTGCCATGTCCCGCCTTCCCTGGTCCGCCATGCCGACCCCCCGACCGCTGCTGCGCTTGAGCAGGCCCCTGAGCCTGCATCCGAACCCCCGGCAGCGGGGCTTCACGCTGCTGGAGTTGCTGGTGGTGATGGTCATCATCGGCCTGCTGGCGGGCTATGTGGGCCCGAAGCTCTTTGCCCAGATCGGCAAGTCCGAGGTCAAGGCCGCCCGGGCCCAGATCGATGCGCTGCAGAAGGCGCTCGACCATTACCGCATCGATGTCGGCCGCTACCCCAGCACCGCCCAGGGCCTGGCGGCGTTGCGCGAGGCGCCGGCCGGTGAGGCCCGATGGAGCGGCCCCTACCTGGCCAAGGCCGTGCCGCTGGACCCCTGGGGCCATGCCTACGTCTACCGCAGCCCGGGCGCCAGCAGCGAGTACGAGTTGCGCAGCCTCGGCCAGGATGGCCAGCCCGGCGGCGATGGCGAAGCCGCCGACCTGGGCGACTGAAGGCCGCCGGCAACCCGCTTGCGACGCAGCCCGATGCCGATCTTCGATGTGCACTGGTTGGGTGAGGATGGCCGGATGCGCCGTCGGCGCGTGGATGCGGCCCATGCGGGCCTGGTGTCCGGGCTCATCGGCGTCGCGCCGGAGCGCGTGCTCAAGGCCTTGCCGGCGCGCGGCTTTGGCGCGGGGCTGCGGCGCACCGACGGGGCTGCAGGCGCTGCCCTTGCCGACCCAGCGCCGGTTCGGCGTGGCCGGGGCCAGGGTGGGCGGCGGCCCGACCTGCGGCTGTGGTCGCAGGAGCTGTCGCTGCTGCTGGAGTCGGGCATTCCGCTGGCCGAGGCGCTTCGCACGCTGCAGGAGAAGTCCGACGATCCGCGGGAGCAGGCTGACCTGGCGCGTTTGGTGAGCGGCCTGGAGCAGGGCCTGGCCCTGTCAGCTGCGCTGGCCCGGGAGGGCGGGCGCTTCGACGCGCTGCTGGTGGCGCTGGTGGCCGCCAGCGAGCACAACGGTCAGCTGGCCCGGGTGCTGCGCGAGCATGCCGCGTACCTGCACTGGAGCGAGGACTTGCGCCAGCGCCTGCGCGCGGCGCTGGCCTATCCGGCGATGCTGCTGCTGGCCGGACTGGCGGTCACGCTCTTTCTGCTGATCTACGTGATGCCGCGCTTTGCCGGTGTCTTCGACGGGCTGTCGGCGCAGATCCCCTGGGCCTCGCGCATGCTGCTGGCCGCGGGTGACTGGTCGGGCCGGCATCCGGTCGAGCTGCTGGCGGGCTGTGGCGCCGGGCTGCTGCTGGCCGCGTTGCTGCTGCAGCAGCCCGGCACCCGGCGGCTGGTGCTGGCGCTGGTGTGGCGCCAGGCCTGGCTGGGAGCCCAGTGGCGCACGCTGGCCCTGGCCCGCCTGTACCGCTGCCTGGGCCTGCTGATCGGCTCGGGCGTGCCGGTGCCGCAGGCCCTGCGCCTGGGCCAGCCGCTGCTGCCCGAGCCGCTGCAGCAGGCCGCGGACCTGGCCCGGCGCCAGGTGGAGGAGGGCATCCGCCTGTCCACCGCGATGACCGATTGCGGGCTGGCCACGCCGGTTGCGAGCCGGATGATCCGGGTGGGCGAGTCCGGTGGCCAGGTCGGCGCCATGCTGGGCCGCGCGGCTGCCTTCCATGACGAGCAGATCGCGCGGCTGGCCGACTTCATTGGCCGCAGCCTCGGCCCGGCGCTGATGCTGGTGATGGGCGTGGTGATCGGCTCGATCGTGGTGCTGATGTACCTGCCGATCTTCACCTTGATGGAGCAGGTGCCGTGACGCCGCAGGCCGCCGTTCGGCCGATCGCGGCCGGCGTCTGGCAGTTCGACCGCCAGCGCTGGCCGCAGGCCCTGGCCCAGCGGCACCGGGCGCTGGTGGCGTGCCAGGGCGCAGGCGACTGGGTGCTGCTGGCCGATCGGGCGCCGGACCTGCGGCTTTTGCAGATGGCCGAGGCCCGGCTGGCCCTGCCGCTGCGCTGGCAGCGCTGCGCGCCCGAGCAGCTGGAGGCCTGGCTGGGCGAGGGCGAGCGCGATGGCCGCGCCCTGGACGGGTTGGAGCCGGTGGCCGACGGGCCGGCCGAAGCCCAACAGGCGCAGGTCAGCGAGCTGAGCCTGGCCGCCTTGCACGACAGCGCCAGCCCGGCGGTGCGCCTGCTCGACGCGCTGCTGCTGGATGCGTTGCGCGATGGCGCTTCGGACCTGCACCTGGAGATGCGACCCGATGGGGCCGAGGCGCGGGTGCGGCTGGATGGCGTGCTCAGGCCGATGCGCCGCATCGAGGGCGCTGCACTCGCCGAGCAGATCGTCTCGCGTCTGAAGGTGATGGCTGAGCTGGACATCGGCGAGCGCCGGCTGCCGCAGGATGGCCGCTTCCGGCGCCGCGTGCAGCAGCGCGAGGTGGACTTCCGCCTGTCGGTGCTGCCGGGCTCGTTCGGCGAGGATGCGGTGGTTCGCATGCTCGACCGCGGTCGCCTGCAGCACGAGGGTTCGGCGCTGAGCCTGGGCCTGCTGGGCTTTGCCGCCGAAGAGCAGCAGGCACTGCTGCGGCTGGCCCGGGCGCCGCACGGGCTCGTGCTGATCACCGGGCCGACCGGCAGCGGCAAGACCACCACGCTGTATGCCGCGCTGCAGGAAAGCCGCACCGGCGGCGAGAAGACCATCACCATCGAGGACCCGGTCGAGTACCAGCTGCCTGGCGTGGTGCAGGTGCCGGTCAACGACCGC
Organism: Ottelia alismoides; assembly: GCA_037367405.1. Taxonomy (NCBI): domain Eukaryota; kingdom Viridiplantae; phylum Streptophyta; class Magnoliopsida; order Alismatales; family Hydrocharitaceae; genus Ottelia; species Ottelia alismoides. The sequence continues at coordinate 179,117 of JAZKJV010011863.1, forward strand.
AAGGGCCTGAGCTTTGCGCGCGGCCTGCGCTCGATCCTGCGCCACGATCCGGACCGCATCCTGGTCGGCGAGATCCGCGACGCCGAGACCGCGGGCATTGCGCTGCAGGCCGCACTGACCGGGCACCTGGTCTTCAGCACCGTGCATGCAAACGGTGCATTCGAGGTGATCGGGCGGCTCGCCCACATGGGTCTGGATCCGTTCGACGTGGTCTCGGCGCTGCGCGGCGTGCTGGCGCAGCGCCTGGTGCGGCGGCTGTGCCCGGGCTGCTCGCAGCCGCTGGCGGGCGACTCGCCGCAGGCGGGCCAGGCGCGCCGGGCGGTCGGATGCGCGGCCTGCCGCCAGACCGGCTACCTGGGTCGGCTGGTGGTGTCCGAGCTGCTGGTGCTGGATGAGCCGCTGCGCGATGCGCTGGTGCGGCGCGCGCCGCTGGGCGAGCTTCGCCGGCTGGCGCTGGCGGCAGCGTTCCGGCCGATCCGGCAGGTCGCCGAGCAGCGCATCGGCCAGGGCCTCACGACCCGCGAGGAGGTGGACCGTGTCCTGGGCCTGGAGTGACGCGCTGCGCGCCTTGCGTACCTTGCGTGAGGGCTCGTGGTCGGTATGGGTTGGCCCACAGGGCCTGTGGGCCCTGCCGCCGGACGGTGATGCGGCCCGGGTCGAGGCCCGGCCCTGGGCCCAGTGGGCCGACTGGTGCCGCGAGCATCCGGGCGCCCGGGCAAGGCTGGTGGTGTCCACCCAGTGGGTCAGCGAGTGGCTGGCCGATGACGGCCTGCCGCTGCCCGATGCCGCGGCCCAGCTGGCCCATGCCCTGCCGCTGCTCAAGCACTACCACGGCCCCGAGGCCGAGCGCTGGACGCTGGCGGCCTGGAGCCAGGACGGACTCAAGGGGGTCAGTGCGCTGCACGGCTTCGACCTGGCGGCCGCGCGGGCGGCGGCGCAGCGCTCGGGGGTTCAGGTGCTTGGCGTGCATCCGGCCTGGAGCCGGCTGCTGATGTGCGCCGGCGATCGCCTGGCCCGCAGCGGCGAGTGGACGTGCCTGTGGGTGGAGGGCAGCGCCGTCACGGTGATGGCCTTTCGCGGGCATCGGCTGCGGGGCCTGCAGCAGCGCCATCTGCGCGAGGCCAGCCTGCAGGACCTGGCCGACCGCTGGATGGGCTGGTCCCGCGGCGGGCGCGAGGCGGCATCGGAGTCGGGGCTGCGGACGATGACCGAAGCCACCACCGGCCGGACCACCCGCCCGCTCCAGGAGGCGGCACTCGCGGCTTCCGTGGCTGCTGCCGCGGCCCCGACGGTCCCGGTCCCCCGGGTTGCCGCCGAAGCCCAGTCCGACGCAGCGCAGGCGCTGCCGCCTGCTTGGGTGGTGGGCGCCGGGCTGGGCGAGGCGCCGGGCGGCGGATCGGCCCTTCAACGGGCGCCGGACGCCGCGGGTCGCCCGATGCTGCAGGTGCCGAGGCTGGGTCTGGCGCCGCTGGTGCCGCACCCGGTGTGGTGGGTGCCGGGCCATGCCGGCGGGCAGGGGCAAGGGTGAATCCGAGCCAGGGTGCTGCGCCCGCTGCTGCGCCGACTGGCGCGGCCGTGCCGCCGTGTGCCGGGTCAGGCCCGGTGCTGCAGGCGCGGCTGCGCGGCTGGTCCGGGGCCGGCTGGCCAGCGGTGGATTACCTGCGGCCGCGGGGCCGGCCCTCGGTGCTGCAGCGCGCCGGGTGGATCGCCGCTGCGCTGGCGCTTGGGGTCGGGGTGGCCGATGCCTGGGAGGCCTGGCAGGCCCGCTCCGCCGCCCGGCTGGCCCTGGAGCGCGCCCGCTCGATTGCGGCCGCGGCCAGCGTGCCGATCGCGCCCCTGGTGCCAGCCGCCGCCGCACCCGCGCTGCCGCCGGGGCTGTCCGCGGCACTGTCGGCCCTCGACCATCCCTGGCCGGCGGTCTTCGCCTTGCTGGAGGTGCCGGCGCCGGAGGGCGTGCGATGGCTGGGCTTCAGCCATGCGGCCGGCCAGGGCCTGGAGTTGAAGGGCCGCGCCAGCACCGAGCCCGCTGCCTGGCTCGCCGCCACCCGCCTGCGCGAGCGCGGCCCGGCGATCGAGGGGCTGGACCGTGCGGCGCTGGACATCGCCGGCCTGGGCCTGACAGGCCTGGAGCGCGACGGCAGCGGCCTGCGCATGCGCCTTGTGGTGCGCGGCGAGGCCGCACCATGAGCATCTGGCCGATGGCGTGGACCGGCGGCGGATCGGCGAGCCTGGGCACGGGTCTGGCCCTGCTGCTGCTGGCCACAGGCCTGGGCCTGGGCCTGGGCCTGGCCCCGCACTGGCAGCGCGAAGCCGAAGACCTGCGCGCGCAGCGCCGGGCCGTGCTGCAGCCGCCTGTGGCCGGGACGCCAGGGGCTTCAGCCCGCCCGCCGGCCCGGCCCGCGACCGAATCCGAGGCCGGAGCCGGGACCGGGGCCCCGCGCGCCGAGCCCGCGGCGCTGGACCGCTGGGCCGCCTGGCCGCCGATGCACCGCCTGCCCGTGCGGCTCGAGGCCTTGTCGGCCGCTTGCCAGGCGCAAGGTGCGGCCGTGCTGAGCCTGCTCCCCGAGGCGCCGCGAGCGCTGGTGCCGCAGCCCCCGGCGGCGCCCGCTGCGGCCCGGCGCGATGGCGCCTTGGCCCCTCAGGCCCGGCGCGAGACCGCGGCCGCCTTGCCCCCCGGCACCGTTCACCCCGCAGCAGTCGCAGCGCCACTGCCCGTCTGGCTCGGCGAGCCGCAGGCGGTGGTGGTCAGGATGCGGCTGAAGACCGGCTACGGCGCGCTGCGGGCCTGCGTCGAGCAGGCGCTGCTCGCCGATCCGGCGGCGGCGCTGAAGTCGGTGCGGCTGGACCGCGACGACGCGGGCGCAGGGGGCCTGGCCGAGCTCAGCTGGCAGCTCTACTTCCGCACCGCACCCTGGGCTGATCCGCCCACGGAGCCCACCACCGGGACCACCACCGGGGCCAGCCTCCAGGCTGCCACCGAGGGCACCCTCGACCCCGCGCTCGACTCCGCCCCGGGTCGCTCCCCCGATCGCATCCCCGATCGCGCCCCCGATCGGCCGACCGGTCGCCTCGCCGCGGGCCTCGCCACGCCCCCCGCAGCCGGGGAGTCGCCGAGATGAGGCGCAGCCTGTGGCTCGCGCTGGCCGCCACCGCAGCGCTGGGCCTCGCGCTGGCGATCGTCGACGACACGCCGGGCGACCCGGTCTCGCCACCCGCCGGCTCCAAGGCCAGGGCCGAGCGGGTGCGGGCGCAGCCGCCTGCGCCGGGCATGGCCGCCACCGCACCTCGGGCGGCCATCGCCCGCCCCGAGGCCGCGGCCGACCGTGCGCCTTCCGCCTCGGGGCCGGCAGACCGGCCGCTTCCGGCCGAGGCGGCGGTGCGCCGGGACTGGCGGCCGCCGAGCGCGCAGGCGCTGCTGGCCTGGGGTGACGCCCCTGCGGCCTCGGCGGCGGCACCCCCTCGGCCGCCGCCGCTGCCTGCGGCCGCGCCAAGGCCGGTGGAGCCGGCCACCCCGTCGCCGCTGCCCACCGTGCCGTACCGCTGGATCGGGCGGCTCGACGACGGCACCGGGGCCAGGGCCTTGTTGAGTTCGCCGGTTCGGTCGGTGGCGCCCGCGGTCGGCGAGACGCTGGACTCCGTCTGGCAGCTGGTGGCCGTGGATGGCCGAGGCGCCGAACTGCGGCACCTGCCGAGCGGCCGCTTGGTGCAGGTGCGCGCGGGCGCGGGAGCGGCCGAGTGACCCGCCCTGGCCGACCCGCTGCCGCTGCCACCGCCGCGCGGCCGGTGCCCGACGCCGTGCGCGTGCCGCGCGCCCTGCGGATGCCGGCGCCGATGCGCGCGCCGATCGGGGCGCACATCCCGCTGCTGATCGCGAGCCTGCGCCCGCGCCCGAGCTCGCGCGGGGCCGGGCGGCCGTCCGGACTGCGGTTCGCGCTTGCGCTCGCAGGGTCGGTTGTACGGTCGATCGTGTGGTCGTTCGCATGGCCGGTCGCGCGGCCGGTCGCACAGCCCTTCACAACGTGGATCGCAACCTGGTTCGCAACGCGGTTCTCAATGCTGTCTGCGCTGGTGCTGGCGGTGCTGCTCGCGGCCTGCGCCGGCACGCCGATCGACGATGCCGACCGCCTCGCCCGGGAAGGCCGCTACGAATCGGCGTTGGGTGTGCTGGACGAGTCGCTGGCCCGCACCACCGATCCGGCGCAGCGCCAGGGCCAGCAGCAGCAGCGCGACCGGGTCGTGGTGCTGGCGCTGGCGCAGGCCGAGCTGGCGCTCGCGGCCGGACGGCTGGAGACCGCCGAGGCCATCCTCATGCGCCTGCGCCGGCTGGCCGGCGGGCATCCGCGTCTGCCGATGGTGGAGAGCCGGCTGGCCGAGGCCAGGGCCTCGCGCCAGGCCGCCAATGCCGAGCACCATCGCCGCATCCAGTCGCTGGCCGAGCCGCCCGCGTCGGCGCCCTCGCCCTGGCCGGCGGCCATGGGCGCGGCCTTTGCCAAGCCGGTCTCGCTGGAGCTGCGTGAGGCGCCGCTGCGCCAGGTCTTCGAGTCGCTGGCGCGCGCCAGCGGCCTGAACTTCGTGTTCGACCGCGATGTGCGCGCCGACGCCAAGGTCACCGTGTTCCTGCGCGAGGTCACGCTCGACGAGGCGCTGCGCGTGGTGCTGGCCACCCAGGCGCTGGACCGCAAGCTGCTCAACGGCCACACCCTGCTGATCTACCCGAACACCGCACCCAAGCAGCGCGAGCACCAGGAGCTCGTCACGCGGGCGCTGTACCTGGTCAACCTCGATCCCAAGCAGGCCCTGGCCCTGGTGCGCACGATGACCAAGACGCGTGACCTGCATGCCGACGAGCGGCTGGGCGCGCTGGTGGTGCGCGACACGCCCGAGGTGGTGCAGCAGATCGAGCGCCTGCTGGCCACGCTGGACCTGCCCGAGCCCGAGGTGATGCTCGACGTGGAGGTGATGGAGGTGGCCAGCAGCCGCGTCGAGGAGCTCGGCCTGAGCTGGCCGACCTCGGTGCGCTACGGGATCACGGGCGCGAGCGGCCAGGTCGAGCTCGGCTCGCGGGGCGATTTCCGCGCCAGCATCGCCAACCCGGCTCTTGTAGCGACGCTGCGCGGCGATGCCGGCGACACCAACCTGCTGGCCAACCCCACCATCCGCGCCCGCCACCGCGAGAAGGCCAAGGTGCAGATCGGCGAGAAGCTGCCGGTGTTCACCACCACCTCGACGGCCAATGTCGGCGTCTCGACCTCGGTGAGCTACCTCGAGGTCGGCCTGAAGCTCGACATCGAGCCCAGCATCCAGCTCGATGGCGAGGTCATCATGAAGCTCTCGCTGGAGGTCAGCAACCTGGTGCGTGAAGTGAGCGGCCCGCAAGGGGCGATCGCCTACCAGGTGGGCACGCGCCAGACCTCCACATCGCTGCGGCTGAAGGACGGCGAGACCCAGGTGCTGGCTGGCCTGATCAACGACGAGGACCGCAGGCGGGCCACCGGCGTGCCGGGGCTGTCGCGGCTGCCGCTGCTCGGCCGGCTGTTCGGCGTGCACGGCGACACCCGCACCAAGAACGAGATCGTGATGCTGATCACCCCGCACATCGTGCGCCGGGTCCAGGCGCCGACCCCGGCGCAGGCCACCTTGCCTTCGGGCACCGATTCGATGCCGGGTGCGCAGACGCTGCGGTTGCGCGAGTCGGCCCGTGCGGCGCTTGCGGCGCCGCGAACCGGCGCATCGGCCGAGCCCGGCGGCGCCGCGCGGCGGCCCACCGCCACCGCCGGGCCTGGCCTGCTGCTGATCACCACCGAACGGGCCGCGGTCGGCGACACGGTGTCGGTGGGCCTCGCCAACCGCGGTGAGGCGGTGCTCGACGGCCAGTTCGCCTTCGAGGCCGAGGCCATGGAGCCGCTGACCCCCGATGCCTCGGCGGCCCCGGGGCTGCAGCCCTTCTCGCTCGGGCCCGGGCAGGAGCGGGTCTGGCTGTTCCGGCTGCTGCCGCCGGCCGCCGGCCGCACCCTGCAGGTGGGTCTGCAGGGCCTGCGCGAGGCCGGCCAGGTGAGCGGCGATGGCCGCATCCAGGTGGAGCCGGCCGCCCAGGAGCCCGGCCCGGCGCGGGCGCCGCCGGCCCCGGACCCGAGATGAGCGGTGGCGGCGATGCGCAGGCCGGGCGGCTTCACCTTCATCGAACTGCTGGCGGTGCTCGCCATCGTGGGCCTGCTGGTGGCCGCCGCGCAGCCGCTGCAGGCCCTGGTGGCCCGGCGCGCGCAAGAGCAGGCGCTGCGCGAGGCGCTGCGCAGCCTGCGCGGTGCGCTCGATGCCCATCAGGATGCGGTGCTCGCCCGGCGCATCGCGCCCGGGCCCAACGGCTCGCCCTGGCCGGCCGATCTCTCGGTGCTGGTCCAGGGTGCGCTGATGCTGGACGAGCAGGGGCAGCCGCGTGCCGATCGCGCCCGCCTGCAGCTGCTGCGTCGACTGCCCCGAGACCCCTTCGCCCCGCGCGAATGGGCGGCCGAGCAGACCTGGGCCATCCGTTCCAGCCAGAGCCCGCCGGGCGTCTTCGAAGGCGGTGCCGACGTCTTCGACGTGGCCTCGCGATCCGAGCGCGCGGCCCTGGACGGCACCCTCTATCGGGATTGGTGAGCGACATGCCGATCATCCTGCAGCGCCCCGACCGACCGCCACGCCGCCGCAGCGGGCGGGGCTTCACGCTGATCGAGCTGCTGGTGGTGATGGCGGTGGTCGCGCTGCTGCTGTCCATCGCGGCGCCGCGCTACCTCACCAGCATCGACAAGGCGCGCGAGACGGCGCTGCGCAGCTCGCTTTCGGTGATGCGCCAGGCGATCGACCAGTACGCCGCGGACCATGGACGCTATCCGGCCGGGCTCGAGCAGCTGGTGCTGGAGGAGTACCTGCGGCGGGTGCCGGAAGACCCGCTCACCGAGCGCAGCGACAGCTGGCGCGTGCTGCCGCCGCCGCTGCAGGACTGGCGCGCGGGCGGGGTGGCCGATGTGCGATCGGGCGCGGCCGGGCGCGGCAGCGACGGGAGGCCCTATGCCGATTGGTGAGCGTCCCCCGGGCCGGGCTGCGCCCGGCCCGGCTTGCGGTCGGGTCAAGCCCCATCGCTTTGCCCGGGTGGCGCGCCTGCGCATGCGCAGCGCACGCCCGATGGCGCGGTCAACGGGCCGCGGCTTCACCTACCTCGGGCTGCTGTTCGGCCTCGCAATCGCCGCGGCCGGGCTGGCGGCCACCGGCCAGCAGTGGCGATCGCAGGCCCGTCAGGAGCGCGAGGCGGAGCTCCTGTTCCGCGGGCTGCAGTTGGCGCGTGCGCTGCAGAGCTTTGCGCGCCACTCGCCGCCCGGCGCACCCCGCGCGCCGGGTGAGCTGGAGCAGCTGCTGCAGGACCGGCGCCACGATCCGCCGATGGTCCATCTGCGCCGGGTCTGGACGGATCCCTTCACCGGGCGGGCCGACTGGCAGCTGGTGCTGGATGCCGATGGCGCGGTGATCGGCTTTCGCAGCGCCTCGCCGCTGCCTTTGCGGCGCCGCTCGGGGCTGCCGCCCGGGCTGGTCGCGGATGACCTGGAGCGGCCGCAGGCCCGCGACTGGTTGTTCACCGCTGCGCTCTTGCAGGCCGCGCCGGACGGGCGGCCGCCATGACCGTGACCGAGTCCAACCGCCAGGGCCCGCTGCCGCCGATGGGCGGCCTGCAGCTGGCCGACCCGGATGCGCAGCGCCTGGTGCAGCTGCTGGCCGGGGCGTTGTCGGTGCAGCGGCGCTACCAGTTCTTCGTCTGGTCGCAAAGCCACCTCAACTGGCTGCTGCCGCACCAGGTGATGCTCTGCGCGAGCTGGCGCCGAAGCCTGCGCCGGCTGCACTTCGAGCTGTTCAACAGCCTGCCGATCGAGCCGGCGCTGGAGCAGGCGCTGACCGATCCGCAGGGACCGCTGCTCACCCGCGTGGTCGGCGAGTGGCTGTCCGGCAACGGCGGGCCGAGGACCCTGGACCTCGCGACCCTGGAGGTGGGCGAGGCCGGCGAGTGGGCCCGGCTCTTGCGCCAGCGACACGGGTTCAGCCACCTCGCCGTGCATGGGGTCTCCAGACCGCAGCGCCGGCTCGAGCTGGAAACCCTCTTCCTGATCCCGCTGCGCTGCGCCGAGGCCGCCAGCCACCGGCCGGTGCATGCCGAGCTGTGGCTGGAACTGCTGCTGCCCACCCTGCACTCGACCTGGCTGCGGGTGGTGGCCAACGAGAACCAGTTCCTGCGTGCCAGCGCACCGTCGGCGGAGCCGCGACCGAGCGTGCCGGCCGCCCGGGCGCCGGAGGGCCAGGTCACCGAACGCGAACGCCAGATCCTGGCCAGCGTGCAGCGCGGCCTGAGCAACCAGCAGATCGCCGAGCAGCTGGGCATCAGCCCGCTGACGGTCAAGAACCACATCCAGAAGATCCTGCGCAAGCTGGGTGCGCACAACCGGGCGCAGGCGGTGTCGGTGGCGATCGCCCGCGGCACGCTGGCCACCGACCCCTTCGACTCGACGCGGCGCTGACCCGGCACCCCGGGTTGGCGCGCGGCAATCAGGGCCCACCTGCTCGCAAGCCTGGGCGCCAGCCGGACCCAAGCCATGTTCGCGGCGCCCTGCCAGTCGAGCCGCATCACACGCTCAGCCCCGTGCATGCGGGCAGACCCCTCGGACATCCGAAGGCCCTGAGTCCTCGACCCATCAGACGCGGCCGGTCTGACTCCAGCCCACAGACCGCCTCGAAACCCGGTGTGGTTCAGGCCTTGTTGCAGCTGCACGGACGGTGATCTCCCTGGCTGGCCGCTTCGAGCGGCTCCAGCGGGGCCCGGGGCGGCGTGCGAGGCCCGGGCGGGCTCGTCGGTCGTCGGCAGCCGGACCGGCGGGATCATGGTTTGTCTTCGTGGAACTCCCGCGGATGAGCCGCTAACGTCGGCTGCCGACCCCCGCGGGCACGGCGGGCTGAGACGATGCAAGCGATCCGCACCTCGAACACGACGGGCCCACAGGGGGCCGCATCCCGGCGAGCGGCGTTCCGCGAGGCGGGCCGGGCACAGACCATCTTCGCCGACGCCGAGTCGCCCAACGCCCGGGCGTCGTTCGAGCGCGGGCCGTTCCGCCTGGTGGATCGTCCCGAAGACGCCGATCTGCTGTGGCTGCGCGAGCCGGAGGTGTTCGACAGCCTGATCGACGACCTGGCACCCTTCCAGGTCATCAACCACATCCCGAACGAGGCAGCCATCGCCGACAAGGGCCACCTCGCGGAGAACCTCTACGCGTACGACCGTCTGAGGCGCGAGGGCGACCTCCCCCTGCACGGCCTTGTCCAGGAGACCTATCGCCTCTACGACCCACGGGAGTGCGCCCGCTTCTTCGAGCAGCTGCCCAAGAAGCCGACCAAGGACAACCTGTGGATCCTGAAGCGATGCGATGCTGCCGAGGGCGTGGGCATCCGCATCCTGTGGCGGTTCGGTGCGCTCAAGCGGTTCTGTGAGCGCGCGCTGCATCCCCGGCCCGGCGAGGTCTACGCGCGCTACGTCATCCAGCGCTACATCCAGAACCCCTTGCTGCTCGACGGGCGCAAGTCGGAGATCCGGGTGTACTGGCTGATCGCGTCGCTCGACCCGCTGCTGGTGCTGGTCTACCGCGACGGCACCGTCCGGCTCAACACCCGGCCGTTCGTGCTCGACGACTTTGGCAACACGCTGATCCACGTCACCAACATCGCGCGGCAGATCGCCCATCCCGAGCGCGATCCTTCAGCGATCCTCAAGTGGAGCTTTGCCGCCTGGGAGCGCCACCTCGTGAAGGAGCGCAGGCTGGCGCCGCCGCGGTGGCTGGACGAGCACCTGCGCCCCCACGTGAAGCGCATGCTGTCCTATGTCGTGCGGGCGGCGGCGAAGGAACTCGCCGTCGGCCTGCCCGAACGCGGCCTGTGCGCGGCGCTCTACGGCGCGGACATCATCCTCGACGACACCCTGCACCCCTGGCTGACCGAGGTCCAGGAAGGCCCGGGGCTGAGCTTCGACGACCCGATCAAGCGCGCCCTCATTCCCCAGATGCTGGTCGAGGCGGCGGCGATCATGCTGGAGGTGGCCCGGCGCAAGAAGGCGGGGCGAAGCCTGAAGCGGCTCGATGCCGCCCAGCGCTTTGAGTGGGTGATCAACGACGCAGCAGCGCCAGGTCGGCTGACCGCAGCCGGCCGGCCCGCAGCGCCTGGGCGCCCTGACCCTGGCGTCAGCGGGCAGGCCCGGGCACGACCGCAGGGCAGATGCGATGAGAACAAGGATGCAGGCATGACTCAGTTGCCGCCGAGCTATTTCACCGACGAGGATTCCGACCTGGCGCGGCAGGTGTTCGCGCGCGGCCCTTACCGCGAAGCCGCCTCGGCGCAAGACGCCGATCTGCTGTGGTTCCGGCACCGCGCCGGCTACAAGCCGCTGTTTCCGAAGCTCAAGCCCTGGCAGGCGCTCAATCACCTCCCGAACGAGTTTTCGATGGCCGACAAGGGCTACCTTGCGGAACATCTGTATGCCCATGACCGCAAGCTGACCGCCACTGACTTCCGGGTCAAGGACCTGGTCCAGGAAACGTACTGCCTCTACATCCCGGAGCAGCGGGAACGGTTCTTCGCCCAGTTGCCGAAGAAGCCGTCCAGGCGCGAGCTGTGGATCCCTGAAGCGATGCGACTCCTCGGAGGGCAACGGCATCTACGTGCTCTGGCAGTTCGACGAACTCCGGCGCTTCTACGCGGATGCGGACAAGCCCCGGCGCGACGAGGTGCTGGCGCCGTACGTCATTCAGCGCTACATCCGGAATCCCCTGCTGCTGGACGGAAGGAAATCCGAGATCCGGATCTACTGGCTCATCGCATCGGTCGATCCGCTGCTGGTCCTGATGTACCGCGAAGGCACGGTTCGCCTGAATACGCTGCCCTTCAAGCTGGCCGATTTCGGCAATCCGCTGATCCACGTGACCAACATCGCCCAGCAGAAACGGCACCCGGACCATGATCCGGCGGCGGTGCTCAAGTGGAGTTTCCCGGCCTGGGAGCGCTACCTCGTCGAGGAGCGCAAGATCGCCCCCAAGGGTTTCGTCGCGCGGCAGCTGAGGCCTCACCTCAAGCGCATGCTGTCCTTCGTCGTTCGCGCAACGGCGGCTTCACTGGCCAAGAAGTTGCCGAAGCAGGGCCTGTGCTTCGGCCACTATGGCGCCGACATCATCCTCGATGAAACGCTCCACCCCTGGCTGACGGAGATTCAGGAGGGGCCTGCCATCGACTACGACGACCCCGTCAAACGCCGTGTGATTCCCCCGATGCTCGCCGAGACCGCCGCGATCATGCTGGAGATCGCGCAGCGCAAACGCACGGGGGCAAGCTTGCAGCAACTGGATTCGGTGAAACGCTACCAGTGGGTGATCAACGACGCCTGACTTTTTCGCGCGGCGCACCGATATACTGGTTCAGGGGCACCGAATCTGAAGGCGGCCCCTGGAGACGTGACTGAGCTTGAGTAAGCTTAACCAATGGAGCATTTCGACCATGGCGACTGCAAAAAAGGCATCTGCGAAATCAGTGACGAAGCCAGCGGCCAAGAAAGCGCCGGCCAAGAAAGCACGGCCAAGAAGGCGCCCGCCAAAAAGGCCCCTGCCAAGCGCGCCAAAGCCGCGGGTCCTCAAGCTGCTGACCTCGTGAGCGGGGATGGCGGCGGCGGCAAGGGCGATCAGAAGGCCCGCCCCGGCGGGGCAGCCGCCCGCCGCCCGGGCCGGGGTGACAACGATGACGCGAGCCTTGGATCTGCCAAGGCCCGTCGCGCGAGAAGGGGCAAAGGCGACAACGACGATGCCAGCCTGGCTTCGGCAACGGCCCGCCGCCCGGGCCGGGGCGACAACGATGACGCGAGCCTCGGATCGGCCAAGGCCCGTCGCGCGAGAAAGGGCAAAGGCGATAACGACGATGCCAGCCTGGCTTCGGCAACGGCCCGCCGCGCGAGAAAAGGCAAAGGCGACAACGACGATGCCAGCGCCTCGTCTGCCGTGACCAGGGGCAAAAAGGCGACCGCCAAGGTGCAGTCGAGCGCGCCCGCGGTGAAGACCGGCAAGGGCGGGCGCGACAAGTCCGCACCACGCACCGCGGTCAAGATCCGCACCTTCGGCAAAGAGTGAGCCGGCCCGGCAGGCCCTGACGTCCCCGGGAGCCGCTCGGCCTGCTGCCCCCCAGTGAACCCGATCGCCCGGCGTCAGCGAAAGCGGCGCCGCAGCGGCGCATCGGGCAGCAGATGCGGCCCGTCGAGATCATTTTCAATGGCCTGGGCTCGCTCGACCACCGGATCAGACCACGGCGTCACGCGGGCACATTGGGTCAGACCAGTGTGGGGGGCTTCTCGAGAGGCCCCTTGAGCGCCTTGCTCATGACGACGCTCCGATACACCTTGTCAGGCCATTGCACAGCACCGACGGCGACGTAGCCGAGCCTGGCATACAGGGCAACCAGGTGCTTGGCCGGCTCGGCCGTGTCCAGTGCCAGTTCGGCGAAGCCGGCATCTCGCGCCCAGCGCTCGCATGCCGCGACCAGCGCCTGCCCGATGCCCCTGCCTTGAAGCGATGGCTCCACCGCGAACTGCCGCAGCGATGCGACTCCGGACCTCCGGAAGTACTCGCATTCGCTTGAGATGTCTTGCGGCCTTTGCCAAGAACGGTGCCGGCGAGCGTACCGTTCCACAGTGCAACGAGGCAGTGCCCACCCGCGATTCGTTTGGCTGTTGTCTCGACCGACTGGTCGACCGCGGTGTAGTTCAATCCCATCGCGCCGAGCTTGGCGTAGCCCCTGTGCAGCAGCGATGTCAGTTCGTCCAATGGGTCCGTGTCTTCGAGGCGGCGGATATGCAACATCACAGACCCTTTGGTGCCCGATGTTCTGGATGATGAGGATGGGCCGACGGCAAGCCGCCCGGCCCGGGCTGGCGACAATGTACCGTGTACCGACAGCACATGTGGGCCGGCCGATGGTGCGCAGCGTGGACCGAGCGGGTTCGCCAAGCACCTTCAAGCCCAAGGGCCTGCCAGCCCATCAAAGTGTTCGGCCGGGGATCACCACCAACCACTGCCGATGCACCACGCGGTTATGTCCGGGGTTGTACCCCTGCGCAGAGAGCGAACTGACCCCAGCGACTGTCGTTCAAGCGTCGCCTCCTGGGAAGTCGGATGGCCATCCTGCTTAGGTCAGGTCAGTTCACGATGTCGGGCAAGGCATCGCGGCGCTTACTTTGCCCTGCATTGTTCAAGCTGAAGTTCCGCAATGCGCGTAATGAACGCACTGTGAGGCCAGCAGCCGCTTGATGCGTTCGATGCGCGCTGCGGATTGCGCAGAGCCGGGCGTCAAATGTGTTTGGAGCCGGAAGCATGGCGAGCAGGCTGAGGAATTCATCCCTGGTCAGTTCCTGTACGCTCGACCCGAACCAGGCGTTGGCGGCATCTTCAAACCCCGACGATGCTTCGTCCGTTTTCTGTGGCCGAAGTATGCGGATTGGGTAAATGCAATGCAGCTGCAAGTCCTTGCTCACCTTTGGGTCGACGACTAAGGCGGCCACAAGTGTCTGCTCGAGCTTCTGGAAGCCGGGGCGGAAGTCTTCAAAGAAGAGCTTCTTGACCAGGCTCTGCGTGATGGTGGTTGTGGTGAGCGGTGATGGCCACTCAATACCCCGATGCTCTCGAAAGGAGGATCTTGCACCCGAACAATGGCATCCAACTGCCAAGCGCTGAGCTTCGACGTTGCGGCTGAGAATGGTGCCATGCGGGCGTCCAGGGTCTGCGCCGCGCGAAGCACGCAGTAGCCTTCGAATGCGACGAGTGCGGCGACCAAGACGGCCAGGATTCGAAGGGGCCAGAGCAGCATTTCGATTCCGATGTCTAGAGAATAGAAAGGCCTTGCCCACCAGCATTCCCGAGGGCCAACATCGGGCACACCAGGAGATTCGATTGAGCATTGACGGAAGGGAAGTCCTGCAAAGGGTCCAGGCCGTGTGGATGCGTTGAGCATGGCCACGCCAGTCACCCAGGCTCGGTCACTGCCGGGGCGGACGCTTTGAGCACTGCTGCCTATCCGTTGCGCAGGTCCAGCTCGAAGACACAGGTGCCGGCCACTCCAGCTTATTGAAAGAGACCCATCTGGCCGCAGCCATCATCGCGTTACGCAAGATGCCGGCGGACGGTCAACACAACTCACGGACAGGTTCTGGGTGGCCGGGGCAGAAGCGGCATCGGTGAGGCGGCGCTTGCACTGCGTGACCTGACCTGGCTGCTACGCAAGCCAGGTGAGCACGGCGACCATGAGAAGACCGGCCCACCCTGGGTGCTTGGCACGAGTACCCACGAAACACCAAGACTGAGCCAGCCAACATGGCAGCGACGATGGCACTGGCCACGAAACGTGGACCCAGGTTGCCCCCAGTGATGCGCAAGCCAGAGCAGGAGAGCGGCCATGGCCCAGCCAAAGACGGTGAGGACGTGCCAGCTGGCCCAGAGGATACGAACATGGCCTTCGGCCCATGAGCTTGCCAACCGTTCGTGGGGATGAACTTCCCATCTCGCATACGGCGAAAGATCATGTGCTCACCGAGCACCGAATGCGCAAGCCAACGAGGAAGGCGACGACGGCAGCGGATACCAGGAGTGCATTCATTGATGTGAGCTGACCGGCTTGGATGCCCTGCGCCGCCTATCGAATGGAGAGGCCTTCCCAACCAGCATTCCCGAGTGCCACCGCCGGGAGCACCACGGTTTCATGATGGGTGGGGGCATGGCTACTCACCATCCACTGTCTGCAAGGAGCAGGCTCATGACCATTTGTTGCCACCGGCATCGATCTTGCCAAGAGCATCTTTGCGGTCCACGGCGCCGCCGCCACCGCCACCGCCACCGCCGCCGGCCAGGTCGAACTGCGCCAGCCCCGGGTGTCGCGTGCCAAGCTGGTTGAGCTGATCGCCTCGCTGCCGCCCGCGTCATCGGCATGGAGGCCAGTCGGCCCTGGGCGCGCAGAACCGACGAATGTGCGCCCGCATGGACAAGCCCAAGGCGGTGACGGCGGTCGCCCGCAAGTTGGCGCGCCTGATCTACGCGATGCTGACCAAGGGCGAGGAGACACCGATCAAGGCCGGGCCTGCTACGAAGAGCGCTATCGGCAGCGCGTGCTGCACAACCTCAAACAGGCGCGCGCAGCAGATGGGCATGACCCTGGTGCCCATCACCGACTCCCCGGCCACCGCATGAAAACGTGCTTCTGGATCAGTCACTTACGGGGAGTTTCTTGGGAGGCATCACCATGCGGACGTGGACGAGAGCGCTTCCACGCATTGTTCGTTCTGCGACAGTCGCAAGTGGATGACCCAAGGGCTTGTAGTAGGGATAGGCGACGGCGGCGAAGGCAGCGCCCAGCCGCGGCCTCGTGACCAAGCCGCGTCGTCGCGCCGACTGCGGCGCGAAAAGTTTCTCTACTTGAACAACGTCCCAACCCGCCATGAGGTCACACGGCCGGATCGCCGACCGCAAGAAGGCCAAAGTCAATAACAGCGACTAGTCCACTGAATCAGAAGAATTGGTGGTGTCGACGACTCGGGTTGTCGTACTTCCACTTCAGCGGCTTGGGGCTCTTGTTGTACTGGCGGATGTAGCGCATGAGCTTCTTGTCTAGGTCCTTGACGGAGGTGAAGATGCCCCGGCTGATCACATCGCGCTGGATGCGGGAGAACCAGTTCTCGACTTGGTTGAGCCACGACGAGTAGGTCGGCGTGTAGTGGATCTGGACGTTGCTGTGTTCGACCAGGAAGGCTTGAACCAACTCGGTCTTGTGGCTGCTGACGTTGTCGCAGATGACATGGATCTCACGGCCTTCGGGCTGGCTGGCCAGCACGTCGCCCAGGAAACCGACGAACTGCTCGCTGGTGTGGCGCGGGGCGGTCATGCCCAGCACCTCGCCCGTGGCGGTGTTCAGGGCGGCGAACAGGCTGAGCGTGCCGTTGCGCTTGTATTCGAAGCCGTGGCTCTCGGCGCGACCGGGGGCCAGGGGCAGCATGCGGTCCTTGCGGTCGAGTGCCTGGATGGCCGTCTTCTCGTCCACGCAGAAGACGGCGGCGTGCGCTGGCGGGTTCAGGTACAGGCCGATGACATCGGCGGCCTTGGTCTCGAAGTCCGGGTCGTTGGAGACGAGGTGCCGCTCCAGCCGGTGCGGCTGCAGGCCGTGCTTGCGCCAGATGCGCTGCACGGCGGAGAACGAGACATCCCCCAGCTCGGCGGCCAGCTTGCGGCTGCTCCAGTGCGTGGAGCCGTCCTTGGGCTTGTGCTTCAGGGTCTTGTTCAGGACCCGGGCCTCCAGCATGGCCACCGGACGGACGGGGGCACGGCCCGGATGCAGGGACACCAGCCCGGCCAGACCCTGAAGCTCGAAGGCCTTGGTCCAGCGAGTGACGAAGGCGTCGTTGCAAGCCAGCTTCGTGCGGATGTCCACCCGGCGCTCACCATCGGCCCACAGCAGCACGCAGCGCGCTCGACGCGCAAGCGCCGCGCTGCCGCTGCGCTTGCGGATCACCGCCTCCAGATCGCCGCGCTCGTCGGCCGTCAAAGTCATCCTGTGCATGCCCTCCAAGATGGAGCATACACAGCCGATTTCAATGCTTCATTGGACTAGTTCCTCCCGCGCAAACAGGAGATTGCTCGGCAGGAGGTCGCCGTGAAGCCACTTCGGCGCCTGGACGTGTGGTTCGGCATCGAGTGCTGCACGCCAGACAGAGTGAGCCAAGTCGCGTACGCGTGGGTCCGCGATCGACTCCAGGTTCCGACGCACGGACACGTCTCGCGCAGCCAGCGCTTCGCCCCGAAAGGAGTTGTGCTCCCCAGGCGGAGGCCCAGACTCTGCGTCTTGGTCTTGCAGTGATCTGATGAACTCGCCGAGCAGTCCAGCGGTTTTGTGCGAACCCAAGAGGCTCGTGGGTTCGGCGGGCAGACCTTCAATCCAGGAGGAAACGGACCAGGGCCATGGGAAGGCCTCGCATTCAATGCCTGCAGCAACGGGCACCGGTACTTGAAGTGGCAGCGCCGGAGCCAGCCTCGGTAGCCACTCATGTGCCTTGGTGAACTGTAAGGCCGCGCCGGGCCGACGCGGAAGCCTGACCACGAGCTCATCCCCGAGGCGGAAAAGCCAGTTATCAGCACCGTCCGACTGGACAGCTGACAGGTCCAGCTTGGCAATACTGGGGAACTGCTCTTCGAGCAACCGGCGCAGTAGTCCCTCGTCAACGGCTATCTCATCGGGGTGCAGCATTCGCGTTATCGGCCGAAGAAGCGCCGCGTCGGTGTTGGTGTGATGACTAACCAAATACCGTTAACATAGAGCGATTCAAGCTATGATCCCCATCCGTCTTCCCACGGAGGCGAGTCATGGCGCGAACCAAGGCAGGGTTGGGGGCGGGTGCCCGGCTGGCGGACTACCTCAGCGCAAGCCTGATGGCCCGTGTGGTGCCGCCCGAGGTGGTGCATCAGGTGCTCGATGCCCACGGGCGCAACAGCCGGCGCATCCGCGCATTTCCGGCGGTGGCGGGCGTCTACTACGTCATGGCGCTGAGCCTGTACCCGGAGGCCTCGTACGAGGCGGTGTTCTCGGCTGTCTCGCAGGGCCTGGCCTGGGAAGCCGGCGCGCCGCAGCCGGCGGGTGTGAGCAAGGTGGCCATCAGCCTGCTGCGCCAGCGCATGGGCGCCGAGCCGCTGGCCGATCTGGTGCAGCGCTGCTGCGTGCCGCTGGCCGACGAGGCGGTGCACCCGGGCGGCTTCTATCGGGGCCTGCGCCTGGTGGCGCTGGATGGCAGCACCTTCGAGCTGGCCGACGATCCTGCGATCGAGCAAGCGTTCGGCAGGCCCGGTGGACGCCAGGGCCAGGCCGGTTACCCGCAGGCGCGCTGCGTGCTGCTGGCCGAGTGCGGCACGCACGCCATCCTCGGCGCCAACCTGGGGCCCTACGGCAGTGGCGAGTGGACGCTGGCTCAGCCGCTGCTGGCGGCCCTGGGGCCCGGCATGTTGTGCATGGCCGACCGAGGCTTCAATGGCTTCGAGCACTGGGAGCAGGCCAGCGCCACCGGGGCTCAGCTGCTCTGGCGCTGCGCGGTGAGCCGCAACCTGCCCGTGGAGAAGACGCTGGCCGACGGGAGCTATCTGAGCAGCATCCGCCCTACAGGCGTCAGCACCCGCGAGGCCCAGGACCGGGCCATCCCCGTGCGCGTCATCGACTACAAGTTGCCCGGGCTGCCCGACGCTCAACCCCACTACCGGCTGATCACCACGCTGCTGGACGACACCAAGGCCCCGGCTGTGGAACTGGCCGAGCTTTACCACCGGCGCTGGGAGATCGAGGGCATCTACGACGAGTTGAAGACGCACCTGGCGCAGAACCGGCGCGTGCTGCGCAGCCGCACGCCGGATCTGGTCCGCCAAGAATTCTTCGGCTGGGTGCTGATGCACTACACGGTGCGCTGGCTGCTGCATCAAGGCGCGGCCCGGCACCGCATACCGCACGAGGATCTGTCCTTCGCTGGGCACGTCCAGCTCATTCGACAGCAGCAGCCCCTGTCCGGGGCCTTTCCCCCCAGAGCGCCCCAGGAAGCGGGCCCGGTGGTTTGAGGCCCTGCTGGCGGTGTGCGCTGGGCTGCGGGCCAGCCGCACGTTCAACCGGAGTTCGCCGCGCATGGTCAAGCGCCGCAACTCGCGACACTCGGCGTTCCAATGGGGTGCGCCGCGGCGGGTGCCGATGGATTGCACGCTACGAATGGCACCGCCGATGCGATCAGCTCCGCCGGGGCGCACGAGGCAGCGGCGGGGATGGACCAAGGGCAGGCCGAATGGCACGTTTGTTGTCTAAGTTAACGGTATTGGGTTAGGCCACACTCGATGGCCACGTGTTCGAGAGAGGCTTCGCATGAGGGTTTGCGGCAACGTACCGTGCTGCTTGCGCTTCGCTCAGGCCAATGAGGACCGTTGCGCTGCTGTCCCAGCAAACGACCTCAATGTGAGCGCCCTGGAGTTGAGGCACTGCCTCGGGTGGTCTCCAGTAGCGGCAATTTCCATCAGCGATGGGAGGTGAGTCAACGTTCTTGCCACCCTCGCCGGCCGGGAAAGCACTGAAGACTGCCCATATGAACTGGAGGCCGGGAGTCTCCAAGACTTTGGCAAGGGTCGCGCCTTGAATCCAAACCTCGCCGGTACCGAGTTCCGGGACGGGGAAGTTTGTTTCCAGATCGCTGACGTACCAGTCGAAGCTGGTGGGTTCTATCCCCGCGTCGCCAAGCGTCTCCCGCATGTCCGTGAAGTAGGGGACTGGCGCTGGAGGTTCCAGGACGAGGTTCATGGTCGCGGTGCGTGGGTTGTGCGGCCTAACCCAATACCGTTAACATAGTACAAATCAAGCTATGATCCCCACCCGTCTTCCCACGGAGGCGAGTCATGGCTCGAACCAAGGCAGGGTTGGGGGCGGGTGCACGGCTGGCGGACTACATCAGCGCAAGCCTGATGGCCCGTGTGGTGCCGCCCGAGGTGGTGCATCAGGTGCTCGATGCCCACGGGCGCAACAGCCGGCGCATCCGCGCATTTCCGGCCGTCGCGGGCGTCTACTACGTCATGGCGCTGAGCCTGTACCCGGAGGCCTCGTACGAGGCGGTGTTCTCGGCTGTCTCGCAGGGCCTGGCCTGGGAAGCCGGCGCGCCGCAGCCGGCGGGTGTGAGCAAGGTGGCCATCAGCCTGCTGCGCCAGCGCATGGGCGCCGAGCCGCTGGCCGATCTGGTGCAGCGCTGCTGCGTGCCGCTGGCCGACGAGGCGGTGCACCCGGGCGGCTTCTATCGGGGCCTGCGCCTGGTGGCGCTGGATGGCAGCACCTTCGAGCTGGCCGACGATCCTGCGATCGAGCAAGCGTTCGGCAGGCCCGGTGGACGCCAGGGCCAGGCCGGTTACCCGCAGGCGCGCTGCGTGCTGCTGGCCGAGTGCGGCACGCACGCCATCCTCGGCGCCAACCTGGGGCCCTACGGCAGTGGCGAGTGGACGCTGGCTCAGCCGCTGCTGGCGGCCCTGGGGCCCGGCATGTTGTGCATGGCCGACCGAGGCTTCAATGGCTTCGAGCACTGGGAGCAGGCCAGCGCCACCGGGGCTCAGCTGCTCTGGCGCTGCGCGGTGAGCCGCAACCTGCCCGTGGAGAAGACGCTGGCCGACGGGAGCTATCTGAGCAGCATCCGCCCTACAGGCGTCAGCACCCGCGAGGCCCAGGACCGGGCCATCCCCGTGCGCGTCATCGACTACAAGTTGCCCGGGCTGCCCGACGCTCAACCCCACTACCGGCTGATCACCACGCTGCTGGACGACACCAAGGCCCCGGCTGTGGAACTGGCCGAGCTTTACCACCGGCGCTGGGAGATCGAGGGCATCTACGACGAGTTGAAGACGCACCTGGCGCAGAACCGGCGCGTGCTGCGCAGCCGCACGCCGGATCTGGTCCGCCAAGAATTCTTCGGCTGGGTGCTGATGCACTACACGGTGCGCTGGCTGCTGCATCAAGGCGCGGCCCGGCACCGCATACCGCACGAGGATCTGTCCTTCGCTGGGCACGTCCAGCTCATTCGACAGCAGCAGCCCCTGTCCGGGGCCTTTCCCCCCAGAGCGCCCAAGGAAGCGGGCCCGGTGGTTTGAGGCCCTGCTGGCGGTGTGCGCTGGGCTGCGGGCCAGCCGCACGTTCAACCGGAGTTCGCCGCGCATGGTCAAGCGCCGCAACTCGCGACACTCGGCGTTCCAATGGGGTGCGCCGCGGCGGGTGCCGATGGATTGCACGCTACGAATGGCACCGCCGATGCGATCAGCTCCGCCGGGGCGCACGAGGCAGCGGCGGGGATGGACCAAGGGCAGGCCGAATGGCACGTTTGTTGTCTAAGTTAACGGTATTGGGTTAGGCCACACTCGATGGCCACGTGTTCGAGAGAGGCTTCGCATGAGGGTTTGCGGCAACGTACCGTGCTGCTTGCGCTTCGCTCAGGCCAATGAGGACCGTTGCGCTGCTGTCCCAGCAAACGACCTCAATGTGAGCGCCCTGGAGTTGAGGCACTGCCTCGGGTGGTCTCCAGTAGCGGCAATTTCCATCAGCGATGGGAGGTGAGTCAACGTTCTTGCCACCCTCGCCGGCCGGGAAAGCACTGAAGACTGCCCATATGAACTGGAGGCCGGGAGTCTCCAAGACTTTGGCAAGGGTCGCGCCTTGAATCCAAACCTCGCCGGTACCGAGTTCCGGGACGGGGAAGTTTGTTTCCAGATCGCTGACGTACCAGTCGAAGCTGGTGGGTTCTATCCCCGCGTCGCCAAGCGTCTCCCGCATGTCCGTGAAGTAGGGGACTGGCGCTGGAGGTTCCAGGACGAGGTTCATGGTCGCGGTGCGTGGGTTGTGCGGCCTAACCCAATACCGTTAACATAGTACAAATCAAGCTATGATCCCCACCCGTCTTCCCACGGAGGCGAGTCATGGCTCGAACCAAGGCAGGGTTGGGGGCGGGTGCACGGCTGGCGGACTACATCAGCGCAAGCCTGATGGCCCGTGTGGTGCCGCCCGAGGTGGTGCATCAGGTGCTCGATGCCCACGGGCGCAACAGCCGGCGCATCCGCGCATTTCCGGCCGTCGCGGGCGTCTACTACGTCATGGCGCTGAGCCTGTACCCGGAGGCCTCGTACGAGGCGGTGTTCTCGGCTGTCTCGCAGGGCCTGGCCTGGGAGGCCGGCGCGCCGCAGCCGGCGGGTGTGAGCAAGGTGGCCATCAGCCTGCTGCGCCAGCGCATGGGCGCCGAGCCGCTGGCCGATCTGGTGCAGCGCTGCTGCGTGCCGCTGGCCGACGAGGCGGTGCACCCGGGCGGCTTCTATCGGGGCCTGCGCCTGGTGGCGCTGGATGGCAGCACCTTCGAGCTGGCCGACGATCCTGCGATCGAGCAAGCGTTCGGCAGGCCCGGTGGACGCCAGGGCCAGGCCGGTTACCCGCAAGCGCGCTGCGTGCTGCTGGCCGAGTGCGGCACGCACGCCATCCTCGGCGCCAACCTGGGGCCCTACGGCAGTGGCGAGTGGACGCTGGCTCAGCCGCTGCTGGCGGCCCTGGGGCCCGGCATGTTGTGCATGGCCGACCGAGGCTTCAATGGCTTCGAGCACTGGGAGCAGGCCAGCGCCACCGGGGCTCAGCTGCTCTGGCGCTGCGCGGTGAGCCGCAACCTGCCCGTGGAGAAGACGCTGGCCGCCGGGAGCTATCTGAGCAGCATCCGCCCTACAGGCGTCAGTACCCGCGAGGCCCAGGACCGGGCCATCCCAGTGCGCGTCATCGACTACAAGTTGCCCAGGCTGCCCGACGCTCAACCCCACTACCGGCTGATCACCACGCTGCTGGACGACACCAAGGCCCCGGCTGTGGAACTGGCCGAGCTTTACCACCGGCGCTGGGAGATCGAGGCCATCTACGACGAGCTGAAGACGCACCTGGCGCAGAACCGGCGCGTGCTGCGCAGCCGCACGCCGGATCTGGTCCGCCAAGAATTCTTCGGCTGGGTGCTGATGCACTACACGGTGCGCTGGCTGCTGCATCAAGGCGCGGCCCGGCACCGAATACCGCACGAGGATCTGTCCTTCGTCGGGCACGTCCAGCTCATTCGACAGCAGCAGCCCCTGTCCGGGGCCTTTCCCCCCAGAGCGCCCAAGGAAGCGGGCCCGGTGGTTTGAGGCCCTGCTGGCGGTGTGCGCTGGGCTGCGGGCCAGCCGCACGTTCAACCGGAGTTCGCCGCGCATGGTCAAGCGCCGCAACTCGCGACACTCGGCGTTCCAATGGGGTGCGCCGCGGCGGGTGCCGATGGATTGCACGCTACGAATGGCACCGCCGATGCGATCAGCTCCGCCGGGGCGCACGAGGCAGCGGCGGGGATGGACCAAGGGCAGGCCGAATGGCACGTTTGTTGTCTAAGTTAACGGTATTGGGTTAGGCCACACTCGATGGCCACGTGTTCGAGAGAGGCTTCGCATGAGGGTTTGCGGCAACGTACCGTGCTGCTTGCGCTTCGCTCAGGCCAATGAGGACCGTTGCGCTGCTGTCCCAGCAAACGACCTCAATGTGAGCGCCCTGGAGTTGAGGCACTGCCTCGGGTGGTCTCCAGTAGCGGCAATTTCCATCAGCGATGGGAGGTGAGTCAACGTTCTTGCCACCCTCGCCGGCCGGGAAAGCACTGAAGACTGCCCATATGAACTGGAGGCCGGGAGTCTCCAAGACTTTGGCAAGGGTCGCGCCTTGAATCCAAACCTCGCCGGTACCGAGTTCCGGGACGGGGAAGTTTGTTTCCAGATCGCTGACGTACCAGTCGAAGCTGGTGGGTTCTATCCCCGCGTCGCCAAGCGTCTCCCGCATGTCCGTGAAGTAGGGGACTGGCGCTGGAGGTTCCAGGACGAGGTTCATGGTCGCGGTGCGTGGGTTGTGCGGCCTAACCCAATACCGTTAACATAGTACAAATCAAGCTATGATCCCCACCCGTCTTCCCACGGAGGCGAGTCATGGCTCGAACCAAGGCAGGGTTGGGGGCGGGTGCACGGCTGGCGGACTACATCAGCGCAAGCCTGATGGCCCGTGTGGTGCCGCCCGAGGTGGTGCATCAGGTGCTCGATGCCCACGGGCGCAACAGCCGGCGCATCCGCGCATTTCCGGCCGTCGCGGGCGTCTACTACGTCATGGCGCTGAGCCTGTACCCGGAGGCCTCGTACGAGGCGGTGTTCTCGGCTGTCTCGCAGGGCCTGGCCTGGGAGGCCGGCGCGCCGCAGCCGGCGGGTGTGAGCAAGGTGGCCATCAGCCTGCTGCGCCAGCGCATGGGCGCCGAGCCGCTGGCCGATCTGGTGCAGCGCTGCTGCGTGCCGCTGGCCGACGAGGCGGTGCACCCGGGCGGCTTCTATCGGGGCCTGCGCCTGGTGGCGCTGGATGGCAGCACCTTCGAGCTGGCCGACGATCCTGCGATCGAGCAAGCGTTCGGCAGGCCCGGTGGACGCCAGGGCCAGGCCGGTTACCCGCAAGCGCGCTGCGTGCTGCTGGCCGAGTGCGGCACGCACGCCATCCTCGGCGCCAACCTGGGGCCCTACGGCAGTGGCGAGTGGACGCTGGCTCAGCCGCTGCTGGCGGCCCTGGGGCCCGGCATGTTGTGCATGGCCGACCGAGGCTTCAATGGCTTCGAGCACTGGGAGCAGGCCAGCGCCACCGGGGCTCAGCTGCTCTGGCGCTGCGCGGTGAGCCGCAACCTGCCCGTGGAGAAGACGCTGGCCGCCGGGAGCTATCTGAGCAGCATCCGCCCTACAGGCGTCAGTACCCGCGAGGCCCAGGACCGGGCCATCCCAGTGCGCGTCATCGACTACAAGTTGCCCAGGCTGCCCGACGCTCAACCCCACTACCGGCTGATCACCACGCTGCTGGACGACACCAAGGCCCCGGCTGTGGAACTGGCCGAGCTTTACCACCGGCGCTGGGAGATCGAGGCCATCTACGACGAGCTGAAGACGCACCTGGCGCAGAACCGGCGCGTGCTGCGCAGCCGCACGCCGGATCTGGTCCGCCAAGAATTCTTCGGCTGGGTGCTGATGCACTACACGGTGCGCTGGCTGCTGCATCAAGGCGCGGCCCGGCACCGAATACCGCACGAGGATCTGTCCTTCGTCGGGCACGTCCAGCTCATTCGACAGCAGCAGCCCCTGTCCGGGGCCTTTCCCCCCAGAGCGCCCAAGGAAGCGGGCCCGGTGGTTTGAGGCCCTGCTGGCGGTGTGCGCTGGGCTGCGGGCCAGCCGCACGTTCAACCGGAGTTCGCCGCGCATGGTCAAGCGCCGCAACTCGCGACACTCGGCGTTCCAATGGGGTGCGCCGCGGCGGGTGCCGATGGATTGCACGCTACGAATGGCACCGCCGATGCGATCAGCTCCGCCGGGGCGCACGAGGCAGCGGCGGGGATGGACCAAGGGCAGGCCGAATGGCACGTTTGTAATCTAAGTTAACGCTATTGGGTTAGGCATCACTCGACAGTGAACTTAATCGAGACCGGAAACTCCATTTGGCAAGGCACTCCCCTACACACCGCCGGTTTGTATTTGGTGAGCATCACCACCTGGCTTGCGAACTTGCGCATTTCCGGCTTGACCCCACCAAAGACTTGAACTTGGGTTGCTAAACCGGTCGAGTCAACGGAGACAATTAGCATGAGATTGCCCTCCGCTTGGAGAATCTGCTGCGCTTTGGCTATTGGTGCAAGCACGTCAGCAAGCCCTCCAATTGGAAATGGAGGTTCGTCGCCAGCGGGCAAGTTTTCGTAGCTCTGCCTAAATCGTTCCTTATCCTCAGCAGATAAGGCGCCATAGGGTAGGTTCAGAGCAATCTTCGCTGGCCCAGCCATTAGTCGCCGAACTGTGGGGCGTACCGAGTTCAGATTCCGTTCTTCTCTGATTTCATGTTCGGGTTCAGGTTGCTGAGCATCTGATGTGGCACACAGTGAACTGAGAACGAAAGTCAACGTACTGAATAAAGCAAGCTGACGTCGCTTAGGGCGGATTCGACTGTTCACTGTGATGCCGAACGTTCGAGGTGAGGCGGGACCAACGGCGAGGTAGGCCAGCTGCCGGAAGGATGATAAGCACAACCTGGAGGTGGCTGGCCTGCCTTGCCGTTGGGCCTCGCCTCGACCGAGGGGTTGGACGAAGCCGCTGCGCGGAGCCCCAAGCCGCCCATGTGTCGCGTAAGGTGGACCCTCACGCCGTCGATTCTGACGCGTGAGCCCGACCCCCCTTGCGAGGACTTTCCACCATGGTCGACGTGTCGCACTTCCCGCAGCCCTTCCTCGGTCAGTACCAGCTGCACCTGAAGCATCTGAAGCTCAAGGGCCTGCAGCCCAAGACCATCGATGCCTACGCGCGCGGCATGCGCCGCATCGGCGAGTATTTCTCCTGGCGCGTCGATGACCTGAGCCCCGAGCAGATGGTCGAGTATTTCACCGACCTGATGGGATCGCACTCCTGGAGCGGCGTCAAGCTCGATCTGTACGGCTGGAAGTTCTTCAACGAGCATGTGCTCGGCCGGCCCTGGCAGGCGCCCAACTTCATCCGCCCGCCCAAGGTCAGCCGGCTGCCCGACATCGTCAGCGTACCTGAGGCGCAGGCGCTGTTCGATGCCACCCGGGTGCTGAGCTACCGGGTGCTGTTCTTCACCCTCTACAGCCTCGGGCTGCGCCTGGGCGAGGGCCTGGCGCTGACGGTGGCCGACATCGATGCCGCGCGCATGCGGGTTCATGTGCGAGACGCCAAGGGCAACCGCGACCGCCTGGTGCCGTTGCCCGAGGCCACCTTGCGCGTGCTGCGTGAGCACTGGCGCGTGCACCAGCACCCGCGCCTGCTGTTCCCCAACCGCGCCGGTGGCCGGGCCGGCGCCCGCTCGGCCACCAGCGCGCTGGACCGCGGCGGCGTGCAGCGCGCGCTGCGGCAGGTGGCCGTCGGCTGCGGCCTAAAAAAACATCACGCCCCACAGCCTGAGGCACAGCTACGCCACCCACCTGATCGAGGCCGGCGTCGACCTGCTGCAGGTGCAGCAGATCCTGGGCCACCACAGCATCCTCACCACCAGCCGCTAAACCCATCTCACGAGCCACACCGCCGATCACAGCAGCCAGGCAATCAACGCGCTGATGAGCCGATTCCACCTCACCTGGGGTGCCGCGCGGTGATCACGCTGGCCAGCCTGATCGAGCAGTTCGGCCCCGCGCTGCGCGAGCACCACCCGCTGCTGCCCAGCCAGGCCCAGGCGCTGGCGGCCATGGCGCGCTGCCGCACCCGGTTTGCGCCGCGCATGCTGGCGCAGTGCACCGCCTGCGGTGACCAACGCTCGGTGCCGCACTCCTGCGGCCACCGCGCCTGCCCGCACTGCCAGCACCATGACAGCCAGGTCTGGCTGCAGCGCCAGCTCAACGCGCTGGTGCCGGCCAGCTACTTTGGCCACCTTCAGCCGAAATGACCGGCAACTGCGTGCCACGCCCGGCGCCGTGGGCGTGCTGCACACCCACAACCGGCGGCTGGATTTTCATCCGCATGTGCACATGGTGATGCCGGCTGCGGCGCTGGACACCGCGCGCGGCCTCTGGCGCACCAAGCACCGGCGCGGCGGCGGCTACCTGTTCAACCACAAGGCGCTGGCCAAGGTGTTCCGCGCCAAGCTGATCGACGCGATCAAGGCCGCCGGCCTGACCTTGCCCGATGCGCTGCCCACCGCCTGGGTCGTCGACTGCAAGAGCGTGGGCGACGGCCGCAAGGCGCTGCTGTACCTGGGCCGCTACCTGTACCGCGGCGTGGTGCAGGAGGCCGATATCCTGAGCTGCAAGGACGGGCGGGTGAGCTTCCGCTACCGCGACGCCAAGACCGGCAAGGCCGCTGTGCGCACGCTGCCGGGTGAAGACTTCCTGGGGCTCCTGCTGCAGCATGTCCTGCCCAAGGGCTTGCGCAGGGCGCGCAACTTCGGGTTCCTGCACCCGAACAGCGCGCAGGCGGTGCGCTTGCTGCAGCTGCTGCACCTGCGGCCGACGCGGCCGCTGGGCGAACCAGCGGCGATGCCAACCCGCGCACCCTGGCGATGCGCCTGCGGCCAGCCGATGGCGATCCTGCGGCGGCGCATGCCGGCTGAAGCCGCCGACGATCATCCCGTGGTGCACGACAAGCCGGACAAGGCCAGCCCGACGGATGCCCGCACGATGCACTGACGACACATCCACACTCGCTGTCAACAGGCCGAGAGACGGCCTGGTGCATTGGCTCGTCTGAACGATGGCGATTGCGGCGATGAATGACCGCATGGCCCGCCGAAAGACACTGCGCGACAGGGCTTCAGCCGCCATCGCCAGCCCCCAGCGCCGTTCTGGCCGCTGAACTCCTCGAATGTATTTGCAGTGGCCTGCCGAATGCAGCGCCAATGGCCCGGGCTCGTCCAACAAACGGATAGACCGCGGCTTCGCGCGGTCTATCCTTAATCGTTAGGCCGCATTGGGTGTTTAGCGAAGGCGCTGGCCGACAGCACATGCCTCTACGAGCTTGGCAAACCTCTTTGCGCGGGTATCGGCCCGCTTTGCCGTGGTTACCCAGTGGAGGATGACCTTCTTGTAGCTTGGTGGCGTTGCCTCGAAGAAGCGCCAGGCCGCCATTTGCCGCTTGAACTCCTTGAGCTCAGCGGACGAGAGTTCAGCCGTGGACGCTTGTTCGTATGCGTAAACTACAGACTTGGCCTCGGTCCTGCTCGCGAAGGCTTGTTCCCCCGCTGGTGTCATTCGTCCGGCCGCGCGGAGGTGCTCGACTTTCGCGATGTTGATTGCGCTCCAGATTGAAGTTGCCTTACGAGGGGTGAAGCGAATGGAGTACGTGTTGTTGTCGATGCGCTTACGCACGCCATCTATCCAACCAAAGCAAAGGGCCTCGTCGACCGACTCCGACCACGACATGCTAGGGCGGCCAGTGCTGACCTTCTGATAGCCCACAAGCAACTCGGTAGCGGTCATTGCATGGGCTTGAAGCCAGGATCGGAAGTCCTTGGCTGTTTCGAAGAACCGAGGAGTCCCCATGTCGGTGTGATATGCGGCCTAACGTGTTTTCGCCATCAACGTCACATAGCTGACTTGATTAGATGGTAGTGAATCGTGCGTGTTGAGTCCACGTGTCGGACGCAAGAAAGTCAAAGATGGATGGTTCACGCCTGGCTCAACCCTTAAGGGAAAACGCGGGGACCCTTTAGGCCTAGGGATTGGCTGTTCGGATGTTTTGAGGAACGGCAACCAGACGGCGTGCCCTGTGAGCCCTACCCGTTCATGATTCGGCCCACTTGCCCCCGCGCACAAAAGCCCCGAGACAGTGCACCATGTGAGTTGGCGCGCAGAGGCATTGAGGTCGCTTTACGAATGACGGCCCGACCCCGGTGCCTAACCGGACCTCCACCGGGCTGGCTCGAACCCCCGACTGTTGCGCTGCCGGCTCCATTGCCGTGGAGCGGGTGGCAGCACGAACGGTAAAGAGGCCCGAACCGATTTCGGTTCGAGGAGTCTTCCAGCCCACCGGCTTGCCGGGCATCGGCCTTGGCCCTTGCCCGGTTTGCCGGCCACAGGTGATGCCCCTGCGCGCCGCTTGGCACTTTACGCACAGGATCATCGGAATGGAAGGCCTGTCTGCCTTGCACCGGCCATCCCGTCGAGTTTCGGCCGGCGTGGACGTGCACCGCAGGCTGCATGTCGTCACCGTGCTGATCGAGCAGCCCGACGGCTGGGTGGTCAGGCACAGTCGCCCTTTGCAAATCCGGCCGCACCGGGCAAGGCTACCACCCGATCCGCCACATCCTGTGCGAATGCGCCAGCGCCGCGCGCTGCACCAAGAGCACGCTCGCCTGACAGTACAAGAGCCTGATGCTGCGCAAGCCGCACAAGCAGGCGGTCGTGGCGCTGGCCCACCAGATCCTGCGGCCGGTCTGCATCCGGCTCAGCCGCCGCGAGCCCTATCGGGGCCAGACGATCGACTGCGCCGCGGTGGGCGCGAAGGAGAAGGCACCGCGCTGGATTGAGCAACCCAAGGCCGTCTGCCAGTGGCCTGCAGCCCGCGAACCTGCGGCGGCTTCCGCGCACGAATCCGCCGCTGATCGCCTGGGGCTGGGCCCAGCGGCTTCTCGGAGGATGATCGGCCACGCCCGAAACGCGCGTGGCTGCCTTTGCGTTGGGCCTCGGCTCGGCCGAAGACGACGGGAAGCGCTTGGGACAGAGCCTTCGGTCGCCTCGGCTGAAGCGCCGATGGCTGCGGGGCGGCTCAGGCGTGCGGCTTGCGGGCCAGCACCACGCAATTCAGGGTCGACAGCCGATTGGCCGAGCGGGCCTGCAACCAGGGCGTGATCGTGTTGACCACCGGCACCAGCGCCAGCGCCCAGCGGGGCAGGGCCTCGATCAGGGCCACCGCGGCGACGGTGACGGCACCGGTGTCGGGTTCGATCTGCAGCGCCTGCAGGCGGTGGCGGCGCAACAGCTCGGCAAAGCCGTGAACGGTGAAGCGCCAGTAGTCGTGCGGCTGCTCATGCAGCGGCCACCAGGAGGGCCCGCTCAGCACCAGGTGGCCGCCGGGGGCCAGCACCCGGGCGGCCTCGGCGACCAGCGCATCCGGGTCGCGCACATGCTCGATCACCTGGCTGCACAGCACCACGTGGGCCCAGCCGTCTGGCAGCGGCAGGCGGCAGGCATCGGCCAGCACATCGGGCGACGCACCGTCGCGGCTGCGGTCGATGCCGATGCACCAGGCTGCGCCCAGCCAGTCGGCATAGGGGCGCTCGCCGCAGCCCAGGTCCACCGCGCGCAGCGGGGTGCCGGGTGGCTGCGCCGCGATCGCCTGGGTGACTGCACGCTGCAGCGCGGGCCACAGCGCGCGGTGGGTGAGGTAGTCGCGCCGCCAGCGGCTGAGCCGGCGTTCGCGCAGCCGCTGCATCAGGCCACCGGCCGCGCGGGCGGCAGGCCCGGCCAGGCCGCACCCGGCTGCATGGCGGTGGCGGCCGAGGCCTGCAGCAGCCGGGTGAGCGTGGCCTGGTAGCGCTGCGCCTGGGCCTGGCGCCAGGCGGCGAGCTGCCGCTGGCGCAGCGGTGCGGCCGCCGCCGGCACCGGCAGCGCGCAGGCACGGGCAAAGGCCTCGGGGTCGGCCGCCACCTGCACATGCGCGGGCCAGGGCGGCGCCAGGCCGCGCAGCGCATGCGGCGTGGCGATCACGGCCGGCGCCAGGGCCAGGGCCTCGATGGTCTTTTCCTGCACGCCGGTGCCCAGCAGCGACGGGATCGCCACCGCGTCCACCTGCCGATAGAACGAGTGGACATCGTCCACCGGTCCGAGCCATTCGATCGACGCGCCGGGCTGCGGCGCGTGGCGTCTGCGCAGCGGCTCCAGGCCGCTGCCGGCCAGCACCAGGCGGCAGCGGGCCGGCAGGCGCGGCGCCACCGCGTCGATCATCCACTGCAGCGCCAGCCGGTTGGGCGGCCAGGACCAGGTGCCGATCAGCCCGATGCGCAGGCTGCCGCCGGGCGCAGCCCCCGGGCCCGGGCCGCTCGCCCCGGGCGGCTGCAGCGCGGCGGCCGGATAGCCGGGCAGCACGCCGACCGGGCGCGACTGCGGGCCGAGCGGCAGCCGCCGGCGCACCACGTGGGCGTCCTCGGCGCTCAGGCAGGCCACAGCGGCGCTGATGCGCAGCGCCTGCTGCTCAAGCCGCTGCAGTTGTCGGGCCTCGTGGTCCAGCATCCACCGGCGCGGGCCCGGGGCCGCGCTGCGCGCCAGCGCCTGGTAGCCGTCGGATTCCAGGTTGTGCAGCACCAGCAGCGGCGCCGGCAGGCCCGGCCCCGCGGACGGCAGCCAGGCCAGCGCCTGCAGGTGATCGACGATCAGCGCATCGCAGCGCGGCGCGCGGTCGGCCTGCAGATGCTCGCGCAGGCGCCGGGCCACATCGCCGGCCTGCAGGCGCCGCACCGTGAGCGCTTGCGACGAGGCCACGGCCAGCGCGGCACAGCCGATGCGGCGCGGCCAGGGCAGCCCGTCGAAGGGCTGCACCAGCGGGCCGAGCGATGCGCTGCCCGGCCCGGCCTGCGGCGGCAGCGGCCCGCGGCCGAAGAGCCGAAGCTCATGGCCCTGGTCGCTCAGCGCGTCCAGCAGCCGTGCGGTGCAGGCCTCGCCGCCGCTGCGCGGGCGGTCGAAGAGCCGCGTGGTCAGCACCGTGATCCGCATCAGCGCACCCCCCGATGCGGTTCGCTGGCCGGATGCAGGTACAGCGCCAGCGCCGCAAAGCCCAGCGCGTTGCCGCCCACGCCCAGGCTGGAGGCCGAGAACAGGTAGGTCACGGTCCAGAAGACCAGCCAGCTTGCCAGCCAGGGCCCGCCGGCATCGCGGCGGCGGCTGGCCGCCCGCAGCACGTCGCGCGCCAGCGCGGCGACCCACAGCAGCGGAATGAAGGCCAGCCAGCCGATCTGCGCCAGCGCATTGCCCAGGCCGCTTTCGTCGCCGATGGACACATCCTCGTTGGTGTAGTTGCCGGCCGCCCCCAGGCCTTCGCCCAGCCACTGGCCGGCCAGCAGGTTCTCAAGCCCGGTGGTGAGGCCGCCCAGGTGCTGCAGGCTGCCTTCCAGCTGCCAGCGCGTGGCGGCCAGCGCCAGCGCGCAGCCGGCGAACCCGAGCAGCAGCAGCTGCCGCGGCGAGGGCAGCCCGGTGCTGCGCCACAGCAGCAACAGCAGCAGAAACAGGGCAAAGCCCTTGGACACCGTGCCCAGCCCGCACAGCAGCGCCAGACCCAGGGCCAGCCCGGCCGCATGGCCCCGCGCCCGGCGCGCCTGCGCCATCACCAGCAGCGTGGCCATGGCCGCGGCCAGCGTGGTCGGCTCCAGGTACGAGGCGATCGATCGGCGGATCGGCTGCTCCAGCCAGGGCGACAGGTCCGACGAGTAGTAGCGCCCGCTGTGCTGGAAGGGCAGGAAGCCGAAGCGGTCGAAGCCATTGGCCGCGGCGTAGGGCTCGATCTGCAGCCACTCGGTCCAGAAGGTGTCGGGCAGGTGGCGCTCGACCGCGCCGAAGGCGGCCACCGCCACCAGGCTCGTGAAGATCCAGCCCAGTGCGCGGTCGATCTGGCGCGGGCGCCACGGCATCCACCACAGCGCCAGGAAGAGCAGCGGCACCAGCAGCAGGCGGCGCAGGTTCAGCGCCGTGACCAGCGGTGCGCTCGGCGAGGCCAGGGCCATCACCGCGAGCGCGCCCACCAGCACCAGTGCCCAGCGCACGCTGGCCGGTGTCCGCCGGCCCGGGCCGGGGTCGGCCCCAGGCGCCCGGCCCAGGCGGGCCTGCACCGCCAGGCCGAAGAGCAGCAGCACCAGCGCATCGCGCGCCGCGCCATTGAACGACCAGATCGGGTTCTCGGACAGCCGAAAGCCGACCAGGCCGATCAAGGGGCCGAACTGCAGCGAGACCACCAGCGCCGCCAGCGCCAGCATCGCCAGCGCCGGTGCGCCTTCGGCCGACCGTGGCCGCGCCGCGGCAGGGGTGCGCGACGGCGGGGGCGGCCCGGATGTGGTGCCGGGGCTCAGCATGGGGCCGGGGCCCCGGGGCCGGCCCGGATCGCCAGCACCACCCGCCGCAGCGCGGCGGCGTAGCGTTCGGGGTCGTGCTCCAGCGCCAGGCGCAGCCGGGCATGCATCACCGCGGCCCGGCGCTTGTCGGGGCAGGCCAGCGAGCCGAGCGCCCGCGACAGGCCCTCCACGTGGCCGAAGCGGTACAGCGAGGACGGCGGCAGCAGCCGACCCAGGCCCGAGCCCTGCGTGGCCACCACCGGCACGCCCAGCACCGTGGCCTCCAGCGCCACCAGGGGCACGCCCTCGAAGCGGGAGGCCAGCAGCAGCAGGTCCGCCTCGGCCAGCACACCGTCGATCGGGGCCGGTGCCCGGACCTGCACATGCTGCGGCCCCAGGCTGCAGGCCAGTTGCAGCAGCGCCGCCTCGGCCTGGCCCCGGCCCTGGAAGATCCAGTGGCAGCGCTGGCGCAGCTCCGGGCGTGCCAGCAGCGCCGCGATCAGCCAGTCCAGCCCCTTCTGCGCCGGGTCGAAGCGGCCGACGAAGGCCACCCGCAGCCGCTCGTCGCCGACCGGCGAGGGCGCAGCGGGCAGCGGGCGGGACACCGTGCGGACCTGGTTGGGCAAGGTCAGGATCGGGGCCCGAACGCCCCAGTGGTCGCGCAGCCAGCCGGCCTGCCGCTCGTCCAGCGTGATCCAGCCGCTGACCCGCCGCACCCAGGGTGCCAGCGCGGCATCGCGCACGACGGCGTACCGATGGCCCATGCGGCGGCCGCTGAAGGCCATCGGCACATACACCCAGACCGGCCGCCCGCAGGCCACCGCCGCCGCCAGCAGCCAGGCGGCTGCATGCAGCACGCCCGGGGCCAGCAGCACCGGGCGGTCGCGGGGCGGCTCGCGCAGCGCGGCCAGCAGAGCCAGCCGGGCCTGGAGTTGCGAGTGGGGCGGCGAGTGGGGCGGCGAGGGCGGCTGCCAGTGGAGCGGCCGTGGGGTCGGCGCTGCTGGCGGCGCTGGTGGCGGCAAGCCGGCTTCCTCGAGCGCCTGCTGCAGCGCCGGATCGACCGCCCGCACATCGGGCCGTAGGCCATGCAGCAGCGCGGCATCGGACAGCCAGCCCACCAGCGCCTGTTCATGCCCCCCCGGCTCGCGCGAGGGCAGCAGCACCGTCAGGTCGGCGGCGGTCGGCGCCGAGGCCGTCGACCCGACTGCCGACCCAGCGACCGACCCGGCCACCCACCCAGCCGGTGGGCGCGGCGACGCCGTCAGGGCCCGCATCCGTCCGGCCATCATGGCCCCATCGCGCGGCTGCCCCGCGCCAGCGGCAGGCGCTGTCGGCGGCCCCAGGCGTGGCCGAGCTTCACACGCACCCGCCACTCGCTGCACCAGGCCAGCGGCAGCGAGGCGGTGGCCACCAGCAGCGCTGCAGGTTGCAGCCACGCCAGCAGCGCGAGCGCGAACGCGATGCCGAGCGAGGGCCGCAGAAGCAACGCCCCGAGCAGCTGCGCCAGGCGCGGCCGCAGCGGTGCGGCGGGCTCGGCCACCGCCAGAAAGCCCACCAGGCCGCACCACACCACCACGGCCCCCGAGACCGCCAGCCCGATCGGGCCCAGCATCACCAGCAGTGCGGCGGCGGCCAGCAGTTCCAGCAGCGTCCAGCGGGCGTGCCAGGCGGCCACCCGGCGCGGGCTGTGCGCGGCCAGCAGCCAGGCGCCCAGCACGGTGGTGGCCACCCCCGGCACCATGCGGGCCACCAGCCACGGCAGGATCGGCAGCAGGCTTGCCTGCCAGCGCCCCTGCCACAGCTGCTGGTCGATCCAGCCGACCCAGGCCGGCAGCAGCATCAGCGGCGGCAGGGTGGCGATGGCCAGCCACCGGGTCTGCTCCAGCACCAGCGGCCAGCGCTGGTCGGAGGGGCGTTCGCGCAGGATGGGCAGCGCCACCCGGCCGGCGGTCTGCACCGCCGCCTGGCTCAGCAGCGCGCAGGCCGTGGCGCCCAGGGCATAGGCGCCGGCCCAGGCCGCGCCATGCAGCGGGGCCAGCAGCCACAAGTGCATCTGGTCGCGCAGCATCGACAGTGCCGCGATCGCCTGCACCCCAAGCCCCTGCCGCCACAGGCGCGAGGCCTGGGCGTCGGCAGCGCGCGCCTGCCCGGCCGGGCCGTGGCCATCCCGCAGCGCCGCGGCGGCTTGTGCCGCCTGGCATGGAGCAGCGGCGTGCGCCGCATCGTGCCTGGCATTCGCCGCAGCCGCCTGGTGGCAGGCAGACGCCGCAGCCGCCTGGTGCCCCGCAGCCGTCTGCGCCGCCTGGTACAGCCACCAGCCGCGCAGCCCTCGGCCCAGCAGCGCCGAGCCGACGAAGGCAGCCGCCGCCGGCAGGCCCAGCGCCATCAGCCCGGCCGGCAGCACGAACTCCAGCAGCGTGGAGGCCCCCTCGGCGCGCCCGATGGCGGCAAAATGGCCGGCCCGCTCCAGCGCCGCCAGTGCTGCGAAGGTGGCCGGCCAGGTGAGCAGGTAGCACAGCGGATAGCCGGCCACCAGCAGCAAGGCCTGCGGCGCGGCGAGCTGCCCGGCTGCGGCGGCCAGGCCCAGGGCCGCGATGGCGGCGGCCGCGCCCATCGACAGCCGGCCCATCCGGCGGCGCAGCCGGTGCAGCGCCGCGCTGTCCGGCCAGGCGTGCGAGCGCACGAGCGCAGTCTTCAGACCCCCGTCCAGCAGCAGCAGCGCCAGCCGGGCCGCAGACAGCGCCATCGCCCAGGCCGCCAGCAGCTCCGGCGCCAGCCAGCGGCCGTAGCCCAGGGTCGCCAGGGCCGCGGCCAGCACCGCGATGGCCTGGGCGGTGCCCAGCGTCAGCACGCCCCGGGCCATCACGGCTCCTGGCCAGGCCTGCGCCCCGCACGGACGGGCTTCACTGGCGGCGCCCCGGCAGCACCGAGCGGATCAGCGCGACCCGCTCCTGCAGTTGCGGATCGAGCCTTGCCAGCGCCAGGCGGTGGCGCAGCAGGACCAGGGCGACCGCGAATGCGCCGCCCAGCAGCCCGCCGACCGCCGCCCAGACCACGATGCGCGGGCTGCTGGGCCATTCGGGGGTCTGGGCCAGGTCCAGCACCTGAAAGGGCGTGGCATCGCCGGCCTCGTCCACCCGCGCCGCCTCGACCTGGCGCACCAGCGACTCCACCAGCGTCTCGGCATAGCGGAACTCGCGCAGCCGGGAGACGAAGGCGCCGCTGTCCTCGTCGCGCGGGGCCTGCTGGGCCGCGAGCTGGCCGCGCAGCTGGGCCAGCTCGGCGAGCTGCTGCTGCACCTCGGCACTGCCCTCGGCGCGCACGCGGCGCGCCGCGGCCAGGCGCATCTCGGCGGCGGCCACCTCGGCGGCGAGCCGTGCGTAGCGCTCGGCGGCGACGTTCGGCTGCGAGCGCATCGCGGCGCGGTCGAATCCGGCGCGCTGCATCTGCTGCTGCGCCTGGGCCAGCTCGATGCGGGCGCGCGCGAGCTGCTCCTCGAAGAACTGGCGCCGCTGCCTGGCCTCGACCAGGGCATAACCCCGCAGGTGCGCGCGCAGCTCGTTGATGTACTCGTTGGCGATCGCCGCCGCGCGCTGCGGGTGGTCGTCCTCGACCACGATCTGCACCAGCCCGTCGCGCCGGCCGATGCCGAAGCTCACCCGGCGGGCGAGCTGCTGCCGCGCCTGGGTGCGGAACCGCAGGTTCCAGCTGCGCTGCAGATCGAAGCGATCGAGGATGCGGTCGCTCACGGTCTGGCTGCGCAGGATGGTCACATGCAGGTCCACCGGGCTGCCGCCGCCGCCCACCAGGTGGGCCAGCGCCGGCAGCCCGCTGGCCACCACCGACTGCGAGGGCCGCAGCGCCGGCTGCACCAGCACGCTGGCGGAGCCGGTGAAGCGCACCGGCTGCAGCAGGCTGAGCCCGAAGCCGGCGCCCACCCCCAGCACCATGGCCAGCAGCACGATCCACTTGCGGTGCCACAGCGGCAGCGCGAACTCCAGCCAGCCGGCGTTGGCCGCCAGCGGGTCATCGGTCGCGCCGCTGGCGCTGCGCCCAGGGGCTGCAGCCGGCTCAGCGGGCTCAGCGGGCCAGGGCCGGGCGCGGTCGGGGCTGGGCGGGGACATGGCGGGGCGGCCTGCTCGCAGGTCTCAGCGGATGGTCAGCAGCGCGGCCAGGCCGACGCCGAGCTGGTAGAGCACCTGGGTCCAGTCCTTCGCCCCCTGCAGCCAGGTCTGGCGCAGCACCTCCTCGGGCACGAACACGGTGTCGCCCGGCAGCGCCGGCTCCTGCTCGAAGCTGCGCAGGCGCCAGCGGTCCCGCTCCTGGGTGGCGCTCAGCACCTCGCCGCTGGCGCGCACCACGAACGCGGCGCGCTGCAGCGCGGTCTCTCGCGGCCCGCCCGCCCGGCGCAGGTAGTCGCCCAGGCTGCGGCCGGGCTGGTGCACGAAGCTGCCGGCGTTGTAGACGCTGCCGAAGACGCCGACGCCCAGGGTGTCGGGCGGCAGGTGGATCTGGTCGCCGTCCTCCAGCGCCAGGGCCGGCAGCTCGGTTTGCCCGGGTGTCACCTCCAGCACCACCCGGCCTTCGGGGCGGCGCTCGCGCAGCCGGGCCAGCAGCTGCTGGATGGCCTGCACCTCGGTGGCGGTCTGCTGCTCGGCACCCGGGCGTTGGCCGGTGGCGCTGTAGAGCTCGGACTCCAGCTCGCGCAGCGCGCGCTCGTAGTTCAGCTCCTGCTGCTGGCGCACGCTGTGGCGGCGCAGCGCGGTGCCGAAGAGAAAGGCCGAAGGCGTCGCGCCGCCGGCGGCCTGCACCGCATCGCGCAGCGTCGCCGTCGGCGGCAGCAGGTAGTCGCCTGGCCGCAGCACCTCGCCACTCACCCGCACCTGCTTGAAGCGCGTCTGCGACGGCCCGTCGGCACCCAGCCGCGAGCGGGCCACCAGCACATCGCCGTCCTGCAGCAACTGCCCGGCATCGCGCGGCAGCTGCAGCTCGCGCGCGCCCACGCCCAGGCGATCGCTCATGCGCTGCAGCACCAGCACCGAGGGGTCGGCCACCGGATCGAATCCGCCCGCCAGGCGCAGCGCGTCGCCGACGGTCTCGCCGGGCCGAAACTCCAGCACCGCAGGCTGCTTCACGCTGCCGACCACCGCGGCCTGCGGGCCGGAGGGCTCGACGTACAGCAGGTCGCCGGACTGCAGCAGCACATCCTGCTGGCGACGACCGCCGCGCATCAGGGCGTAGGCATCGAAGGTGGCCACCGGCTGGCCTTCGCGCAGCACCTGGATCTGCCGCAGGCTGCCGGCGAGCAAGGGGCCCAGGCTGTGGGCGATGGCATCCGACACCGTGCTGAGCCCCGGCAGCACCTGGTCGCCGCGTTGCCGCACGAAGCCGGTCACATGCACGCGGATCGGGCTCAGCTCGGTGATGGCCGCGGCGACTTCGTGCCCGCGGAACACCACGTCGAGCCGGCGCTTGAGCGCCGGCTGCAGCTCGACCGCCGACAAGCCGGCCACCGCCACCGGTCCGACGCGGGGCAGGGCAATGCGTCCGGCGCGGTCCACGCGCACCGCCCAGTGGCCCTCCACGCTGCCCCAGGCCGTGATCGCGATCTCGTCGCCCACCTGCACGCGGTAGTCGGGCGGAACACGGGCCGGCGTGTCGGCGCGCGGCAGCGCGCCCAGCGCCGCACCGGGCTCGTGCCCGAGGCGATACACCGGCTGCCCGCCGTTGGCGAGCGTGGCCAGCTGCTCGAACGCGCTGAGCTCTCGCGGCCGCTGACCGGCGGATCCTGCGCCATCGGCAGCGGGGGTCGCGGCTTCGGTCGCCGGCCTGGCGCCCCCGGAGGCGGCCGTTGCCCGCCCGGCGGCCGGGCGGGGGCCGGACCCGGATGCCTCGGCGGCCGGGCCCGGGCCCACCGGCGCGTAGGCCTCGGCCGCGTTCGTGGACAGGCGGGTCACGGCCGATGGCGGCGCCGTCTGCGCGCTGACCGCCCCGATCATCAGACCCGCCGCGGCCAGCAGCCCGCCCAGGGCCGCGCGGCCACGTTTCAACCGGCTTCGGCAGCCACCGGCCATCGACACCCATGCGCCCATTCCGGCCGACGCGCTGCGACGGCAGGGCCCCACAACGGCATTCCCTTGCATGCCCGGTTTGTCGCGTTTCTTTGTGGCCGCCGTGTGTCAATTCCTTGACCGGCCGGGCCCCTTCCTTCGGCGCAGGCGACCGCTCGCCTTCGGGCCTGAACGACCGGCAGTCACGCACCCGGCCGCTCAGTCGCTCAAGTGCTCAGGTGCTCAGTTGCTCAGGTGTTCACGCGCTCAGGGCTTGGTCGGGCGGCGGCACTTGCCTGCGCGCTCCTCGGCCTCGGTGCAGGATTCGGTGGTGGGCACCTGCCCGAGTCCGAGCAGGTCCACCGTCAGCAGCGCGCTGCGCGGGCGCTCGCGGGTCTCCTGGCGCTGCGCATCGGACGGGCCCGGGCTGGCTTGCCCACCGGTCTCGGCCGCCGGCGGTGCGGGTGTCGCAGGCGGTGCGGCCGCCACCGGCGGCGCCGCGC
The DNA here is from genome assembly GCA_037367405.1 of Ottelia alismoides. Taxonomy (NCBI): domain Eukaryota; kingdom Viridiplantae; phylum Streptophyta; class Magnoliopsida; order Alismatales; family Hydrocharitaceae; genus Ottelia; species Ottelia alismoides. The sequence goes on from JAZKJV010011863.1 coordinate 218,832, forward strand.
TCCCGGTCTGGACCAGGTTGTCGGAGCCGCGCACGCTGCTGCCGGCCACCAGCCTGGGGGCGCGGATGAAGGCATCGAGCGCCAGGATCTCGCCAAACGCCGGATACAAGGCGATCGTGCCGCTGCGCTGGCCGTTGCCGTCGGGCAGGATGGCCAGGCCGCTGCCCGAGGTGGCGGCCGGCACCTCGAACACCATGCCGTCCACGCCCCTTCGCGCGGCCAGCGGCGGCGCCGCCAGCGCGGTGTTGGCGCCACGGCCCGAGTCGATGTCGCCGCTGGAGGAGAACAGCGTCATGTCGCCCTGCCCGACGATCAGCACCCGCTGGGTGTTGACCTGGAAGTCGTCCCGCGCATAGCCGAACACATCGCCGCCGCCCAGGGCGATCACGCCCTTGGGCTTGCCGTCGTCCAGGGTCTGCTTCAGGCCCACGTCGATGGCGCCGCCCGGGTTCTGCAGCCGGATGGCGCCGCCCCGCTCGGTCAGCACCACGCTCTGGGTGAGCTGCAGCCGGCCGTTGCGGGCCAGCACCGGGCCATCTCCCGGCCAGGCCGGCTCGGGCGTGAAGCTGCCTTGCCCGGCCAGTTCGGCGGCGCGGAAGGCCTGGTCGAAGAAGGCCAGGCGCAGCGGCAGCGCCGCCAGGCCGAAGGACGAGCCCGAGCGCGCCGCGCTGGACAGCTCGGCCGCCATCACCTGCTGGCGGTAGGCCTCGAACAAGGGGCCGTTGCGGGCCGCCAGGGCGGCGCGCCAGGCCTGGGCCGTGGGGTCCTGGGCGGGCAGGGCGTCCAGGCTGGTGGCGCTGGCGCCCAGCGAGCGGGCGACCGCCTCGCGCCAGCCGGCCTGGGGCGGCCAGGCGCGCGGTCAGCCGGTCCTGCAGCTGGGCCCGGGTGTCGATCTGATCGAAGCGCAGGGCGGCCAGCCGATCGATGTAGGTCGCCAGCGCATCGAAGTAGGCCTGCTCGACGGCGGGCGCCACCGCGCCCGCGGTCGGCGCTGGTGACCGCGTGCCCCAGACGGGCAGCAGCAGCGTGCCGGGATCGGCGGCGCGGCCGGTCACCGCCAGCACCACGTCGCCTTCGCCTGGCAGCGCAAGCCGCTGTCGCGCCGCCAGCGCGGCCCGGCCGGCGGCCACCAGGTCGGCCTGCCGCTGGGCGAACCGGGTCTGCAGCTCCTCGCTCACCGTGGCCAGGGTCGGCGCCTCGGGGCCCAGGTACTGGTGGCCGAATTCGGCGGCCAGCACCTGCTGGCCGAAGCGGGCCTGCACCGCAGCCGGAAAGCCGCGAAACAGCGACCAGGCAGCCGCGAAGTCCAGCCCCGGCGCAGCGGCCACCTGTTGCTGCACCTGCGCGATCAGGGCCGCGCGGTAGCCCGCCGCGCGCGCGGCGCCCGGGCCGCTGCGGTCATCCAGATAGCGCGCATGGAACGCGTCCAGATCCAGCGTGCCGGCTGCCCCCGCCGACAGCGCCAGCGAGGCGCCCGCCGCCGGCAGGCGGGCATTGCGCAGGTTGCCTGTGGAGCGCACGCCATCGGAGCTGCCCAGGTCCAGGTCGCCGCCGGCCACCAGTTGCAGGGCGGCCGGGGCCGACCAGCTCGACGGCACCGCGCTGGCCCGCCAGGTAGCTGCGGCCGGCCACGATGCGGCTCACCTCCGCCGGCTGGGCATGCTGGCCCACCAGGCGAAGGTTGGCGATGTCGGCCCCGGCGCGCAGCTCGGCCGGTTCGGCCAGCCGCAGCACGCCCGAGCCCAGGGCCGGCATCTGCAGGCTGCCGCCGGCCTCCAGCCGCACCGGCGCGGCCGCGGGGTCTTGCAGGCCCTGGCGCGGCAGGGTGTCGTTGAGGCTGCCGAGGATGGTGCTGCCCACCCCGGTGGTCAGCTGGCCCACCGTGGCCGCCGACATCGGGTTGCGAAAGCCCGGCCACAGCACGGGGTCGCTGTCGGCCTGGGCCAGCGAGGTGTTGGCCGCGCCGCTGCCCAGCAAGAGGTCACCGGCCGCCCAGACCGACAGCGCCCCGCTGCCCTGCGGAAACAGCAGCGCGCCGGTGCTGTCGTTGGGCAGCAGCTGAACAGGACCGCCCAGCGCCGCGATGTGCAGCACCGGCGGCAGCACGCGCATCAGGTTCTCCGCGCCGCCGGTGCTGACCAGGCCGAACGCGCCCAGCAGGCCGGAGCCCAGGCCGCCCAGCAGCTGGGCTTCGCCGCTGAGGCTGCGCAGGGACAGCTCGGCGCCTTCGCCCCAGGTGTAGTGGTAGCCCGACTGCGGTGCCCGCGTGTCGGCGGTCGGGGCAGGCGCCGCCGTGGGGTTGAAGCTGCCGACGATGGCCACCCCGTCGCGCGCCTGCACCTGCCAGCGGCCGGCGCTCATCTGGGCCAGCACCGGCGAATCGAGCCGGGTGTTGGCGTCCAGGCTGCCCAGGCGACCACCGGCCTTCAGCCGGCCGGGTGCGCCGCCGACCGCGAACTGCCCGCCCAGCAGGTCGCGGCCTGCCTCGACCTGCAGCTCGCCACCGCCCAGGGTGTGCAGGCCGGCCTGGCCCATGTCGCGGCCATCGGCCCAGCCCTGGGTGGGCGTGAAGGCCTGCAGGTTCAGCACGTCGCGGCCGGCGCTCACCGTCAGGCTGCCGCCGCCGAACGAGCCCAGCGTCTGGCGGAAGCGGTTGAACTGCGGCCACCAGCCCAGATGCGATGCGGCGGCGTACAGGCCGGGCTCGGCGGTGTCGGGCTGGCCGCTGCGCCACAGCCAGTTGTTGATGAGCTGGGTGGCCTCGGCGGCGACGATGTCGCGTCCCGCGCTCAGCGCGAGCCGGCCGCCGCCCTCGGTGAACTGCGGCCGTGCCGACTGCCCGGCGAACAGCGCGGCCACGCGGCCGTCGTCGTCGGCCAGCGGCCGACCGGCCACCACCACCTGGGCGGCTGCGGTGTTGCCGGCCCCGGCCGCAGCCGAATGTCGCGCGCAGCGGCCAGTTCGATGCTGCCGGCCCCGGTGCGCAGCAGGCGGCCCGCGTTCAGCAGCAGGTCGCCGGCGTTGCCCGCGGGGCTGTCGGGCGCGCCCACGGCCAGCGGATGCGCAGCCGCGAGGTCCGCCCCGGCGGCCAGCCGCAGCGACCAGGCCCGCGTGCCACTGGTCAGCGCCGCCGCATTGCTGGCACTGGCAAAGCCGTCGCTGATCGAGCCGTTGAACACCAGCGGGCCGCCGGCGCGCAGCGTGAGGAATCCGGCCGCGCCGCCGCGGCTTGCGCCGCCCAGCAGCCAGTCGCTGCCGAGCGTGAGGGCATCGGCGGCCACCACCTCGACCCCGGGGGCCAGCCGCACCCGGCCGGAAGCCTGGTCGGCCGCGGAGGCGCCCAGCCGGTCCAGCACCGCGGGCGCCGCCAGCGCCAGCCGATCGCTGTCGGCGCCCACGCTGGCCTGGCCCAGCGTGCCGGTGCGGTTGGTCGCCGGCCCTGCAAGCGCGCTGCTGCCGGCGCCGATGGCCGTGATGTCGCGGCTGATGCCGCCGACCGTGACCTGGCGATAGACCTGCACCGCTTCCACCGCCACCTCGCCTGCAGCCAGGCGATCGAAGCGCAGCGGGTCGATCGCCACGGAGGCCTGGTCGGCACCCCGCGATGCGCGCAGCACGATGCGGCCGTCCGCCGCGGCATCGGCGCCCGCGCGGATGCCCACCGCGTCGCCCAGCCGCAGCCGGCCCGTCCGGCTGGACAGCAGCACATCCCCGCCTGAGCCGCCGGCCCGGCTGGCGCGGGCATCGATGCGGCTCGCGCCGGAGAGCACCAGATCGGAGGCGGCCGCCAGGCTCACCACGCCGCCCGCGGGCGCCCGGGCATCCAGCACGGCATCGGCCAGGCTCAGCTGGCCACCGTCGGCGGCCAGGCCGATGCGCTGGGCGGTGAGGGCGGAGTCGAGCCGCAGGTCGCCGCTGCGAACCCGCAGGTCGAAGCGGCCGCTCAGGCCGCCCGCGGCCGCGGCCGCCGCCAGCGCATCGGCATCGTCCAGGCGGGTCAGGTCGAGCATGAGCTCGCCGCCTCGGTCATCCACGCCGCTGCCCCCCGAGGCCTGCAGGCGGCCGCCCGCGAGCTGCACCGTGCCGCCCGCGCCGGTGGCCGCCAGCGACAGCGTGCCGCCATCGCCGCCGCTGCGCCCCTCCGACAGGCCCGCCGCGGCGCTGGCGTCCAGCCGCCCCTGCACGACGATCGCGCCGGCATCGGCCTGGGCCACCAGGCGGCCCGGCTGGCCGTACACCTGGAAGCCATGGCCGTTGTCCACCGCGAAGCCCGCCACCGAGGTCCGGGAGTCGGGGCCGAACTGGATCGCCGGGGCGGCCGGTCGGGCCGCGTCGCCGCTGGCGTGCAGCAGCAAGTGGCCGCCGGGCAGGTCGATCCAGCCCGCTTGTTCGATGCTGCGGGCGAGCAGTTGCACCTGGGCGCCTTGCCCCACGCGCTCGCCCAGGCTGCGGCCTTGCGGCATTGCGGCCAGCTGCAGCGCACCCGCGGGCGCCTGCAGGATGCGGCTGGCCCCGGAGGTCGCCGTCACCCGCGCGGCCAGCAGCGTCAGCTGGCCCTGGGCCTGGGTGGCGCCGGCGTCGGCCAGCACGATGTCGCCCGAGGAGGCCAGCGTGGCCGCGCCATAGCCCAGGCGCACCGTGCCTTCGCCCAGCCGCAGGCCGCCGGTGCGGGCAAACTGCGGCTCGGGGCGGGCGAGCACGTCCAGCAGGCCGCTTCCGTCGGCCAGGCCCTCGGCACTGCGGCCGCTGGTGTTGCGCAATGTCACCGACTGGGCCGCCACGCGGGTGACCACCTCGGCAGACGCCGGGGCATCGGCGGCTGCGACGCCGCGCAGGGCCGGGGCGTCGAGCACCAGGCTGCGCTGCAGGGCTTCGCGCTGGCCACTGCCGGGCTCGGGCGCCCAGGCCTGGGTGCCCGCGAAGTCGATGCTGCTGTAGCTGCGCAGGGTCAGCTCGCTGGCCTCGCGCACGGTGGCCAGCAGCTCACCGTCCAGCACGGCCGCCTGCGGCCTGGGCGCCGCGGCGGCGCCCAGCGCGATGCCGGGGGCCGACACCACCAGCGCTTCGCCCGTGAGCCGGACGCTGGGCGCGATCGCCAGCGCGCCGGTGGCATCCACCGCCACCGTGGCGCCGGCCAGGGCGGCGCCGGCGCCGATGCTGAGGCTGCCGCGCTGCAAGGTGGCGTCGCTGCGCTGCACCTCCAGGCCGTTGGCGCTGACCGCTGCCAGCGCGCCATCGGCGCGGGTCGAGAGGCGCCGCGGCCCCTGGGTGCCGGCCTCGGCGGCCTGCAGCCGGGTGCCGGGTGCGATGTTCAGGCGCTCGCTGCTGGCGAGCAGCAGTTCCTCCAGCACCAGCGGCGCGCCGCCGGTGTCCACGTGCACGGCCCGGGCCAGCGTGCCCGATAGGCTGAAGGCGGCCACGCCGTCGCTGCCGGGCGTGGTGGTGCTGCGCCAGGCGCCCAGCAGCACACTGCCGGCCTGGCTGGCGGCCAGCACGCCAGCCGAGATGCCGAAGGCACCGACGGGCCGCTGCTCGGGCTGTGCCACCAGCGCGAGGTCGGCGGCGCTGAAGTCCAGGGTGCCTGCGCGCGGGGCGGTGGTCGCGGTGGTGGCGGAGGTGGAAGGGGTGCCGGTGGCCGCCCCGGCGCCGCTGCCCAGGGCCAGCCCGGCCTGCCAGAACCCGCCGGCGGCGTCCGCCGTCGCGCCGGCTGCGGCGCGGCCGGGGCTGATCTGAACCTGCAGCCGGCCACCATCGTGCGGCAGCTCGGACGGCCGGGCGGCACCGCCGGCAGCGGCCAGGCGCGCCAGCAGCGTGCTGATGTCGGTGAGCCGCTGCTCGCTGCGCGCGGCGAAGACCGTGGGCGAGGCCACCTCGAAGCGCTCGCGCAGCACCGGGTCATGCACCGAGCCCGGGGAGCGGATGTAGCCGCTCACGATCACGCTGCCGTCGTCCTGGACGCGCGGCGGCGCCTGCGGATCGCTGCCATCGGCCGCCCGCTTCACGAGGTAGGCCCCTTGCGGCAGCTGGCCGTGCAGCAGCGCCCAGCGCGCGGGCACCAGGGTGTAGGCGCCCACCGGCAGGCCCGAGCCCGCCTGGGTGACCACCCACTCGCGGCCGGCCAGCCCGTCCGAGGCCGGCCACGGCCGGTTGCCGCCGCCCGGCGCCAGGGCCGGTGCGGCCGCATGGTCGGGCAGCACCGCATAGACACCTTCGGCGGCCAGCACATCCCGGCTGCCGCCCACGCCGGGGAAGAACTCCGAGGCCAGCAGGGCGCCGCCGCCCTGCGCATCGACCCGGGCACCCGGCGCGGTCTCGATGCGCCCGGCCTGCAGCGTGATGCCCTTGGCCAGCGGCACGGCCGTGCTGGCCACGCCATTGGGCAGCACCCAGCTCGACAGGTTGTCGGTGCTGCCGTAGAGCATCGCGGCCCCGGCGCCGGACACCGAGCTGAGGCTGCCCTCGGCCAGCCGCAGCCCGCGCTCGGCCTGCAGGGCGATGCGCCGAAGGGCTGGCGCAGCACGCCCGCGTGGTCGATGTCGGTGGCCGAAGCCTCGATCGACCCGAAGGCCGTGAGCGGCGGCAACGGGTCCGTGGCCGGCGCTGCCCGGCTCAGCAGCAGCCGGCTGCCGCGGTCGGCCGCATCCGCCGCCGGCAGGCCCTGCAGGCTGAAGGCGCTGCCGCTGGTGGCGTAGACCTGCGCCGCCTGCAGCCGCAGGTCGGATGCGAAGGCCAGGCCGGCGGCGGCGCTGTCCTGCTGCGGATCGACGGCGCCCAGCCGCAGGTCGCCGGAGGCCTCCATCGCGGTGCTGTTGAAGCCCTGCAGCGCGCTCTGGCCGACCAGCGTCAGCGTGCCGGCGCGCAGGGTGAGCGTGGTCGAGGCCACGGCCGGGTCATCGGCGCGGGCCTTGCGTTCGACCGCCGGCCCCTGGCGGCTGCGCGGGGCCGTCAGGTCGCCCAGCGTGAGCTGGCGGCCCCCCAGCGCCACTGCGGTGCCCGGCGCGGCCGACAGCACCGGCGCGTCGAGCACGATGCCCAGCGGCTGGTGCAGGTCGAGCGCGGTGTCGAACTGGATCCGCTCGCCCGCACCCAGCCGCAGACCCTCGAAGCCCGAGCGCGTCAGCAGCGGCGCACCGATCCAGGCGATGCCGTTGTCCAGCAGCGCGGACCAGTCGATGGCCGCAGCACCGCCGGCGGGGGCTGCGGCGCCCGTCCGCCGCTGCGCTGTCCCCACCCGCACGCTGCGCGGCTTGGGCTGCGCCCCCGGGATCGGGTTGCCCTGCAGGTTGTCCACCAGGCTGCCCGGGTAGCGGTTGCCCTGGGTGAAGGTGGCCACGCCGCCGGTGCCGAGGTCGATCGACAGCCGACCCCCGTCGGCCAGCGCGCGGCCGGCTTCATCCCGGGGTGCGGCGGCGGAGACCTGGCCCTCGAAGGCCATGCCCTCGGCGCTGCGCAGCGCGAGCTGCCCGGCCGCGCTGGCCAGGGTCACCGCCTGGGCCTGCCCGGGCAGGTGCACCCTCGCCTGCGCGCCGTCCAGCTGGATCTGCGACCCCGCCTGGGCCACCAGGTAGCCGCGCTGGGCGTCCAGCACGACCGAGCCGCCATCCAGCACCCGGCCCTGCTGGCGAGGGGCGTCCGGCGCAGCCCCTTCGGCGCCCGCTGACGGGGCCAGCGCCGCCCGCGGCTCGGGCCGCAGCACCGCCACCCCCGCCGTCGACAACCGAGCATCGGCCCCCAGCCACAGGGCCTGGTCCGGCAGGAACCCGGCGGGGTCGGCGCCGGCCTCGCCCAGCGAGCCGGCCCCGCGCTGGCCGCTGATCCTGAGGGTCAGGTCGCCGCCAGGCGCCTGCAGGCGCGCCGGCTGTCCGGGCTGGCCGCCCTCGGTGCCCACGGCCAGGTTGCGGGTGGCCTGCAGGCTCAGGGTGGCACCGGGCGGCAGCGTGACCGAGGCGCCGCGTTCGACCACCAGGCTGCCCCCGAGCTGGCCCAGCGCGGGCTGCAGCGGCAGGGCCGCCGCCAGGCTCAGGTGCACCGGCGCGCGCTCGGCCAGCTGGGCATCGACCACCCCGGGGCTGGCCACCGCGGGGGACATGGCGCCGGACGGCGCCTGCGCAGCGCCGTCTGCCAGCAGCCAGTTGTGCAGGACCGGCGCGATCTGCGTCCCGCTGGCCAGGCGGATGTCGCCGTGGGCCGAGATCGAGACCTCGCCGAATCCCGCGGCACCGGACAGCAGGGCCGGCGGCAGCTGGAAGCCGGCGTCCGCACCGGCCTTGCCCAGGCTGAAGCCGGGCGTGGCCAGGCGCAACCGGCCGCCGGCATCGAAGTCGAAGCCGGCGAGCTGCACCCCATCGAGCTGCAGGCTGGTGACCAGCAGCGGCGAGCGGCCGATCGACAGGTCGATGGCACCGGCACGGCCTGTGCTGAGCCTGGACGCCGGGCTGAGCGCCGCGCCCCCCGAGACATCCAGCCGGGCGCCGGGCTCGATCCGCAGCGAGCGCGCCGCCGCCACGGTGACGGCTCCGCCATTCAGCGGCAGCGGTGCATCGCTGCGACCGCCGCGCGCGGCAGGCGTCCAGCGGCCGGCCACATCCAGTTCGGTGCGCGCCGACAGGTGGATGTCGCCAAGACCCGGGCCCTGCGCGCTGTCGGGCTCGGCCCGCGTGGTGGCGAGCGCGATCTGTCCGCCGCTGGCCTGGAAGCGGCCATCGAGTGCCAGCTGCTCGGCATGGGCCACCAGGCTGCCGCCGGTGCCCAGGTCCAGCGCGCCGAAGCGGGACTGGCCCAGGCTGCCGGCGCTGAGCTGCAGATGGCCGAAGCCGGCCCCACCGCCCAGCCCGTCCAGCGACAGCGTCGGCACAGCCGGCAGCATGGACAAGGGCGCCTGCAGCGGCGCATCCCAGAAGCTGGCGCTCGGGGCCTGGGCCGCGCCGGGCGACAGATCCAGCGACGCCAGGTAGTGGAACCGGTTGGCGCCGAACATCCGCCCGATCGAGAGGCTGGCGGGGCGGGCCGGTGCATCCCGGCCATCGGCCTGGCGCTCGCCTTGCTCGACCGTGCCTTGCAGCTCGCCTGCCAGCACCAGCCGGCGCCCGCTGATCTGCAGCGCGCCCGCATCCCGCCCCTCGGTGTAGGCCGCCACCGCCGTGCTGCGGCGCAGGTCGGACAAGCCCTCGACCCGCTGCTCGGCCAGGGCTTCGCTGAAGGCCAGGCTGCGCCCGCCGCGGGCGAGCAGGCTTTCCTGCAGGTTGGCCTGCGAGACCTTCACCGACCCGCCCGAGACATCCAGCCGCGCGCGCTCGCCGATCACCACCGTGCCTTCGGCCTCGATGCGCAGGCTGCCGCCGGTGGTCGAGAGCTCCTGCGCCGTGCGCTGCAGCGCGTTGGCCGAGCCGGTGACATCCGCCACCGCCACCTGCGCGGCCTTGCGCAGGTCGAAGAACACCTCGTTGCGGTACAGCGGCGAGCTGCGCTGGGCCGGGGCGTCGGCCAGCTCGATGCGGAACAGGCGCTGGCTGCCCTGGTAACGCGCACCGTCCACGGCCACATCCTTCAGCCCGGCGACGCTGATCTGCGCCCCGGGGGCGATGGTGATGCGGCTCGCGTCGGCGGCGGCGGGCGCGGTGTTGACCCCGCTGTTGAACAAGGGGCTGGTCAGCGCGGTCTGCGCGGCCAGCAGCTCGACCTGGCCGGCCGGCGCGTTCACGCGGGCACCGCCGGCCACGGCGATCGACCCGCCTTCGATGCGCACCCGCGATCGGTTGAAGGCCTCGGCGTCCAGCTGCGCCGCGCCGCCCGCATCGGGCAGCACCGCGGTGACGCTGCCGGCCCCCAGCTCGACCGTGCCGCCGCCATTGCCGACCCGGGCCGTGCCGCCGGTCTCGACGCCCAGCCCGAAGCCGGCCGCGGTGCCGTTGACGCTGCCCACCACCGGGATGGTGCCCGCCATCGCCTGCAGGTAGATCGCGCCATTGGCGCCCCGCACCGCCGTGGTGGCATTGGCCTGGCCATGCTGCCGCACGGTCAGGCCCACCAGGTTGATGCTGCCGCGCTCGGCGTGGATCTCGTTGAGCCGCTGCACCAGGCCGCTGGTGGCGTCGGGCACGGCATCGTCGACGGTGGCGCCGGCCACCTCCTTGAAGGTGCCGGTGGCCCGGTTCTCGACCGTGCCGAGCGTGGGGTCGGGCTGCTGGCTGCCGGGCAGGCGGATCGGGTCGACCGAGACGATCAGGCCCCGCTGGGCCGGATCGGACGAGCTCATCAGGTACACCCGGCTGCCCGCCGCGAGCACGGTCTGGCCCTGCGGCGTGCCGATGCGACCGGCGTTGACGACCCGGGGCGCCACCAGCAGCACATCGCCGCCGGCCGCGCTGCGCAGCTCGGCGCCCGCTTCCACCGAGATCGCCGCCGAGCGGGTGGCCGCGCCGTCGCCGAGCGCGGTGGGCAGGTGGTCGGGGCCCTCGGTGCTGAACACGGCGCTGCCATCGGTGATGTTGCGCAGGCCCTTGTCGAACACGCTGTCGGCCAGGCCGAGCGCACTGGCCACGAACTTGCCCGTGTCCACCCGGGCGCCGCGGCCGAAGTACACGCCGTTGGGGTTGAGCAGGATGACCTCGCGGTCGGCCGTCAGCGAGCCGAGGATCACGCTGGGATCGGATGACCAGATGCGGTTGAGCGCGGACACATAACGCGATGGATCCGTGTTCTGCTTGAAGTGCACGCGGTAGCCGGCCCCGATGTCGAAGCTGTCCCAGTTCAGCACGACGCGGTCGAGTGCGCCCTGGTCCAGCGTGGCCGTCTTGCCGTCGACCGACCAGCGCACCTGCCCGGCCTGCGCGGGATTGGCGACGAAGCTGCGCAGGCGTGGGTCGTTGCGGGGGCTGCCGTCGGGCCGGCGTGCACTGCCGTAGGGCTGCGGCAGCGGCTGCGCGGGTGCGCCGAGCTGGCTGCCGAAGGCCACCGGCGGACGGGCGGTCTGGGCCAGCGCAGGCGCCCAGGCGGCGGCCACGAGGCCGAGCGCGGCAGCGGCTGGCGCCAGCGCCCGCGCCCTGGGTCGCCCGCTGCCGGGGGTGGCGCCATCGGCGGACTTGCCGCAGCTGCGCGCCACCTCGCAGACGGCCACGCGCATGCCCAGACGGCGGCTGAACACCAGGCGAAAGAGCAGCTGATTCATGGCGGCGTGAGGGGGTCAGAAGCGTTGGCGCAGCGACAGGTCGACCCGCTGGCCGCGCCGGGTGGCGGATTCCTGCAGGCCGGTGGCGCCGGCCCGGCCGGTGGCCCGCAGCACCTGCGACCAGACGAGCTGGGCGCTCTGGCCATCCCGGGTCTGCAGCGAAAGGCCCAGCCCGGCGCTTTGCAGCCGGGTGTTGGCCACTTCCCCGGGCAAGGCCTGCAGCCGGTGCAGCTGCGCCAGGTCATGGAAGCCGAAGGCCTGCCACTGCAGGCCTTCGCGCGGGGCCCAGATCGGCGCGGCCAGTTCCAGCCGCAACGCGGCGCCCAGGTCGCCGGCCTGTTCGCCCTCCAGATAGCCGCGCGCCGAATCCTCGCCGCCGAAGACCAGCTGTTCGGCCGGCACCAGCGGCGCATCGGTCAGCTGGCCCTGGAGCCGGGCCCTGAGCTGCCAGCGGCCCAGCGGCTCGGTGTGCGAAGCCGAGATGCCCAGCACCTGGAAACCGGGTCTGGCCCCGCTGCGCTTGCAGTCGAACTGATCGGCCGGTACATCGCCGGCCGCGCCGCTGCAGACCACCGTGCGCGCGCTCAGGCCCCGCAGGCTGGCGGTGAACTCGGCCCTCAGCCGGGTGCTGCGGCCGGCTGCCTGGCCGGGCATGTCCAGTTCCCAGCCCAGGCTGAAGCCGGGGTAGCGCAGCGGCGTGGACGGTGTGGTGAAGCCCGCCACGTCGCGGTTGCCGTCCTTCAGGTCGCGCCAGGTCAGGCCCCAGGTCAGGGCCTGCTCGGCCAGCCCGAGGCGCGGCAGTTCGTCGCGCCAGCGCAGCCGCAGCGTGTTGCCGCGCGAGACCGTCGCCCCGCCGAGTGCGGTCGGGGTGTCGCTGTCCGAGCGCGTGAAGGTGACGAACAGGCGGTCGCCGGCCCCGCCGAGCGGCAGGTTGTACAGCAGGTTCAGGATGTTGGACTGCGAAGGCCGGCGCGGCGACACCACCCAGTCCAGCCCGATCGAGTGCTCGCGCTGAAACAGGTTGTCCCAGCGGATGCCTGCCTCCAGGCGTCCTTCGGCGGTGCCGGGCGAACGCTTGGTGTTGAGCTCGAGATGGGCATGCAGCGGCAGCGTCTCCTGCACCTTGAGCTCGACGTCCAGGGTGTTCGGCCGGCGGCCGGCGGCCAGCAGTGGGGTGATTTCGCGGTCGCCCCCGCGCTGCGCCAGCGCCGCCATCTCGGCCTGCAGGGCGTTGAAATCCGGCACCTGGCCCGGCGCCACGCTGGGCAAGGCCTCGCGCAGCCGGCTGGGCAGGCTGTGCTGCGCGCCCGTCACCCGCAGCCGGTCAACGCGGGCCTGCTGCACCACCAGCCGCACCTCGCCCCCGGCGTTGTCCACGCGCTGCGCCGGCAGCAGCACGGTGACGCTCAGATAACCCGCTGCCTGGTAGGCCGCCTCCAGCGCCTTGCGGGCCGCCTCGGCGTCCTCGACGCTGCGCTGCGGCCCCAGATGCGGGTAGACCGCCCGCTCGATGGCAGCGGCGCCCAGCAAGGTGTCGCCTTCGACCACGAACTCGAGGATGTCGAAGCGGGGCGAGTCCGCGCGTGCCGCCGCCTGGGGCGCGGGCTGAGCCGTGGCCTGGGGCGGCGGCCGAGGCGTTGCCGCTTCCTGGGCAGACACCGCAGCACCCATCGCCAGTGCGACGGCGACCAGGGCAGGCTTGAGCATCGGGGGCAAATGGGGCAGATCGGGCAGAAGGGGCGAATGGCGGCCGCAACAGCGCAAAAGGCCGCCCGACGCGCAGGCGGGCGGCCGGCCGGCGCCGGGCCGGCCCGCAAGCGGTGCCGGCCCGGACGCTCAGGACGTCAGTTGGAGGCCGAGCCCTGGCAGGTCAGGCCGTTCTTGGTGTAGCCGGCGCCCAGGTCGGTGGCGTTGACCAGGCCCACCGGCGCGGGCAGCGTGTTCAAGGAGTTGGCCACCACGGCCCAGAACGCCTCGCCAGCCGGGGTGCCGCCGGCATAGGTGGTCTCGAAGTAGAAGTCGTAGCGGCCGTTCTTCATCGTCGCGCTGTTGGTGTTGCCGGCGGTCCCGGGCACGGCGTTCTCGCCCATCGCCACGCCGTTGACGCGCAGCCAGCGCCAGTTCTGGCCCGACTGGTTGTTCTCGCCCGACATCACGCCCAGCGCATGGACGCCGGCCTTGTTCAGTTCGTTGCGCACGTCGCTGGTGCCGCCGGCCGCATAGACGCGGATGGCGCCGATCAGCGCATCCTTCAGCCCGCCGGCCTCGTCGTCGGTGGTGGGCTCAGGCACGATGGACAGCGGCGCCTTCGAGCACGGCAGGCCCAGGAAGTAGTTCTGCGCCGAGGCCTGCGTGCCCGAGGTGTCGACGCGGCGCACGTAGCGCAGCTCCACGCCGTCATCGGCGGCATTGCCGGTCAGGAAGCCGAGACCCCTGGCGTACGCGGCATTGAAGGGGTTGTCGGCCATGATCGTGGCCATCTGCGGCTTGGCGATGGACGGTACGCAGAAGGCCGTGCCGGTGTCGCCCACCGAGCAGCTCGACGGGATCAGGCCGGCCGCCTTCTGGGCGTCGAACATCTTGGTGTAGAGGCTCTGCGACGCCGCCACGCCGAACACCTGGGCAATGCCCACGCCCGTGGACGGATACAGCACGTTGGTGCCGATGGTGGCGTCGGGGAAGGCCGTGGGCTGCACATCGTTGACGCCGCCGACGATCACCGCGCCCGAGGGGGCGGCGATGTTGGTGTTCGTCGCCGGATCGCGGAAGGTGTAGACCTTGTTGTTCAGGATCAGGATGTTGCCGAAGGAGCCGTCCGACACGTTGACGCGGAACTCGGCATAGGGCAGCCCGGCGAAGTTCACGAACTCGCTGTTGGGCTTGCTGGCGTAGCTGGCGCTGTCCACCGCGCTGTTGGCGCACACGACGGTGGTGAAGTTGCCCGAGATGAAGCTGGTGGGCGTGCCGCCGGCGTTGGTGCACAGCTGCCGCATGGCCAGGTTCAGGTTGCCCTGGATGGCCGAGGCACCGGCGCTCAGCGCGATGCGGCTGGGGGTGGGGGCCGCCATGGCTGCACCGGCAGCCAGGGCGAGGGTGGCAAGGGCGATCTGCTTCAGTTGCATGTCGATCTCCAGAAGATGACGGAAAAGACAAGCCCCTCCGGCTCACGGGACCGGATCGTCAAGCCGCCTGGGCGGCGGCCCTGAAGGGGCAGGGCGGGGCTGTGAGGGGGACGGCCGGGCCAGGCCCGGCCCGGGGACTCAGCGCTGGCGGCGTCGGGCCACGTAGCCCACGGCGGCCAGGCCGGCGAACATCAGCGCATAGGTGCTGGGCTCGGGCACCGCGGCCACCAGCAGGCCGGTGCCGATGTCGAACGTGAAGTTCAGAGGCTGCGCGTTGAAGGTGTTGTCCACATGGGCGCCGGCACCCAGCTGGAAGACGGCCGGGTTCGCGACCACCTGCTGCTGGTATTGCATGGTGGACATCACGCCGTTCTCGACCAGGTAGTTCCAGGTGTTGGAGCCGGAGAAGTTGCCGTCCAGCGCGCCATAGGCGGTGCCGCTGGTGGCGATGCCCGCGCCGTTGTTGGCGGTGGCGATGTTGCCGAGGTTGTTGACGGCCGCGTAGAAGTTGTTCAGCGCGGTCAGGCCGTTGCCGGTCGGGCCGCTGGTGTTGGCCGCCGTCATCTGGGCCACGGTCGCGTTGCCGGTGGCCACCCAGCCGCGGCCCACCAGCGCGTTGGTCGCCGTGACGGTGTTGCCGGTGATGCTGTCGGCGGCGATGATCCCCCAGGTGAACTCCGAAGCCGTGGTGGCGGCCGCGAAGGTGCTGTAGGCCGTGGCCCACGCATTGCCGGTGATGCTGAGGCCCGGCACGTTGGTCGTGACCGAGTCACCGCCGAAGTTCCAGGTGATGCGGTTGGCGGTGTCGGACAGCAGGGTCGAACCCGGCACGACCTGGCTCATGTTCATGCCCAGGTCGATGATCAGCGTCATCTGGTCGGTCGGGTTGTGGGCCAGGAAGAGCAGCGAACTGTTGCCCTGGCTGGTCGAACCGATCTGGTCCAGTGCCGCCTGCGCGCCGCCTGCGGCCAGCAAGGGCAGAGCGGCCACCAACGCCATCCTCGATTTGATCTTCATGCATGCACTCCTGAGAGTTGATTGGGAAATCGCCCTGCGGGGGCAGGGCCGAGGCGTCGATGGCCGACCCGGGTCGGCCTCATGGACGCTCCGATGGCTGGGCAGGCTTCATCCGAACATTCGCCTCGACCGAGACCTGCCGTCCGCCTGCAAGTCTGTCCACTGTTTCTGACGATCCGGGGGCCGGATCGCCGCCGCCCATGGTCAGATCGGCCTATGTCGGGGGGCCTCTCCGGATCACCGGCGGCCGGCCATGGTCAGATCGGCTCCCCCTTGGATGAGGCGGTCCATCGCGGCGCCCTGGTGGGCGGCGGCGGCCAGGTCGAGCGCCGTCTCGCGCTGGGCGTTCAGCAGATCGATCGGCACGCCGGCCTTCAGCAGGGCCTCCAGCACCGCCACCTGCCCGCTGAGGCTGGCCAGGTGAAGGGGCGACTGGCCGGTGGCGCCCAGGCGCGTCGGGTCGGCGCCGGAGCGCAGCAACAGCCGCACGCAGTCCAGGTGCCCATGGAAGGCCGCCGCGCCGAGCGCCGTGAAGCCGCTCTCGCCGCGGCGTTCGATGTCGGCCCCACGCTGCAGCAGGCCGCTCAGCACCGTGGCCTGACCGGCCGCTGCGGCCAGCACCAGGGCATGGCCGGCGGCCTCATCGGTCGCATCGCCATGGGCTGCGGGCTCGCTGCGCCGGCCGGGCTGCAGCGCGGACTGCACCTCGGCCCAACGCCCAGCGCGGGCGGCCTCCAGCAGGGCCCGGTCCTGCGCCCGCAACAGGGGCGGCCCGAACTGGTTGGCGGTGCGCAACCGCCGGGCCCATTCCGCGCGCTGCACGGGCTCGCCGCGCTCGAGCACCGGCGCAGGAGGCCTCAACGCGTGCAGCGCGCGATCCGGGTCCTCGGCCGCTGCACCCGGCGGCCATGCGGGTAGCATCAGGACCAGCCCCCTCGCCAGGGCGCGCACCATCTCCGGCGACAGCACCGGCCAGCGACGTCTGCGCCGGTCCGCTGCGGGCGCGGGGGCTGTCGGTTCAGGGGCTGCGGACGGCATCGGCTGCAGGCGCAAGGGCCAGCGCGTCGAGCTTGTCCTGATAGCCCTGCAGCAGGTTCTCCAGCGCCACTCGCCTGGATTGGACGAACGGCTCGTCGCGGGCCAGGACCTGCGCCACCGTCTGTGTGGCATAGCGCTGCAACACCTCCTGGCCCAGCGCCTGCAGCGCCGAGTTGCTGGCCAGGCAGGCCTGCAGCCCCTGGGCCTGCGTGCGGTGGCGCGATTGCAGGTCCAAGAGCGCGCCTTCGCGCTGCCCCAGCCGGGTCTGGGCATCGGCCAGGGCCTGCCGCTGCTGGGCGAAACCGGCCTGGCTGGCCTGCAGCTCGGCGCGCACGCGGGCCAGCTCCGCCTGCAGGCTGCCGATGCTCGCCTGCAGGGCATCGGCCTCGCGCTGCCGGGCGTCGTGGCTGCGCTGCACCTCGGCCTGGCGCCGGACCTGAGCGTCCAGGCCGGCCTTCAACTGGCGCGACTCCTGGCGGGCCGCAGCCAGCTGCCGCTCGGCGTCCGCGGCCTCGCCCTGGGCCTTCTGCAGGGCCTGCAGATGCCCGGCCCGCTCGGCCTGCAGGTTCTGCACCTGCAGCCGCAGGCGGCGCAGCAGCTCCTGCTCACGGCTCGCGGCCTGCTGGGCGAACGCCGTCCCGGCCGCCAGCAGGCACAGCGCCGCGGCCGCTGCCCACCGGGGCACAGCCCGGGCCGCAGGAAAGTCAGAACCGCACATGCATGTCCACCTGCAGGTTGTCCAGCGAGAAGCTGTCCGGCGTCGCCAGCCTGGGACGCACGGTCGGCGACGAGATGGTGCGGCCCGAGAGCCAGCGCAGGCCGATCGCGCTGTCTCGGGCGAGTCCGTAGCTCAGGCCCAGCTGTACGCCCCGCACATTGGTGCCGCCACCGCCGAGATCCGTGGAGACGAAGGCATCCGGAACCGCATCGCTGCCGAGCCAGCGGTAGCCGAGGCTCAGCTGCCAGTCGCCGCGTTGGCGGACCTCAGCCGCCCCCACCGTGGTGCGCAGCCCGAGGCCGAAGACCCGGGCATCGTCCAGCCACACGCCCTTGGTGTCGCCGATGCGCTGGCGGTCGAAGGCCTGGTTGCGCACCAGCTCGCCCGTGACGCCGATGAACACCGGCGCGAAGTGCGAGAACTGTGCGGCCACCGTCAGCGCCAGCGGGCGGAAGGGCGCGGCCAGGCCCCACAGCATGTCGTCCGCCGCAAAGCCGCCCGCGGCAAGCTGCAGCGGGCTGTTGGTCAGGAACAGCGAGTTGCCGCGCTGGCGCAGGCCGGATTCGTACTCGAACTGTCCATAGCTGCGCCCGGCGCCGTCGATGGCGCTGAAGTCCCGGTCGACCTGGCCTTCGAAGTGCCGGAAGTCGTAGTGCGCAAGGCCGAACTTCAGCCGCAGCTGCGGGCTCCATTCCCACTGCGCGCCCACCTGAAAGCCCAGGATCTGGCGGCCGCGCCTGGGCGGGCGATCCTCCCGCACCGGGAACCAGCCCATGGTGGCAAACGGGCGGAACAGCGCGTTCGAGGTCGCGGGCAGCTCCCAGGCCGCGCTGATGCCGTCGAAGCCGAGGTCGTCCGCCCAGACCAGGTCGGTGCTGAACCACGGGTTGGCCATCCGGCCCGCCACCAGGCGCAGGCCGTCCAGCGGCTCGGCCTGGATGTAGGCGCGGTCCAGCAGCATCTGCAGGCGGTTGAAGTTCTGGCCCAGCGTCTGGTTGGTGGAGGCCCGGTCGCCGGGGCTTCCGGTGGCCAGCCGAATGCCGGCCGTGATGCTGTCGCTCACCTTGGCCGTCATGCCCAGGCGGGCCCGCAGCCGAAGGCGGTGGCGGTCGTCCTGCGTGTTGCCCAGCGGCAGGTTGGTCGCATCGCCGGCAGCCAGATCCGGCACGCGGGTGAGTCCGCCTGCCGCCGCGAGCAGCAGGTCGAACGGGGCGGGATTGCCCTTGCCGTAGGCATCCTGCTGCAGGCGAATCCGCAGGTCGCCGGCCAGGGCGATGCGGTCGGTCCATTCCGCCGTCGCGTTGGGCACGCCCCAGCGCTCGATGCGGGCGCGGGCGATCACCTCCTCGCGCACCTCGTTGCGGATCTGGTCGCGCACCACCTGCGGCACATAGGGCACGCGCACGGTCGGCGGCGGGGTCTGGGTGGGGATCTGGGCAGGGGTCTGGGCGGAGCCCGGGGCGGCCTGCGCCGTCGCCTGCGCACGCTGGCGCGCCGCGGCCAGCATCGCATCGGCCTTGTCACGGCTCAGGGTGCCGTTTTCCACCAGCAACTCGATCAGCGCCAGCGTCGTCTGCCTCAGGGTCTCCAGCGACTCGCGCTCGCCGGCCGGCTGGGCCGTGGCGGCGAGCGGTGCCGCGGCCAAGCTGCCGAGGATCAGCAGCCTGCCGGCCCGCCAGCGCATGCCGTGGCGCAACGGGCAGCGTGCGGGGGCCATGGGGCCGACCGGTGCCGGGCAGGGCTTGTCCTTCATCCCAGCATCCGGTTGGTCACGAGCACACGCATCGGCTGCGGCAGTCGCTCGGGCGTGGGCTGGCCGGTGCCCGGGAAGCGGCCCAGCGCCTCGCGCAGCGCGGCGTCGGTCTGCGCATCGCCGCTGGATCCGACCAGCTCGGCCCGGTCGACGCGGCCCGAGGGCAGCAGCCAGAGGTCCACCCGCACCGCATAGTCCAGCCGCTTGATCTCGCGGTCGCGGGCCAGGTGGTCGTTCAGCGCTCGGGTTGCCTGGCTGGCGAACAGGTTCGCTGCCAGGCGGGCCGTGCCATCGTCGACCGCTGCCGGGGCGCCGCCGATGACCGGCGCGCTGCTGAGGGGCTCGTTGGTGTAGTCGCGGCTGACGGCGCCGGCGGTCAGCCCGTTGCCGGGCCCGAGGCCGGCCACCTCGTCGGACTTCAGCGCCTGCTGCTCCGGCTCCGGCTCGGGCTTGGGCGCCTCGGTGGGCTTGGGCGCAGCCTCGGCCTTGGGCGCCTCCTCGGGCTTCTGCGGCGGTGGGGGCGGCGGTGGCGGCGGCGGCGTGTCGGGCAGCAGCTTGACCACCTGCGCCTTGCGCGCGGGCTGGGAGGGGCCATCGCTGCAGCCCGCCAGCAGGGCGAGCGCGGCTGCGACAGCGGCGGCGAGCCGGCTGGCCCGTGCGGGGGAATGGTTCGGGAACACGGGCATGGCGCCTGCCTAGAAGCCGATGCGAGCGGTCGCGAGGCTCATCTGAACCTCGGCCTCGTTGCACAGGTCGATCATCGCGATGATGCGGTCGAAGCGCGCCCGTCCGTCGCCCTGCACGACAACGGTGGACTTCGGGTTGCGCTGGCGGATGGCCTTGAGTTCCTCGAGCACCGCCTCGTCGCTGCGCGGCGTGCCGTTGATGCGGGCGCTGCCGTCGGGGTCGATGCGCAGCACGTAGACCGGATGGCGCTCGGCCGGTGGCGTGGCCGATGGCTTGGGCAGGGCGATCCGCATGCCCTGCACGGAGGCGGTGGTCATCAGGATGAACACCACCAGCAGCACATACGCCAGATCGAGCATCGGCGTCACGTTGATCGTGTCGTAGGGCTTGGCTTCCTGCTGGACCTGCATGGTGTCGTGCCGACCGCGAGGTCGCTCAGGATGCGCGCTTGGTGACGAAGCCGATCTCGGCGATGTCGAGCTGCTTGACGGCGCGCAGCACCTCCAGCACCTTCTCGTAGGGTGCGGCCGCGTCGCCCTTGAGCACCAGGGGCAGCGCCGGATTGGCGGCCTTGTACTGGCCCAGCAGCACGGTGAGCTGCTCGATCGTCACCGGAAAGGCATCGAGGTAGAGGGTGCCGTCGGCGGTGATGGTGACCGCGCGGGTCTGCGGCTTGGCCAGGTTGCTGACGGCGCGGGTCTCCGGCGATTGAACGCGCACGCCCTGCACCGAGGCGGTGGTCAGGATGATGAAGGTCACCAGCAGCACATAGGCCAGGTCCAGCATCGGCGTGATGTTGATGTCGTCGTAGGGCTCGTTGTCGGCCTTCAGGTCAGCTGCCATGGCGGGGCCTGCGCTGCGTCAGTGCCCGCCGCCGACAGCCGGACCCGAGGCACGATCGGCCTCGCCGTACTGCTCGGCCACGCGGGTGATGAACTCGTCGATGAAGATCTGCATGTCCGACGAGATGTTCTTGATCCTCGCGGCCAGGTAGTTGTAGCCAAAGAGCGCGGGGATCGCGACGGCGAGACCCGCCACCGTGGCGAGCAGCGCGGCGGCGATGCCGGGGGCGATGGCGTTGACGTTGACATCTCCGGCCGCAGCGATCGCGGCGAACGTGATCATCACGCCCACCACCGTGCCGAGCAGCCCGAGGAACGGGCCGCCGGAGATGGCGATGGTCAGGAGCACCATCAGCGAGTTCAGATGCTGGTTCTGGCGCACCAGGTCGGCGTTGACCGAGGCGCTGACCGCGTTGAGCGACAGGCCCGACAGCCGGGGGCCGCCGGCCTCGCCGACCCGGCGGTGGGCCAGTTGCTGCACGCCCACCTCGTACAGCTGGGCGATCGACGAGCCCGGAAAGGCGCCGGCCTGGCCCACCTTCAGCACATCCTGGGCCGAGCGGAAGGCGCGCAGAAAGGCGCTGTTGCCGCGGTCGGTGCGGCCGATCAGCAGGGCCTTGGCCACCATCACCCAGGCCGCGACCACGAACATGACGGCCAGGATGATGATCACCACCCAGGCGTCGATCGTCAGGTTGTCGAAGAGCACGCCGAAGTAGCTGCCGTGTCCGGCCTGCGCCGCGTCGGCCTGGTCAGGCGACTGGCTTTGCGAGGCGATCAGCCTGGCGTCGGCGGCCTGGGCGGCGTGGATGAAGGCGATCTGCTCGCTGCTGCGCGGCTCGGTGACGACCTGGACCTCGTCCAGCAGCCCCGAGAAGCCTTGGGCCAGCTGCACCGCGCCCGCCACCGCCGGTGCAGCGGCGGCCAGCGGCGCCTGCGCGGCCTGCTGGCCGTTGACATAGAGCGTCAGCTGACCACCGCCCAGGGTCGCCACCAGCTGCACCCAGGCATTGGGGGGGATCTGCCCGCCTTCGATGGCCTGGCCGCCCAGCCTCAGCTGCGCCTTGCCTGCGGCAAGCGCCAGGCTCAGCGGGCCTTGGGTGTAGACGGTGCCACCGGCGCCTGCCGGCTTGGCCCACAGGCTCACGGCATAGGCCGCACCTGCAGCGGCCTGCACGCGGTCGCTGGCCGGCAGCGCCAGTGCGCGGCTGCCGTCGAAGCGCGCGCTCGCGCCGATCAGGCCGTTGGGCTCGGCGATGAAGGGCGCGGTCGACGACAGCCCGCCGCCGCCCGCATCGCGTGCCGTGCCATCGGGCTCGGAGAAGCGCAGGGTCAAGGCGGCACCGCGGTCGACGACCCCTGCGGCCGGCTCGGCGGTGGCGCTGGCATTGCCGGCATAGACATGGACCCGGTTCTGGTCCGTGCCGGGCGCCACGGTGGGCCACTGCACCCAGAGCACGGCCAGTTCCCCTGCGCCATCGAAGCGCTCGACCGAGAACGCAAGCGGCGTCTTGTCGTCGGCGGACAGCACCCGCAGGTCACGGCCATCCGGCTGGGCCTTGAGGAAATCGAAGTTGCCCGAGTGCAGGCGAACCGGAACCGCCAGACCGTCGATCGGCTGGCGCGTGGCCACGCCCTGCGCGCTGGTGTTCAGGCTGACCTGCGTGCGTTGCGTGAAGGCCGCATCCCACCAGGCCAAGGCCGCCACCGGGGCCAGCAGCGCAGGCACCAGCAGCCAGGGGCGAAGCCGTTTGAGGAAGTCGTGTCTCATGAAGTCCGCGCATCACCGGCAACATCGGCGCGCGGCAGGACCATAGGCAGGGGAAGTGACAGCGGCGTGGGTCTGCGCCGGCCGCCATGGTCCGAATGGATCAGCGCCCCTGTGGCGCATGGCCGCGGTGCGCCTGCGCGGCTCGAGGGCCGCCTTGCGCCAACCGTGCGGACATCCGGCCGTGTCATGGGCCCGACATCTGCGGCGCTGACAGTGCGCTTTCGGCTCGACCGCTCTTCGCCTGCCGCCGGGCGGCCTGGCAGGGGGCGGGTCTCGCAGGGCCGCGATTCGGATGGGATGTGGACGTGCGTGTGCAAACGGGGCCGCAGCCGGGTGCTGCCGCCAGCATCGAAGGCCATGGCCCAGTCTGCGGCCTGGACCGCAGTGGACCGGTGAGCGCCCGGGGCACGATGCACTTCGGGCCGTTTCCCATCACCGAAGCCGAAGCCTTTCCGCCGCCGGAAAGCGGGCAGTGCTTCGTCTACCTGACGCTCAATGCGGAGATCGCGCTGTCCTACGACAGCCATCCCGCCCTGCAGGCCCTGGTGGCCTCGCCCCGCGCCCGCATCAGCATCGATGGGCAGTGGCTGTGGTGGGCCCTGCGGCGCAAGTATCCCGACCGCCCGCTGACCAAGCTCGCGGGCTCGGATCTCATTGACGTGCTGGCCGCTCATTGCCGACAGGCGGACCAGCGGCTGCTGCTGCTGGGCAGCACGCCAGAGGCCAATGCGGCCGCCATCCAGCGGCTGCGCGGGCGTTGGCCCGGTCTGCAGGTGGCCGGCTGGTCGCCGCCGCTGTACCGGCCAGGATCGGCGCAGGAGGGGGAAGTGCTGGAGGGCAGCCTGCAGGCCGTTCAGGCCTGGCGTCCGCGCCATGTGGTGCTGGGTCTGGGGGCTGAGCGGGAGCAGCGCCTCGCCCGGCGCCTGCTGCCCTTGCTGGACGGCGAGGTGGCGGGCCTGTACTGCTTCGGCGGGGCCATCGACCTGGCCAGCGGCCGGGTGCGCCGCGCGCCGGTGCTGTGGCAGCGCTCGGGGCTGGAGGGGCTTTATCGCGTGATCCAGCAGCCGGGCCGGCTGCTGCGGCTGCTCAAGGTCCTGCGCATCCTGCCGCGGCTGTGGTTCGGGCGCTATTGAGGGCGCCGAGCGCTTGGCGGGCCGCAGTCCCGGTTGCCCGCGGCCCGCGGCGGCCTACCGAACCCAACCGGCGATCAGCGCGAACACATCGTCGGTGATGCGGATGCCCTCGTTGCTGGCCTGGCCTCCATAGGCATGCACCGCCAGCACCACCCGCTCGTCCTTGGAGTCCACCGCGAAGATCGGGCTGCCGCTCTGGCCGCCTTCGGTGTCCAGGCCATAGCTCAGGGTGCGCGGTGCCACGGCGGCGATGCGGCCGGCGTTGAACCACTGGGTGCCGATGCGCTTGTCGGCCGGGTAGCCGGCGGTGTTGACGATCAGGTCCTTCAGCGAAGCATCCGGGCGCGAGGCGAAGCCGAACCAGCCGACATGCTCGCCAACGGCGGCGTCCAGCCACACCACACCCAGGTCGAAGCGCTCGTCGCCTTGCGCGCGCCAGCGCGGGTGCACATCGAAGCGGGTGCTGCGGAAGAAGTCGAACGGCGCGTCGTTGACCTGCCGCCCGGGCACCACCGTCAAGCGGCTGGCCGCGCGGCCGGTCCTGTGGCTGAAGAGGTTGTGGCCCGCGGTGATGACCGTGCGGGGCCCGGCCAGCCAGCCGGTGCCCAGCGCCTGCTCGTCGTGCAGTCCGTCGACCACCAGGTGGCAGATGCAGCGCCAGGGCAGCTGCGTGGTGTCGACGATTGGCACCCGGTCGTCCTTGCCCACAACCGACTCTGGAAACGCGAACTCCAGCCAGCCCGCTGCGCCCAGCCGGTCGCTGCACAGGGACTGGGGCAGGCGGCGGCTGCCAAAGCCTTGCGACATCACGCGGCCGACATCGAAGCCCGGCACCCGCTCGATGCGCCCGCCGTTGTTGGTCTGCACCATGAAGGGCTCGCGCAGACGGCCGGTGGACGAGGCCTTCGGAGCCTTGGTGCCCGGGGAGGGCTTGTCGGCAGTTGGCGGCTTGGGCGCGTTCATGGTGCGGCCCGTCGCGCGCACCGCGCCACCTTCGGTCGGTGCCTTCCGCAGTTCACCCTTGCGTCGGCCCGAAGCGCTCATGGCTTTGCACCTCCGCCGCCCAGGCTTCCAGTGCTGCCGGCACCGGGGCTCGAGGCTGCATCTTGTGCTTGCGGGACGGGGTTGACTTTCGGGCCCTGGAGGTTCGCCGTTGCGTCGTGCTTGGCGGGCGGGCCGATGCGCAGGGTCAGGGCTGCCGCTGCAGGCGGGGTGGTGCCCAACTCCTGCACCTTCTGGTTCACAGCAGCGTCCGCCAGCGGCTTCATCGCCGCCGCTTCGGCCTCCTTCTCCTTGGTCTTCGCCTCGATCTCCTTGACCTTGGCATCGGACAGGGCCTTTTCCTTGCCGCTGAGGTCCACCTTCAGCTGGATGAGCTCCGAGGCCGATGACACCGCGCCCTTGGCGATCGCAAACGGCACGCCGGCAACCGCCGCCGCCGAGCTGGGTCGATCGGTCGTCACCGAGCTCACCATGCCGGCCTGGAGCTTGACATCGTGCGTGGTGCGCACGAACGCCCAGCGCTCCAGCGCCATCACGAAGGTTGGCGAGCGGTTGGGCAGCGCGAAGTGCTGGCTGCGGCTGGCGCCCGTGCCGGCGATGCGCACCAGATGCGGCAGGTTCACGCGATAGCAAAACCCGGCGCTGCAATCGGCCCGCTCGGTGTTGCTCGGCGCCGGCCCGTCCACCGACAGGCCCAGTGGCCGGGCGATCAAGGCCTGTCGCAGCTGCTGCAGGGCCTTGCAGGCATCGCTGGCGTTGCCGGGGCAGCCGGATGCCGACATGCCGTCGTCAAGCGCCACCAGGGCCGCCTCCTGCAGGCGCCGGTTGTAGGCCGCCACCGCATCGGCTGACCAGCCGGGATCGAAGGGCTCGCTGAAGACCACGCGCTCAGCGCCGGCCCCCGAGGCACTTTCCGCCTTCTTCGCCCTCACGCCGGTGATCAGCTGGGTCAGCGCCTCGGCGCTCTTGTCATCGGACTTCACGTCGACGCCTGTCAGCAGGCCGGTGGCCGGATCGACCGAGAGGGTGACGGTGTCGCTGGTGAAGATGTTGCCGGTGCGCTGCAGCGCATACAGCTGGTTGGGATCGCCCGTGGTCACGGGCTCCTTGACCTTCAGGTCGAAGCCGACGCCGTCGAAGCTCAGCTCCACCGGCAGCAAGGCGCGCGGGAGCATGTAGGCCATGCCCTGCGCGCCGTGCCCGCCCGGCTGGCTCGTCACGATGGCGCAACCGCCGAGACCCAAGGCTGCACACGCAACCGCGCCACGCAACGCCCAATGAATGCGCTTCACTTCTGCCTCCGTTTGAACCGGCACCGGCCGGAAGGGGGGCAGTGTCAGGCCCGGGGCCTTGGAGCGCATCCACAGCCTTCTGAATGGTTTGCGTCGTGCTGAAAGCCGCAGAGCAGGTTGGGCTGTCCGGCCGGGCTCTATGCGACAGGCCTCCGCATGCCCGATGGGCAAATGGCTGGCCTTGCGGCCGACGCTGCAGACGCGTCTACGGCGGCACGGCCAGCGGTGTGGCCGACCGCTGGGCCGCGCGGAGTCGCGACACCAGCAGCGCCCCCAGTCCGAGCAGCAGCAGCGCAGCACTGCCGGGCTCTGGAACCGCGGGGGTCGTGGTCAGCCCCGTCACCTTGAATGTGCTCACCGCGACCGCATCCCCCCAGTCGACGACACCGAACTGGATCCGGTGCGCTGGGTTGGGACCCAGCACGGCAGCGTAGCGGCCCTGCCCGATCGGGGACGCGGGCTGCGACAGCAGTTCGACCGGGCCGCTGCCCATGCGGACAAAGGCCATGTCCCACAGCAGGTCGCCGCTCAGCGTCCAGTCGAAGGCCAGCTCCAGGCGCTCGGTGCTGCTGAACTCGAGCGTCAGGGCTGAACCCTCGGTGGCCGTCTCGCCCAGCGCAACCGGCGGCAGGCCCAGACCGGCCTCCAGCAGGTCGATCGCCAGGGCGCTGCCGGCACCGGTGCCGCCGGGTTCGCTGAGGGCTGGATCGATCGGATCCACGTACGCGTTGGACAGCGTGACCGTGCCCGCCATCACCTGCGCGTCGCCCAGCAGGACTGCGGCCGAGAGATCCAGCGGCTGCGCGGCTGCGGCAGCCGTGCACAGCAGCAGGCCGGCCAGGGCGGCAGCGCTCGGCGTCACGGCGCGACCCGGGCTCGGTCGGGGCTTTCGGTCCGCGTGGCGGGGGCAGGCAGTCGTTGGCATCGGCAGGGTCCTGGCGTCGGTGGGTGGCGTGTGCGTTGCGGATGGGCTGCCGATGCCGGCGATGCCGGCCCGTGTGGAGCCCTGTTTCACTGCAAGATCACATCGCGGGCCGACTGCAGACCCACGAGGGGCGTGCCGCGCAGCGTGAGCAGCGGGCGCGCAGCGGCCGGCCCGTCCTGGCCGTCCACATCGATCCAGAGCTGGGTGTCGGGGCCTCTGGCAACCCAGCGCAGCACGCCGCGCGACCACGCGGTGGCGGCCGGTTGCCGCAGCGAGAGCATCAGGGGCGCGAGGTCGATGCGGTCCTCGCCCGGCTGGAAGTCGAGGATCTGATCGCCAGCGTCGCGCATGGTGCGGTAGATGAAGCGGTCGCGGCCCGCACCGCCGACGAGCAGATCCGCACCTGGGCCGCCTTCGATGGCGTCGTCGCCATCGCCCCCGGACAGCGTGTCGCGGCCCGCGGAGCCGCTCACGCGGCGGTCCAGGTTCAGCTCCACCAGCACCGGATCGTGATCGGATGAGCGGTAGGCGTTCGGCTCGTAGGGATCGGCCGGGCAGGCGGCGGCACCGCCTGCGCCGCAGGTGGCGTGTGGGGCGCGGAACTCGGTGTTGTAGTCGCGGATGGAGGCCTCGTCGGCGTTGATGTGCCAGACCCTGGCGGCACGCACACGCGCCGCGAGCGAGGGCGTGGCCAGCGCATGGTCGAGCCGGCCGGCCGCGCCGTCGAAGACGTAGGTGTAGGCGAGCGGATCGTCGCGGCCCACGACATCCACCCAGCCCAAGCCGGCCAGCGCCGCGACCGGGTCTTCCTGGGCGTAGGCGTTGAGGTCCCCGATCAGCAGCACATCGGCCGAGCCGCTGGCGACCTGCAGGTGCCCCGCCCAGGCGGCCAGCCGCTGCGCCTGCTGCACCCGCAGCGCGTTCCAGCAGCCCTGACCGTCCCCGGCATCGGTGTTGCCCACGGCATCGGCATCGCTGGCGCCCGGGCAGCTGCCTTTGCTCTTGAAGTGGTTCACCACCACCGTCAGGACATGCCCGTTGTTGAGCACGAAGCTCTGCGCCAAGGGCGGCCGGTTGTGCACTGGATCCGCATCGGCCAGCGGCGCACCCGCCAGGCCGAGCCGCGCCGGCCGATACAGCAGCGCCACCCGGATCGCATCGGTGCCGGTGGTGGCAGGCAGCGCAACGCTGGCGTACTCGCTGCTGCCGAGCCGGGCGTTGAGCGCATCGGCCAGCGCCTGCACCGCCTCGTTGCCGTTGTTCTGGATCTCCATCAGGCCGAACACATCGGCCCGGATCGCCGCCATCGCCTCGATGATCTTGCTGCGCTGCCGCTCGAACTCACGGGCGTTGTCGGCGCCCCTGCAATGGCTCGCGGCCACCACGCCGCCGAGGCTGCAACCGGAGGGGCTGCCCGTGCCGTCGGTGAAGGCGGTGAAGAAGTTGAGCACGTTGAAGCTGGCCACACGCAGGTTTGCGCTGGCCGCGGGCGGCAGGGCCGGGCGCGGATGGCCGACGGCAAACACCGGGGAGGCGGTCGGGTGGATGCGGTAGTCGCTCGGGCCGTTCGATGCGTTGGTGGCCAGCCCATAGTCGATCACCCCGGTGATCGCGGCCACCCAGTCGCCCGCACGCGGCAGCCCGGCCGCAGCCAGATAGGGCACGGGGTTGGGGTTCTGGATGCTGCTGCCGTCGTCGAGCAGGATGCGGCGGCGCGCGTTGGCATCGGCCAGGGCCTGGGCTTGCGGCCCCGGTCGGGCCTGGTCGGTGGGCGTCCGCAGCCGGCCACCTGCGGCCAGCGTGAGCTGCCCGTAGCGGCCCTGGAAGAAGTTCTGCTGCACCATCATCGGCCCCGTCAGGGTGACCAGCATGCCTTCGAATGGCTCGAGATCGCCCGGCGCGGCCAGCGGCAGCATGAGCGGGGTCGCCGCCACGGCGAGCCCGGTCCCGACCAGGCTGATCTGGGTGACCGCGGCGATTTCGGTCACGGGGTTGGCCACGGCGGCGGCACCGCTGCCGACCGCGAACTCGGCCACCGTTCCCGTCACCTCCACCAGGTGCCCGACCGCCACTGTGGCTGGGGGCACGGCGGCGGTGAAGACAAACACGCCGTCCGAGGTGCTCGGATCACCGTCGCCGACCAGCGCCTGCATGAAGAAGCCGTTGTTGTTCACGCGGGTGACCACGCCGCGGCTCACCACGCGGATGCCCACCAGCGGGCTGCGGCTGCCCTGGCCCTGGATGGCCCAGATTTCCGCGGCGACCGGCAGCGCTGGCAGGGTGCCGCCTGCCCGGCAATCACCCGGGCTTGTCTGCGCGTTTCTGGGGTTGGGCGTGCTGGTGGTGAAGTCGTTGGCGTTGTTCTGGGTGTCCTGACAGCCGCTGACCGTTGGAAGGCGCAGGATGGACGTCTGGGCGCTTGGCGACGGTGCATTCGAGCCTTCGGCGCAGTTCGCGGCGCTGCCGTAGCCGACGAAGTCGAGCACCCGGGCATCCGAGGTGGGGCAGGTGCCGCTCATCGGGCTGGTGGTGCTGGCCAGCAGCAGCTTGCCGCTGCTCGCGCTGAGGTTGATCGCCGGGGCCACGCTGTCGGGCGTTGGCAAGGGAGCGCCGGATGCGCCGCTGCTGCCGAGCTGGATCAGGTGGAATCCGCCGGCCGGGATCGATCCCGACAGCGCGACCAGTTGGTTGCCCCATGAGCTTCCGGCGGACGAGGTGTACTGCAGGGACCAGCCGGCCAGGTTGACCGCCGCGCTGCCGCTGTTGTGCAGCTCCACGAAGTCATGTGCATGTGCCGCGCCACTGTTGCCGCCAGCGCCATAGACCTGGCTGATCACGACCGCCGCGTGCCCTGTGCCTGCGGCAGCGGCCAGCAGCAGGGCTGCGACCAGGGTCCTGGCAGGCCAGGCGGGGCGGCGATCCCGGGTGAGGGCGTTCATGGTGGGTTTCCGATCGTCTGCCAGGCAGGTTGCACTTCGTCGCCAGCCAGGCGGCCGGGGTGGGGGGCCAGGCTGGCCGGCCGTGGATGCGGGCAGCAACTGAGGCATGCGGCCTGCTTCGCCCGCCCTGGCCTTGAGGGCGGCGGCAAGTCCGGTGGTGCCCCGGGCGAAGTCAGCGGGCCTGGCGCCGCCCTGCCATGAACCCCAGGGCCGCAAGACCGGCCATCAGCAGCGCCGCAGACTGCGGCTCCGGCACTGCGGTGACCTGGATCGTGCCCGTCGGCAACGCGCCGGCCGCGCCGGTCCAGTTGGCCGGGTCCGCGAATGTGGCCAGCCACTGGTCGCGGGTCTGCGGACCGCCGGCCAGGATGGCGGGCAACACGGCGATCGCGCCGCCCACCGCGAAGTTCAGCGACAAGGCGGTGCTGCCTGCCGCCAGACCGGGCAGCACCGCGCCGGAGCTGCTGTCGGTGGCGTTCTCGAAGCCGTTGGTGTCGTCCAGCTGGTAGATCGCGGTCTGCGTGGCCGTGTTGAACAGCGGATTGCTTGCGTTGCTGTTCTGGAAGGCCATCACCTGATCGCCGCCCTGGCCGAATGCCAGGCTGGCATAGGCGCCACTGGTCGCACCGCTGATCGCGCCGCTGGTGGTGAAGCTGGCCGCGGTGCTGGGGATGATGGTGCCGGCCAGCACATCACCGGCGGCCACCCATCGCGTCAGGTTCTCGTTGCCGTCACCATCGGTCGCCGTGGCGCCGCGGAAGCCGCTGCCAGTCCAACCGTTGTCGGTGAAGTAGACCGTGGTGCCCGCTGCGATGTCGACCAGCGCGACGAAGGCGAAGCTGTCCGGACTTGTGTTGTTGATGCGGCCGATGATCGCCAGATCGCCGGCGGTCAGCACCGATGTGCCGGCGGCCTGCACGGTCGACAGCGGCAACAGGGCCCCCAGGGCCGCAGCCCGCAGGAGGAAGCTCAGGTTCGTGGGCATCTCGGTCGCTCCGGTTGACCCCTGCCGAGCATGACCGCTCACATTCGGGGCTTGCCGCGGAGGCTAGGGATCGACCGTGAAGCTCAGGTGACAGCCAAGGGGATCACGTCGGACCGAGATGCCGGCCTGATGCACAGGCCCGGGGGCATCAGTCCAGCAGGGCGTACCCGCTGGCCAGGAAGTAATCTTCCACCTGTTCGATGCTGAGGCTGACCTTCTGCCCGGCCCGCAGTCGATCAAGCCCGATGCCGCTCGTTTTGCGGGTCAGGCCCCAGGTCTTGCCGTCCTCCCCGACGGCGTAGGCAAGGCCGAACTGCGGCAAGACCTCTTCCACGGTGGCGCGGACTTCCACCCTTCTTCGCGAAGCTTGCAAACTCATCGGGGTTCCCCTGGTGGATTGGCAATACCGTTCGAATGTAGGCCCCTGGCTCGCGGCGTGCGAAAAGCCCCAGTTCCTTTGACAGGCATTGCGGTCGGCTCGGCGCGCGGGCGGTCGTCCGGGATGGGCCAGGCCCGGCTCGGCGGGGCCGCGTTCTCCCTGGGATCGCCGGACATCACGTCGGCAGCATGGGCCGTTCGGATCAAGGAAAGGCGCGAGCTGTCATCAAACTGTCATGCGAGGGTGATCCAGCAGCGCTGCATCGGTGGGGCTGGGCCGCTGCCCGAGGATGCGGGGTTGCGCCGCAGCTGTCACGATGCCTTCATGTTGGGCGCTTACAGTCCGCCCTGAAGCTTTCCTCCGGTCACCGACCCAGCCTCCCCGTGTTGCCCAGCCTGCGGATTCAGCGCTGTCGGATCCTGCCCGCCAACCGCCTTGGGCGGGATCTGGTCGTCGGGGATCTGCACGGTCACCGCAGCCTGTTGGAGCGCGTGCTGGACGACCTGCGATTCGACCCGTCGGTGGACCGCCTGTTCTCCGTGGGTGACCTGGTCGATCGCGGGCCGGAGTCGCTTGCGACCCTGGAACTGCTCGACGAGCCCTGGTTCCATGCGGTGCTCGGCAACCACGAGATGATGCTGTTGCACTACCTGGGCCACTACCGCAGTCGCCTGCAGCCGCGCAAGGCCATCGTGCACCGTGGTGGTCAATGGATCCAGGCGGCGCTGCGCGAATCCCCCAGCCGGCTGCGGCGACTGGCCGAGCGCGTGGCCGATTTGCCGCTGGCGATCCGGGTGGACGCGGATCATCCGTTTGCCGTCTGCCACACCGATGCCGGCTTCGCCTGGGAGTCCGATGACGACGTCGACGCGGGCGCGCGGGCCAGTGTCGGCGCCCGTCGGGCCGAGCAGGCGACCGCTGACCGCCAACGGCTCGCGGTGGGCGCCACCCAGGGCGGTGAGGTGCTGGAGCATGGGCCGCATCCGGTTCGGCTGAGCGCAAGCCCAGGCGCGCACCGGCCGCTCACCTATGTGGGCCACACACCGATGCCTTGCGTCCTGGTGCATGCCTCGCGGGTCTACATCGACCGTGGCGTCAGGCAGTCGGAGGTCGGCGCCGGCACGCTGCCGCCCGTGGTGCTGGAGCCGAGCCGCTTCTCGCAGTGGTTGCGTGGCGTCAGCCTGGCCCGGGCGGTCACGCCCGCCGCCGGATTGCCGGCGCTGCATCGCCGACCCGGGTGGGAAGGTGTGCCGGCCTGGCGTGTGGACTGACAGCCACGGCAACCGCATGCAGGGCTTGCCCCAGGCCGGCCTATGGTGATCTGGCGTTAGGACATCAGGCATGAGCCCGCCCGTGAACCGATGCCCCGCGCGATGAGCCAACGCGCCCGACCCGAGGTCGAACTGAAGTTCCTGGTGCCGCGCGCTGCCCGCGCAGCGCTGCTCGCCGAACTGGCGCGGGGCAGCGCCGCGCTGGAGCGCACGGGGCTGGCGGCGCTGTACCTTGACACGCCGCAACGGCATCTGGCGCGGGCCGGGCTTGCCTGGCGCCTGCGCCGCGAGGGCCGGCGCTGGATCCAGACGGTGAAGGCGCGCGGTGCCCACCCGCTGGAGCGGCTCGAGGACGAGGTGCTGCGCCCGGACGCCAGCTTCGATGCCGAGCTGCATGCCGACTGCGCGGCGGGTCAGCGCCTGCTGTCGGTGCTCAAGCGCGCCGCGCTGCAGGGATCCGAGCCCGAGGAGCGGTTTCGCACCGAAGTCCGGCGCACCACCCGCCGGATTCGATCGGCCGGCGCCATCGTCGAAGTGGCCTTCGATGAAGGGCGGATCCTGGCCGCCGGCCAGGTGCTGCGCCTGCGCGAGATCGAGTTCGAGCTGATCCAGGGCCCCATGGCCTCGCTGCTGAAGCTGGCGGCCCGCTGGCGCAAGCGATTTGGCCTGGTGCTCGATCCGCGGACCAAGTCGTCGCGGGGCGACCGGCTGGCGGATGGCGAGCCCTGGGAGCCTGTGCGCAAGGCCCGGCTGCCCCGGTTCCCGCACGACGCCAGCGCGATGCAAGCCTACGGCGCGGTGCTGGATGAGTGCCTGGAGCAGATCAGCCACAACACCATCGGCCTGATCGATGGCAATCCCGCCCTGGTGGCTGAGCATGTGCACCAGTTGCGCGTGGGCATCCGCCGTCTGCGCTCGTGCCTGCGCTTCTTCCGGGGCTGGCTGCCGATGCCGCCTGAAGATCTGGAGCAGGGGCTCAAGGCCTGGTTCAGCGAGCTTGGCGCCGCGCGCGACCAGGACGTGATGGGCAGCGGGGTGGTGGCGCAACTGGCGGCGGCCGGCGCCCCGCCCCTGGTGCTGTCGACCAGCGCGGTGGCTCGGTCAGGCCCCGATCTTGTTCGGTGGCTGGCGGGCCCGGACATCCAGGACCTGCTTCTTGGCTGGTGGACCTGGCGCCTGGGCTTGGGTGAGGTGGCCGGGCCTGAGGATGCGCCCGGTCCGGCAATCGCGCCCGATGACCATGCCGATGTGGTGGCCGAGGCCGACGGGCAGGCTGAAGGTGCATCCGACGCTGAGCGGCAGGCGGAAGGTTCGCTCGGCGATCGCGCAGCCCGGCGCCTGCGGCTGTGGCATCGCCGGATCATGGCCGATGTGGAGCGATTCGACGCGCTGGACGAGCCGCAGCTGCACGCGCTGCGCAAGCGGACCAAACGCCAGCGCTACGCGATCGAGTTCGCCGCGCCGCTGCTCAAGCGGCGGCAGACCGAGGCCTGCCTCGAAGCGCTGGCCGTGGTGCAGGAGTGCATGGGTGAGCTCAACGACCTGTTCGTGGCCCGCATGCACTACCAAGGCGCGGCGCACGAGCAGCCGGGGGCCTGGTTCGCGCTCGGCTGGCTGAGCGCGCGCATTGCCGATGCTCGGCGACAGATCGCACCCGAGATGTGGCGGCTGGCCAAAGTCAAGCCGCCGCAGGCCAGGCGCGCGCGCAAGTCCTGACAAGCCAACGCCTGCCCAGGCCCGGGCGGCTCGCGCTGGATCGGCTCGTCACGGGACTTTCACGCACCGGCACTAGAGTGGGACGGTGCTCAGAGTCTGCGTTGAACGGTCCGGACCACCAAACGTGCCATTCAAGGCTACGTTGCCCCATTTTCGGAAGGTTGGCGACCAGGGCCGCATCGCGCTTGGCCTCAAGTGGGGCTTTGGTGTGTGCTTGCTCCTGGTGGTTATCGTCCTGCTGGGGGCTTGTGCATCACCCGCTCATTTGGCGCGCTGGGCCGTTGCCGATCAGTTGGGCCAAGCCGGCACTGGCGGCGGAGCCAGATGCACAGCTGGCCCGGGATGCCGCAGCCTTTTACCTGAAGCTGTCGGAGTCGGTGCTGGCGGAGGTGCCTGAGCATCGAGCGCTCGCAGCGGCCGTGGCAGCGGGCTTCACGCAGTACGCCTACGCCTTCGTCGCCAGTGAGGCCGATCGCCTTGAAGCCACCGATGCACGGGCCGCCGCCCGTTTGCGGCAGCGTGCGGCGATGCTCTATGCGCGGGGGCGCGACCATGCCCTGGCCGCACTTGACCGGCGCCATCCCGCATTGGGTGCCACTGTGGCCCGGATGGAAGTCAATGCCGCTGGGGGCGAGCTCGCTGTCGACCGCCTGGATGCGCTGGATGTCGACCTGCTGTATTGGGCCTCGGCTGCCTGGGCCGCGCACATCAGCCTTTCGAAGGACCGTCCCGAGGTGGTGGCCGACCTGCCTCGAGTGATCCGGCTGGCCCGCCTGGCCTGGGGGCGGGCGCCGGACCATGGACAGGGCGGGCTGGCCAGCCTGATGGGGAGCCTGGAACTCGCCCGCCCGGGCGGCCAGGTGAGCCAGGCCGAGGCCTACTTCGATCGCGCCATGGCGGCGGGGCAGGGGCGCGAGGCCGGGCCCTTGCTGGCCAGGGCCGAAGGGCTCGCGCAGCAGGCGGGCGACCGGCGGGCCA